>JACSYO010001013.1:1265000-1780000 GCA_016806645.1 Ophiodon elongatus | reverse complement strand
GACATCAGACAGTATAGCCTCTACCAGCGATTGATTTCTCCAAAACGGACCATTTAGACCTAGCGTGACATATTTAAGTGGCCCAATTTGGCTCAAACTTCCTTCTGCGTAGACCTGCAGATTCTTTCCATCAAAAACAACCTCTTCAAGAACACGGAGGCCAGAGAAGTCACTTTTTCGGACAGATTGAAGGTCAGGCCCTCCAAAATGTAGGGTCTTTAATCTCTTCAGTGGCTGGAAAAGGTTGCCTTCACCCAACGTTTTGTATTTGTTCCCCAAAAGATTCAAGTCCTGAAGAGAAAAAAGGTTTTCAAACCATCCAGCAGACAACGTTTCCAGTCTGTTTAAGGACAAGTCCAACTTCTCCAAATTAATCAGCGGGAAAAATGCTTCGTCGTGGATCTTTTGGATTATGTTGTTATTCACGATCAAAGACTGCAAACGGGCAAATGCAACAAAGTCATTTTTCATTATCGTCTGCAGTCGGTTGAACGAGAGATCAAGTCCGGTGATGAGCGGCGAAGGGGCCTCGGGGACCGTCCTCAGGTTTTGTCTCGAGCAGTTACAGAATGTTTGCTCACAGCCGTGACACTGTGCTCTGAGGAGTGAGAAGCTTTGATGCATTAGCAGCAGGACAAACGGGAGAAATGTCAGGATTCTCATCTTGAGTCCCTGTAAAAGAAAAAACTACCATCAGGCCTTTTCTTGCATACTGTTGTGCAACACAATCTGGTTGGGGGTAGAACTGACATTCTGTACACATGGTTGTATTCATCAAACTGCCCCTCCATCATCCGAGATGCATATCAAGTAAAACACATCTAAGAAATTACTTCCTTCCAAAAGGCATTTTTAGAACATAAAAGCAGAGAAAAGCCATATTTTTGGGGGGTATTTAACCTTCATTTTCACTGAACTATAGGTGTTTTTCACAGCAGACATTTTGACCAGTAACAGTAGGAAAAACACTTTAAAAAAACAACATTGACGACGGCTCTGTGTCACATTAAGCCCCGACAGCGTGACAGTGAGCCGACATGCACAATACCAGGAACCGAAATACAATTCAGCAATCATTCATTTTATTATTCACACCTGTGCTTTTCTTACTGTGACATTTCAAAATGTTTTCCAGGAAAAAGACCAACTATTAAATGTGTGTGACTGACTTTTTCAGTGTTTTTCAGTTAAGGGATAATACCCGATATGTTGTATGGTTTTATATATACTATATTGCCAGAGTTTAAATTTAATTTGTGTAGTTTTCATGGAAAAAGGTATTCAACTATTTTACTTGGTTATTGCCCAAATAACAAAAGCTCCAAGCTCTTTAGTTAAGCCCTACAGTTTAATAATGACACATACGTCTAAAACACCTGCATCACAGGTGCGGTTACTAGAAAATAACATTACAACAATAACATAACACAACTGTCAGACAACCAGAATTGATCATTTTCTGTGGCCAGGGTTTAAAATAAATTAATAAATGGATAATACATTGGCATATAATTCTACTTTCTTTCTATTGTATTCAATTGTATGTAAAAGATGCATCAATATTTGGAAATACAAAATTTTTACTTTTGCTTTACCATTTACATAATTCCCATCAGGTTTTATATATTATTTGAGTTTTTGAATGCATCATTTTAACACACATCAAATAAATAATTTCAGAATATCTTATAAAAATGTGACAGTTTACCATCTATAACACTCAAGAAGTCTACGGTTACTGCAGCAGCACAGAAAACATGATATAGGAATGAAAATAAAGTGAAAATACCTCGATGAGTCTCGGCGTCTCGCAGCTGAAACCCCTTCTCCCTCTTCGTCGTGGCACGACAGAAAGATGCATCCACTTATTTAATGTTCCCTGTATCACTTCTCTAGTTTACTAAATACTTCCCCACGTCTCGAAATACACTCTGCAGTAATGATGGGAATTCGTATCTTTTATATGAACGAAACTATTTATGTCAAAACGCTTGACGAAAATGCTAAAAATAATTTAGCTGCAGCATCCCTTTGACTCTGCACAGGGACAATAATTATAAATTATATATATAATATTTTAAAGCAAATGGTGATTGATGGATGTACAGCGATTGATGGATGTACAGTATTAAGATACTATGGAGGAATCTCTTTGATCTGATTGGTCTGAGCATTTTCAAACAAAGACTGGTGATGTCGGTCAGTCCAGAACAGGATAAAGTATTTTAACAACTTTCCTTGACCAACACTTGTTTGCAAAAATCTAACAGTCAGTTTGCTCTGACATTTTCTGTTGATATTCCCCTGAGGATGAAATTACCAATACAAATGTTACACATTTAAGGGTAAGGGTAATTTTTCATGTCTTGAATATAGTTTAAAAGACACGGGCCTTTCACCAGAGAGAGAGAGACGGTTCTGAGCGTGAATTATTGGAAATCCTGGTTTGAGTTGCACGACTGTCCCAAAACGTCGTCGCTTAACCATTTTTATCTTATTACACATTTGTGTGAAATTGTCATTTTCAGCATGAGAATTATTGAGTTAAAAAAAAAAACGTGTTTTGTGAGGTCACAGTGACCTTTGGCCACCAAAACCTAAATCGGTTCATCATTGAGTCCAAGTGGACGTTTTTTTTGCCAAATTTGAGAAAATGAGAATGAGACGGACGGATAAAACATAACACCTCCGGGCCACGGCTGGAACCATCGAGCAGAACGTTTTCTAGCATGAAGGGCAGCCTACATGACGCTACGTCACGTTTCCTCCACTGAAGGACAAGGGCACAAGCTTTAAGCCTGTTGTCTGTCGAAAATAAAGCAGAGGATGAAACAAAAATGATGACTTATAAATGGACTTGTGGGCTCTGACAAGTGATTGAAAATAGTCTTGGAGAGCAGCTAAGAAAGAAAAATAGAGACTTGGGGAGACAGATAAAGTTAAATACTACATTAACGTAATTAAAGAAAACCTGTTGAAGTACAAAACCTTTTTTTTTTATTTTCTATGATCAAAACTGCAAAACATCTAGAAAAATATACAACAAATGCTTAACCTTTCACAACATTTAACATTTGAAAATGGGAACATAAAAGAGAAGGAATATTCACATTTTCCCCATTAATGATAAAAGAACATTCATTTTTATTTCCTTTCTTTTACATATCAATGTTTTTATATGTTTGCAATTATCGTTATGGTCTGCCGCTTTGTTATTTTCTTTTTATTTTCTTTTTTTTACGTTTTAAACATCTCCACAGTAGCCAGAGTCGTTGGAGAGCTGCGAGTTGGAGCTGCGGTTGGAGGAAGAGTTCCATATGTCCAGGTTCATGTGGGAGCCGAAGGGGTTGAAGCTCGAGTACTGGATCGGTGCGCACGTTACCTCCGGCTCCCGGGTGAAGGGAGAATGAGGCGGGGTGACGGGGGACACGGGGGACACGGGGGACACCGGGGACATCGGGGCCGATCGCTCAGGTTGGAAGTGGCTGTGGTAGGGCTCGCTCTGAGGCGTCCAGATGGAGCCGAACAGACCGGACATGGGGGAGAGGCTGCGGGTCCCCGAGAAGTATGGCTGTGGAGGGCGGAGAGAGAGAAGATATTAGCAGTTTACCACTTTTTTTCCCCCCCCTCATATTTGTTGCTGTTTTGTGTACTATCTAAAGTTGTATCCCAGTACTGGACATCCGTGACCTTCTCTAACCTTCCCTCTCACCGGGCTGCCTCCTGGCTGTCTGCTCCCTGCAGCGATGACCTGGCTGTCACTTCTCTGCTTTTCATTCGCATCTCTCCTTTTCAGTTAAAATAAAATGACCTTCCCGCTCTAGTTTCTCTCAATCAAGTAATCTCTGCAGGAGCCGTAGGAGTCTCCCGTTTGATTCTGGCTGGAGAGCTTTGGCTTTCCCGTCTGTTTCTACACTTTCTAACACGCAGGAGCACAGAAATAGTTATTTGTTGTAAAGACACTAAGTTGCTGCTTGGAACATTTGGAATTTAACAATGTATTCTCTTGTGCAGTTATCTGATGAAGCTTTGGATAAAGGTACTCTTTCTAGTTTGAGGTGTTTTTTTTTTTTTTTTTAAATCACACAGTTGTACTACAATTATTACCTCCTGGTATTCAGCCAGACAGATACTGGAATTTTTAGATCAGTATTGAGAGTAAAAAATTCAAACATATCTAAATTAATATATATATATATTTTTATCTCTGACATCAGCCACCTTTTATTTAACACAAAATATAACAAATAGTTTTGGCATCCCTCAATTTTGGTTGAACAGATTTGTCCCGAGGCAGTATATTTTACAGTTGTCATTAAAATTCTACTGAAGAAAGAAAAAAAATTACGATAGAAACTAGCAATTCAAATGCAACAAAAATGTATTAGAATAAAATAAAAATAATCAAAAAGGTACATTTTCTGCTTATAGGACATTCATGTGCTGCAATTTCTGTTTTGCACACGTGCTAAAATGCACACTGATACTGATCGTACATCTTTGATCTACAGTTGTACAAAAAGGAGAAGCAGCTAATAAAAAGAGAAGTTTATGGAAACCCATTTTCAGTAAGACCGAGTCTATTAAAACAGACGATTTTGTTCCTCATTTCTGCTCCGACACTTAGAGCAGAATAATGAAAGTACAAGAGGCGATAACTTCCTTCTAAGTCAAAACAGACACGCACGCACTTTTGTCTTTAGTGCGTTTGTGTGTGTCGCTGTTCAAAATGACACAACAGATGAAAACATCCAGGTTCACACTAAATCACCTGCATCACAGCTGCTCGGGGGCCCTTCAGTGTTCAATAAGGAACATGACGACCTTCGACTGTAATCTCAGGTTTCGGGCGGCTCTCTGCTCTCTGATTGGCCCGCGTCATGCTGCACACTCGCGTGCCTGTCGCGCGTGCTGTTTCTTTTCAGTAGCTCTTGTGTTGGAACAACTAAAGTGCTGCCGCGCCAATGCATGCGGGACTGCGGTTACATAAACACACTCAGCTGTGAGAGCAACTGTAACTCCTCGTAGTTTCCCCTGACTATCTGCTTAAAGTTTATAGTAAAGCTGCAAAGGAACACCAGTGTAACTAAAGATTTAGTGTTGGTATTTCAGTGTTTCTCCATTTGCTCCATCACGATTTTAACCGTCATGTTATGTAAACCCACTGCATGTATTTTTTTCCCTATTACACAACTTTAAATCACATCCTGTACATCTTTATTTAGGTACCATTGTGCATCGCTGTGCGAAATGAACTTCTCGTTTCATGGTTTATTTATCATGACAAATATGGATATTGATGGCCTTGCTGGAAGAGGCCCTGGTGTTCACAGCATGCAGCCTGCCACGCAGGCAGGTACCCCGTCCCATCATTTCATGCTGGCTGAATTAAACGATTATTACCGTTTTCCTTTTTTTATTTGTCAGCGCATTTGATTTATTGCTGGCTGTCGGGATATAATGAGAATTTCTTTTTAAAAAAACTACATAAAACACTACAAAACTGAACATGTGAAGGAGAGAAAAGCTTGTATTTGTATTTGAGGGTTTAGTGCTCAGTCTCTGTACTACAAACACGTTATTTTAAACTGAATATCTTTAGATTTTGAACTGTTGATCGAACATAAGATATTTGAAGCTATCGCTATGGTTCTAGGAAACTACAACAGGACTTTTTTCACCATTTTCTATACAAAACAAAATAATTTAGAATAAAATCTGAAGATTACTCATTCGTACAACCCAGCCCCCTGACTATGATAATCAACCCATTTGAGTTTAGTGTCGCGAGTCCTCACCTTGCTGCCCACACAGGCGGCTGTGTCCCAGGTGGAGGTGGATTCCTGAGGCTGCTCCTCGCTCCAGCTGGTCTGATGGCTGTGTGCATTCTGGGCCTCCTGACCGGGAAAACCACTCGGAAAAGTTCCATTACCTGTGAGGCGATTAGAACAAACACATGCTTGTCAATGCTTGTTCCAGCCACGAAGTCGATACGTTTTAATTCTACATCGTCACATTTAAATACAGTGCAGAGTGAGATAGGAGTATATAACTGGATTAGGGTATAAGACAACTCGATGGCATGAGTTTGTACCGATGTAGTTGCTTTCCTCGCAGTAGGCGTAGGGACTGTTGCAATGGTTGTTGGCACTAGTCCAAGTAAACCTGCGGGGAAACAAGGAAACAAGGAAACAATTGATCCAACGGTTTTAACAGATAAAACAGATAAAACTGCAACACAAAGATACATTACTGCAGCACCAGATACATAACATCTCACTAATAACGCTATTTTAAGCTGTAACGAAGGTTGTTTAGACAGAGGGGTGAAGTGGCATAAAAAGTAATATTTTTCAAATGAATGCACACATTTACCAGAGAAGCCACCATTTGTATTTAGTAAATTAACATAAGCAATTCATTTAAGTTTCTTCCTTATTCATTTTCATCTTCTGTCCAGTTTTTGAACACAAACTCGTTCTCCTCCTATGATTAGATTATATTCTTCTTTGTTGTCATTGCACAGAAGACAAGTACTGACACAACAAGTTACAGTCTACCATCTAACACGTGCAGCAGTTGCAGTAGGCCAAATATATAGTCACGGTATAAGTACAAATGGCAATAGTAATCTCTGAATCCATCAGCTATCGGCCTGATGACGATTTAGCCTCTGGGGGACAACGGCCAATATTTCCGGGCTCTGGTGTAACCAACGGATACACAACTGGATTATTGCAGATGAACAAAAAAAAAAAAGCTAAATTGTCTGCGCCCAACTAGCTCAACTGGTAGAGCGTGTACATCATGTATCAAGGCTGAGGAAGTCCTTACTGCGTGTGATTCCCTCTCTCTATAATCTGCCTTTCCCGTCTCTCGCCAAGCTCATCACCATCCAATAAAGAAAAAATGGGAAAACCCGGAATACGAACGAAAACCAAAATTCTTCCGATACAAAAATCTAGTCCCGTTGCCGACACATTCTGCATTCAAATGCTTTTATCTGTTTAATACGACGTTATATACAGAATAAACAGCTGGAAGCATGATATGAATACGGGGGATACACTCTAGGTCAGATATACACAGAATAAGCAGTAGATTATATATACGAATGATTTAGGCTTCTTTAACGCTGCAACTGAACCCCACAAAAAGCTAACAACCACAGAGTATTACACAACGTTGTTGTGGCTAACATAAGAAAACAATGTCCTTTATTTCTATCCAGCAGACATGAACAGCATTAGTATTCACACACGCAGGCAGGAGTCATGTTTCTGTCCAGTATTCTCTCTCTTATTAGCCGTTTCAGTCTCCACCCACTTCAAATAAAATGTCTGACCTTTCAGATTATTTAATGTGCGACTTTCTTCTGTTCTGCTCAGAACCTGTATGTCTGCAGTTTGGAGATAAACTTCTCATTAAAAATTACCCTTTTCACTTTACAGATAATTATTTGATTGTTTTTTGTTTTGTTTTTTTGAATTAGAACAAATCTGCATTCAAACACTGACCCGTTGTATGACGCGGTGGTTGCTGGCTGAGGTATGTAGGGCAGCGCTTCGGTGGTGTTGTATCTGAACTCGTTGGTGAGGGGGATGGATGGAGCGGACCACGTCTCTTCAGGCAAATACTGACCCGTCAGGTCTGAGGAAGCAAACGACAACTGCTCGTTAGAAATCACACAGATGTTTGGGAAAAATGGGTTACATACGTAACGCCCCATAGACCTGATTTTATTTTCATAGATCAATGAATGTACAATAGAGAATAGATCACTCCCTAGTTGTAATTTTTTTCTTTTTGTTCTTTCTGTTTCTTTGTTGTTGTTTATTCTATGTTTTTCACCCCTTTTTCTATATATATATATATATATATATATATTTATTCTGTGTATAACTAAAATGAGCATCATCTAAAAATATGCACATGCAATGTCAATTGTCTGAAAGAAATCTGTAAATGTCTAATTGATGCCTACTATGAGTAAAAAAATAAAAAAATATATTAAAATAAATCAGACAGACGTAATGCACAAATCATACTTGTTGAAGACATAGACAGCTGTTTATTTTAGACTTTGCCTTTCCTTTAAAACCCCCCCAAAAAAACCCATAAAGTATGTATTCACTATGAATGGCTTTACCCATGTTCCTGTCTACTCCTGCAGCAACAGCAGCAAAACTTGGAGCGAAGCTGGACGCGGTGGGATCTGGGCTTTGGCACGTGTCTTTACGGTACAAACTGTTCATGCTAAACGGGGAAAAGGCAAAAGTTGCGGGTCAAACAGGGAACAGACAAATATTCTATTGTATATTTTCCACAAGCTCTCTTCAAACAATACTCAATATAATCTGACATTTTTCATCAGTAGCCTGTCTATGGAGAAAAGTAGATTAATAGAAACATCAGATTTTACTCTTTTTAACATTTAACATTTTTAGTAAAATCTAACACTGACACTATTTTGTGGAAATAAAAACACTAATAGAATAAATAAATAGTTGTGTACAATATGACCTTATTTTTTTGTATAGTTTTTAGTGGATATGTTCAATTCACATAGGAAATACATTTCACATTGACTTTTTTTAAAATAAATTTTGTTAACAGTTCAGATAAGCTAGTATCAATGTTTTGCTGACAAGAGCCAGTTCATGTGTCCAGTGGAGAGTGTGTGTGTGTGTGTGTGTGTGTGTGTGTGTGTGTTTGCTGAGGTACCTGAGAGCCTTATAGTTTGTATTATTCACGGTCTGGTAGCAGTCTCTCTCTACTGGGTAGACACCGTACTGCATGGATTCCCCTGTAAAAAACAATAAGACCAAAATCTGTCAAAATAATGTAATTGACCCTTCTCATCTGTGATAAAAAAAATACAGCTACAGTCTGTTAACCATAATGATTATGCACTTTGTTGTGAGAGCTTTATTTAACTTATTATATAAATAGTTCTGGTTTTCCCAGATAAGCTGGTGCTCAAGTTTACCTTTCTTTTTTAAATGAGGTCGTGCTCAAGTTTACGTTTCTTTTTTTTAAATGAGGTCGTGCACAAGTTTACCTTTCTTTTTTTAAATGAGGTCGTGCTCAAGTTTACCTTTCTTTTTTTAAATGAGGTCGTGCTCAAGTTTACGTTTCTTTTTTTTAAATGAGGTCGTGCACAAGTTTACCTTTCTTTTTTTAAATGAGGTCGTGCTCAAGTTTACCTTTCTTTTTTTTTTAAATGAGGTCGTGCTCAAGTTTACCTTTCTTTTTTTTAAATGAGGTCGTGCACGAGTGTACCTTTCTTTTTCTCTGTACAATAAATCACCTCTGGCCAAATAAACCACCCAACTATAGCACCTTTGTTTGTTGTTGGCTACATCCTGCACTACTGTTTCGTTTTGTTCGTTGATTTAATTTAATATAATATTATTATTCTATCCTATTTGTTGTATATATTGTGCATTTTTCTTATTTTCTTCTATATATTGTTCTTTTGTTATGTAATTTTTTTTGTCTTTTCTTATGTAAAAATGCTGCTGTACCGAAAAATCTTTCCTTGCGGGATTAATAAAGTATTTTTCCATCTATCTATCTATCTATCTATCTATCAAATGAGGTCTTGCACAAGGGTCCCTTACTTTTTCTGGATGAGGTAGTGCATGCGTGTGTCCGGGCATTGGGGTCTTTGTCTCCCTCCATGCTGCTGGCGCTGCTCCAGCTGCCCCAGCTCCCTCTGCTGGCCCGCACACTGCCTGACGAGCTGCCGGAGTCCGAGCCCGACTCACACACTCCACCACCGCGCCGCTCTGTAGCACACTTCCGTCGGGTACGAACAGGACACACACCTGCCGGACATCAACACGGCCATTGAAATTAAAATCAAGTGCTGGGATGTTAGCGAAGCGGCAGAGAAGGGAGGATGCCCACCGTTCTGTTTGTGGGGGCTCTCAACACTCAGTCCAGGCTTTGGTGCGTCCGACTTGGAGCCGTTGCAGCAGCGGTTCCTGTTGCGGGGTCCATTGAGGTTACGGTCCCCTGTTTTCCATTCAGGTTCTTTCTCCCTTTCAGGTATCACTACCACATTGTGCTCAGGAGCACTGGGGCAGAAATCAGACAGAAACAATTATAACACATCGTATCTTAACGTTTGGTGCTTTATAACGGTGTTGGTCGGAGTTAGTTTCACTACAGTTTGATGCTCTTTGCTCACTTTTTAAACAATACAGAACAAAGACCAGAACTTTATGGTATTTCACTCTGAAGTATCAGAATAAATATAAATTAATTCATGGATGAACATAAAGGTAAAATGAGGTCTACCTGGAGACATTTTCTGTCTTCCTGCGACTCCTCTTTCCCTTATTATTTCCTGATGCAGTGCCAGTCTCTGCGCTCTGTGCTTTCTTTTTCTGGCCTTTGCTATCTTCTCTCAGCTGGAGACAGAAGAACATAAAGTAAAGATGTTCGTTTATATCAATGAGAAGTCATTAGGATTGTAAGCTTTGCAAAAGACATCAAATCTAAATGAATACAGTACATTTCAGCACCTTCCTTACCTCCATATCTGATCTCTCCCTTTTCTCAGAGCCGATCTTCTCTGCAGAGTGCTCAGTGCAGCTCTTCTCTACAGGTCTGCACACCAACAGGCCGGGTCGAGGTCCTGGACCCACTATGACGTTATTTGGGAAACCAGCAGGCATTTCCATGGGAAACATAACTGCTGCTGGCACTTCCTCTTCTATAGTGCTTATATGGTCTTCCTTAAAGTCTGCGGGTGTCTTTTTATCCAGCACACTGATGAAAGCTGGTTCGTTGTTGTTGCAGACATCAGCGTCTGGGGTCAGAGAGGGATCCGGTGAGAGGTCTTCGTGGTCTTCATCCATCGTCATAGCACCAGGCGCTGCTGTGGACAGACTTGCCTTGTATTTGGTGTAATAGAGTGAAACCTTGTGTTTCTTAGGTGGTTGGGACAGGGTGGTTAAGGAGCCTTTCTTTGAGGAGGGTTGAGGACGCGGGGTGGTGATGTTGGCCAAAGCTGGAGAGCCACGCCCTTTACCTTTGTCTGAGGTGTGACAGATGTCCACGTAGCTCTTACAGCTGCCCTTTGCTTTACTGCACAAACAAAACACAAAAATAACACATTTAAGAAATTTAATCCACTAGTAGTAATAGTTGTCTTTATGCAAATAGTTGAAGCCTCACACTGTATCTACTACTACTGAAAAACATGGAACTTACTTCACTCCATTGGGTGCCATATTATTGACTGCTCCGTTATCCCGCGACAGGACAGAGTTGTGGTTGCTCCTGATGGTGGGTGTGGAAAACTCACTCAGGATATACTGGGCCTGATGGAAGGCCATCAGACACACACCAAACAGGGAGAAGCTGAAACACAAACAGACAATAAGTTACACCTCTGATACATACCCAAAAAACTAGAAAACATTATGACTTATTACTGTGAATAGCTAAGCTAATATTGGAATAATCTAATAAAAATGTCCAACATAACTGGGACCTTAATCCGGCCCTTCCTTAAAACAATACTTTTGATTGATATGTGTGGTTTGTGTGGCTGTGTTTTTTTTTTTTATTTATCGTGTTATCTTGTTACAGGTGTAACTTAACTTAGACCTGTGGTATCTCAATATTGCATACTTGTTGGATACTCATAGAATCTATACTTCTCAACATTTGCGGAAACTAGAATCACCACCTTGCGGTCGCATGACTCCACCAACCAGTCAAGTTGCAGTTTACGTCCATGTCTGTCCAAAAATGTTATTACTCAATCATATCAATCATTGTATTATAATAGACATCTGCCAGAAATTCTCATTAAAAAATTAACTATTGAGTTATGGCCAAAGATGTGTTTTGTGAGGTCAGAATGACCTTTGAACATGAGATATGTTCATCCTCGAGTCCAAGTGGACGTTACTGCCCTGCAGGCATTCCTGAGGGACAACCTGAAAACGTAATACATTCGTGGCCAGATGTATTATGCTTTCAGGTTGTAAAAATTACTTAAACGGTACTAACCATGTGAAGATGAGGGTGACCATCCAGAAAGTTTCCTCCCAGCTGGGGCCAGGAACCACCTGAGCGCAGAGAGGCAACATGTGGTGGGGCAGCGTCACATTGAGGGTGAAAGGGAAAGAGGTGCCGCGGGACGTCACCAGGGTGAGGTCCCGGATCACCCAGGACGAGGTGAAGTCGGGGGTGAAGCTGAGGACACAGGCAGGTAGAGAGAGTGAGAGACAAAGAAATAGACATAAAAAAAGAGACCTAACAAGAAGATATAAAGAAAGCGAAAGGTATAATTACAACATTTTGCACAAACAAATAAAAGAGGAAGAGAGAAAGCAGAAAATAACATAAGAGATGTTGCCACTGCCTATGGTTGAACTATATATAATACTAACATACAGCCAGAGATAAAAAAAAAGAAGCCTTTTCCATTTTAAATATAGCAATGAAGAAGTTAACTGACACTATTCAACAGTAAAAAAAAGGAAAAAGAAATCTACTGTAAACCATAAAGCAGGTTAAAACTCCACTTACGCGATGGTGACCTCAGAGGAGGTGTTGTGGTCCAGGCTGAAGGGGCGACACTGCAAGACCTCAAAGCCAAACCCCTGACACTTATAGCCATTAATATTCATCGACATGACTGTCAGAGGAAGCTCTCCTGCATTCTCCACCCTGAAACTCTTTCTGATGGCGAAAAGCGGCTTGTTGGTGCGCAGGCCTGGGAGAGACGAGCATGGACGCTTTACTTTCGTTTTACTTTCGTTTTACTTTTTGTTTTACTTTCGTTTGTAAGACAAATTCACAAACTTTATTGGTACATATTCACTTTTAACAGAAAAGATAAGAGCATCTTTTCTGTTAAAAGTGAATATGTACCAATAAAGTTTATTACTTAACAAGTCATGTGTTAAGTTAAAACATTAATCTCACCATCACTACATTCCATTAGAGTTGATTGAGGAACGTTGAAGCGCAGAGAGGCTCCCGGGCCGGGCAGTTTGCCTCCAATTCTTAGCAGCTCTTTGGCCCCGTGGCCCTGCACCGCCATCATGTCAAACACCGTCAGGTTGTTCCTGTAAAACGGATTCAAAAGACAAACGAAGACCATGGTTCACAAAACATTGCACTCAACATGCTCGTTAAAAACATACGTCATTAACAAACTGAACTAAATGCGTTCCAGATATCACAAAGAGCCAAAAAAAAAGATTTTCCAACATATATTCAATAATGAATATGTTTAGCATAATTAATTAATGTAATACACTCTGCAAAAGCACTTCAAGGACGGCATTTTGACATGTTTGTCACAGTGAGAAAAGCACAGGTGTAAATAATGAAAATGAATGATGATCATTCCGTTACAAATCCCAATTAGCTGCTTTGGTTTCAGAGTCCTGGTACTGTGCGTGCTGGCTCATTGTCAGGGCTTACTGGGGGACTTAACAGAACAGAGCCATCGTTACAGCTCGGCTGGGTAATCAACAGTTCATTCAGAGGGACGCCCGTCTGTCAGTGTCGACCACTTGGCAAGATTTAGGGACTTTTGGAGCTAGTGCTGCTCGCTACTTTAATTGGAAAAGAGTTGGCAATGTTTAAATGTTTAAAATCTAGTCTACGTATGCGGGCTTCTTTCATGTTACCTAACCAAGCTTTAATGTTATTAGAAACAAAAAGGTCTAAGAAATTCTCAACTATTGCAAACATCTCTTCCAAAGTTCCAAAATCCTCCGCCAGTATATAACTTAAGGTTACTTAACGTAACTCCGGTTCTTTGATAACAGAGTGAGGTGTTTCACTATGGGAATCGGCTCGGAGCATAGTTGGTCGCGCCGAGGCGATTCCATAGTGAAACACCGAACGAAGTTAGAAAAAGAACCTAAATACACATAAGAATATGAACAAACTCATCCTACTAATATGAATCAGTACCTGATGATGAGAATGGTGGAGGTGGGTTTGTGTTCAGAGGGAGTAAAGACTACAGCCACTTCTCTGGCCTCCCAGGGCTGCAGCAGCAGACGCAGGACGCCCTCTCCTGTGATGGCCCTCACGTTTTCCCCCGCCTGCACACAAAGAGAGGAAAAAGGTTTGGAGGGAAAGCACAATAGATACGACCAAAGCACAACGAGAATGCCAACAAAGTAAGATACGGTTTACATGTTGGGAACCCAAAAAATACAAAAAGTAAATACAAAAAGGGCCCCTAACTTTTTCTAGAAAATACAAAAAGATTAAACAGTGCCAAAACTTAATTTCCCAGGAGCATTCTCAGGACTTACCTTGGGGGGAGAAGCCAAGAGAGAAAACTCAGTGGTGCTGATGTTGACAGAAAGGGGGCTGATATTAAACCTGTCGATCAAAACAGAGGAAACAGTTCAAATCATATCAAGGGATGTGCTGGAGGAACAATGGTACAATACCACAAACAGCCGAGGCACAAAACCACTGTAGTTGAATAATTCTGTGCAATATCAAACATATACATTTAACAGCGTACCATTTGGTTAGGAGGTCCAGAGCCTCCAGGGGGGCCGGGTACAGGGAGAGGATCCGAATCTCTACAGAAACCACTGAAGACGAAGGATTCTTCAGCATGAACGTCTTCACCTGAAACAAAGAAATGTTTTCTTTTTGCTGCAGATTTTTGGTATGCAGATTTTATTTATGTATATATATATATATATATACACACACACACACCATTTTTAGTGAGGAGTCATTAAATGTTGCCCACCTTGCTCTCATTGACGGGTGTAGCACCAAAGTCCAGAGGAAAGGACGTCTCTACGGGGAGTCTGGGCCACCTGAGAAGACAAAAATATTTACAAGATTAATGATGTTAATGGTGTGTAATGATGGATTATAATACACATGAGGGCATGAAAAGGGAAGCTGCGTGTTGCATTTAAGACTGACCTGCAAGACAGTTTGTCTGTGTGGCTCTGCCACCGAGAGCAGAGCTCAGCAGCCAGTTTGCTGTCTATGGCCCAAGACGAGGGGACGAAGTCGGGGAGGAGGGTACGCTGCCAATCTGAACGCCCTGATGGGTGGTTAGAGAAAATTAATGATTAATATACGAACACTAGAAACTTAACTAACTAACTCACACAAGAGGTCAAGTGGCGTCTCACCTGTTTCAGACAATCTGAGAAGGCACGGTCGTCCACAGTCAGGTTCTCCGTCAAACACCACTTCCCCCTGTTGACAGAAACATCTTCTGTTACCACATCTGACCCTGCATGCTGGACCACAACCAACACACCACAGTGGGAAACCGCTTATAGTGATCACCGTTGTTTACATGGGTCATTTTGGGTCTTTCCATACATGACGACATATGGTAACACATTTTAAAAACTACTGACTGAGAGAAGCATCATTACAGATATAATGATGCATCTTACATTTAATTCATATCATAAATGAAAGAAAAGAAAAGAAGATATAAACCATTTCAAACCTCAAATCAAATTTCGCTTGATATTTAAATCAGCGCTGTCTGCACCCCGGAGCGCAGAGGAGAGACCGAACTACCGACACTCCATGTCAGCGGTGGAGCAGCTGATGAAATTATCATCAGCTGTCAGATAACGCCAACTCGTGTTAAAGAACTGCAGAACGGAGCAATAATCATTTAATTCTGGGCATATATCACCAATTATGATTTTTAGTTTGCAGTTTAAGTGTTTGTGGGTAAAATCGCTGCAGTGAACACAACTTTATTTATTCATTTATGGTTTATTCCATGGTGACAGATACAGCATACTGAACACAGACACCGTAAGCAGCTATCCGATGCGAGTATCAGAGCTCACTGGAGCAGAGGCGTCACCATGGTGACTGTCACTCACTCTGCCGTCTCCAGTCACCTCACCTGGCAAATCATTACTACCTGCACATAACGGTTGTCCAAATTACCAAAACTATTTTGGAAGCAAGCAGTCTGATTGCTGTAAACATAAATACTACGGTGAGACTGGTGATGCGTTATGTTGCTCGAGAGATACTGTGGCAGTAGTCGGTAGTTATTGGGATTCACCGTAAAGACCCACCGATCAGCAGCTCTTTCTATGCATCAACGTTCATGAGGTGCTTTGCATTGACCATTTATGGTTGAATGTGGGCGTGTAGAGGGCGAGATGCGAGGCTGAAGTAGCTAAAAAAAAAAAAATCAACCATCAACAGGTTGATTTGGGATTTACATAAGGAAGTTGCACACTGGCAGGCGTACGCCAGGTTTTATGAATCTGCTTATTTTTTGCCGTATGTGCATTTCCTCTTTTGAACGTACGCAAACATTTAGTGTGGATCCTACGCCCTGTTTTATAAATGAGACCCCTGGTCACTATAATCCGTCTCCACTGTACTAACCACTGTAGCTACTCGGGCTAATATTTTACCTTGAGAGGAGAAGAGTGGAAGTAAAGGGGAATGTGCAGGGCTGTGCCCAGGCTGGTGTCCAGACTCAGGGTGAACACCTGGTTGACGGGCAGCGCCCTGCTGAGCAGCTGGAGGGACAGGACACGCCAGCAGCCCTGGGGAACTCTCAGTGGAGCATTGAAGTTCATCACCTGACAGACGGGGGGCAGCAGAGACATTTGTGTCAAGTCCTGTTCTGAATTCGGGATCCTTATGATGAAAAGGGTGAAGTGTGCCAGAATACACTTCAGGCATAAAGTCAGAGAACATTAAAGGATCATCATTTTATCATCATTTAATTAACTCTGCTTCCTATCATTATTCGAGGCAATGATGCACACCTTCATTACTCCCTGCAGGTTCTGTGAGAGGCTGACATTCATCACAGTGACGGGTATGAAGAGGGAGTTCGTCAGCCACAGATCCACCTGGTCCGCATCTCTTTGTTTCACCTGGAACAGGCTGAACAAATCCCCCAAGGTCCTTCTGCAGAAACAACGAAATGACACCGTAATACCCAGTTATTCAGTATCACATGTTAACGGCTCTTCATGATCATTTAAGCGTTTTAACTATTTTTGTAACGGATTTATCTTCATTACTAAGTGGACACCTGTCACACCTCAGACAACGCTAAGGGGGCGTGGCTATCCAGCCAAAAGTTGTCACTCGCTACAGCCACAGTGTTTTCAAACAATCAGGCTTTGGCAATAAAGCTCGGCTATAATTCGAAAAAGTTTCTTAGCAAAAACCTGCGTGTGAAATGACATTACCTGCGTGTGATATGTAGTCCAGGGAAGCTGTAGGTTGTCCGGTTTCCCAGAATTTTTAAACTGATATGATTCATGCATTTCCCGTCATGGCCCGGCGATGAACCTGATATATGAAACAGAACTGTTGTTGACAAAACATTCCAGGATATTTGGGTTAAATGCAATTACCCTTAAAAGCTTATATGTGAACTGAGAAGACATTATTTGAATTGAAATGAGTTGTCACCTCTGCAGGCAAGTGTCGCCACTTCAGTGAAGTTTTTTGCCTCTGGTCTCAGAAGAACCTGATTAAATTTCAGGCTGGCCTCTACTTTTGATAGCACCTGCATGTCCTGGGGAGAAAAAATATTCTATCAAAGCCTATAAATTGCTATATATAAATCCTCTAATACAGCAAAACAATGAAAAACACCTCACCTTTACACAGAGCTTCTTGCCTCCAGAATTTAACATATAAACTCCTATTTTTGGTTCCCCTGTAAAAACAAAAAGAAAACACACAAAAAAAAAAGTCATACAAATAAAAGTGTACATATGTTCAGCATAACATACAATATTTATGGTTAGGTTTACACATATATTCGAGCTTGATGTATGTACAAATCTACATTTTCTACTATGGTAAGGTCTTCCACATTCTTTAAGAGAACTTGGTAAAGCTATGATAAAATAAAAATAAAAATAAAAAATGACCTCCATGGTCACATAGCCAGTTCATCAAACGAGACGATACAATAAGTCACAATCTGCTGCTGACAGAAATAGTCTCATACCGCATGTAAAAACACTATGACAAGTACTTAGAAATACAGATTTGGTTCAATAACAAAGACAAAGCCCCGTGTGAACGAACATCGTGACAAAAATATTTATATTACTTGCACACCAATGCAGCTGCTTTCACTTGATCTTTAGTCTCGGTTTTAATCTGGACAGTGAGTCCAGGAAAGCGGTACTGATGTCTTCTTATATTGCTTTCATCTGACAGCAGCAGAATCATCAACATTATCTCATCTCTTTCCGCCCCAGAGTCAAAGTAAACAAGATTCAGGAGAAAGGGAAATAAACGGCGCCTCATCAAGTCTACCTCTAGCATCAAAATATAAACACTATTTCAACCTCTTGAACTTGTGCTTCAATAACGGTCCACCACAGAAACGGGTCTAAAAGATAAGACATTTACTGAGGTGATTTGAGTGGAGGTTGGTACCCATCTACTGGGCATCAGTGATATATCAGTGAGAAGAGGTGCCTGCAAAGCCCAAAGGATATCAAAAAGACAATACCCCCCCCCCCCACCTCCCCTTTTTTTTGTGTGTGCTTTTTCTATGTCGCAAAATGGGACGACAAACTGCATTTCGTTGCGCAACCCTGTGTCATCCAAGAAATTAAACCCTGTCACCTTGGAAGAAGCAGCAATACACTAGTGTCCGTCAGTATTGAGCGGTGTGGTCTATTTAAGTGACGCTGTGCAACACGGGCACATTCCCACAGCTAATTTGCATCCAGACTTCGGGTAAGGCTGGTCAAGCGAACCCACCTACTGCAGCCTGTCCATCGGCGGGGGCCATCAGCAGCACCGAAATGTGCTCAATGACGTAAGGCTTGAGCTTGTCCAGGTCAGTGGGCCGGTCACCGTGCGCGGACAGATTAATCTGCAGATTGAGGCGCTCTTCGCTCTGGAGGCAGGACCCCTGGGACGGGACAGGAAAGACATACCGGTCATGCATCAAAAAGAAGGACAAGCATGATAACAAAAGGAGTAATTTGAGAAGTCAGACATTCAGTTAATGGGAACAGAAAATAACAAAGATAACGAGGGCAAATAAACCCAAAAAACATTGGATGTTTACGAGACAAAAGAAGAAATTGTTGTAAAAAAGAACGGGTGGTTGAGGAGACGGTGGAGAGAAAACAAATACTGATGGGAAAAGTTATTTATTTTCTTTGCCGTGAGAGACATCAGAGAAACCAGATACTTGCTGTGCATTGACAGACAGAAATAAGCAGGCAGTAACTTACTACTACCCCCCAACCCCCCACCCACCCACCCTGTGACTAACAAGTTTAACTCTTTAAGCTCACAAGTCGGTAGTGTGAGAGTGAAAATCTCACTGAAAACCAACCGGGGCTCATCTCAGTGGACGAATCAGCACACGACGACCTGCAGACGGATGCTAATTCCCTTGAAACCAAGCCTACTGCTAACTTCCTGTAGGGCTCGTTTTATCTGTGAGCGGCATCGCCACTGAGGCCAGCTCTCAATTATACCGGTGCGGTCTTGAAAAATAACGGCGGAGCAGGTGTTGATCTTGGATACGAGCCAAAGCTCACAGCTGAGACACTGGTGCAACACAAAGGCAGAATGACTTCAGTTTGTATAATTATGACAATACCGTTGCGTCATACGATTGCGCCGCATGAACACTGGGAGCTTTGCGTTAATTATAGCGTCTCTAGAGAGGGCAATTAAAAGTCTGGCAAGGGATGCCGCCCTCCTCGGGGGTCCTGGAGGAAACAGAAGGCGCTCCGATGACAAGCCCGGCTGTCTGTTTAAGTTTTAGACGAGCTGGCCTTCTGCTCAGAGGAGAGGGCGTAACGAGAGCAGTGAGAAGGATTCACTACTCACTGCAAAGTAGGAACACGATTAAAAACCGTGGCCGGAAAATTACGCGATTAAATGCTCTCCTTTGCACTTCTGTGTTTTTCCACAAAGTTTATTTTTCTCATGCTCCGACTGCTCGCACAGTGAAGAACGTTTTCATCAAGAAGTGTAATTCAGAGAAAGTTGTTACAAGACTGAAGCATCGAGGTGAAATAGTTCCTCTCTGTCTCCATGATATCACAACTAGTTTGTGAGCCAACTGTGTTGCAGTATGCAACTTACCCAAGTGTGGTGTGGAAACTTGAAACCTTCAGTGCACAAATACTGAGAATTGACTTGACAGTAAAGTCGGAGACATACTGCGTCCAGCAGCTAATGTTTTTAAATGATAAATATGGGCCTATTCATAGGAGTAGTTGTAATTTTAAGAGTTTTCATGTGACACATTTGGGTGTCAAAATCAAATAAGACACAAGTCTTAAAGCAACTTCGAATAAGTACCTGAGGATTGTTGAACAAACTCTTGGGTAAGCTGCACTCCAGGAGTAGACCCAGTATAGTGATGTTGGCGGCATCTTCCTGCAGGAGAAACAGCATGACAGACCGTCAGGGGTTAATAAGATTAATGTAAGCATTAAAGAATACAAAGAAAACATCATCAGGTTGGATGGTCATCTTTTCCTATTGCATACGAGGCCTTCATCGATCAGTAGCTATTACAAGGCCACACATGACTGAACTCTAGTGGTGCGAGCCACGCACTACACATTCTAGGAATGTAATGAAACAAAGCAGCGGTGGTTGGTTTGGTCACTTATTGAACAAATTAAAAGAAACAGAGTAACGTCTGTCTCGACTCGCGGGTCTCACAGACCACTGAACACTGAGGGGATGTCGACTCCTGCAAACTTTAAAACGTGGTTTAAATATTGTCCAGGGAATCTCTAATTCCAATGCGGATCATGGTGGACCTCACAAGGGGGGTATATTGGATCCACATTAGGGAACATCTGCATATAAACTGGTAGGCTGTCAGGTATAACATCAAAGGCTCTACCACATCTACAAAAAATTCAAATTTCACCAGTAACTAAATTAAATGTAGTGCTGAATTTTAAGTTATATATCTGAAAAAAACAAAACAAACATAAATGTACAGGACTGCAACTGAAATGGGACATGAGTTAGTTATACATTTTTAACAACCTAAAGTAATTTAACAGTAAATTACATGTAAAGTTACTTTTATACTCCATCTATTGATCCTGGACTCATTTTATAGCTATTTTCTTCTTTCTGGAGAAAATACAGTAATTCTGTTTGCTCGACCCCCCAAATAAATATGCAGCGGTGGTGTGCATTGGGGTTCAGATGGCATGTTAAAGCATAAACTGGTTGTTATGCCTTTTAGCCAATAACTCAAACAGCGTATGGCCAATTAATTCTAGATATGGTCCGTGGTTATTATGGCTGATCAGTACTTAGTTCTAGCAAAACTGGCATGAGAATTGTCTCCAAACTTTTCATTTCCCCTGTCGTTTTGAACTGAATACCAATGGAGGGACTTCCTCTTTTTTCAGCTTCTAATAAGCACATAGTTCAATGCACACACACACACCACAACTATTTTAGAATAACTTTGAAAGAATATCCTACTAACAGACAAAGCCTTGTGGCCTTGTCATCAGCTTTGTGGAATAAAATATCAGAAATTATAGATTAATTAAAAAATATTATGTTTAATGAAGCATAAATTTAAAGAGGACAGAGAACTGAAACAAAAGGAATTTGGAGAAAGTGTCCCAACTTGATGATTATAAGTATCCTGTAAAGGTGGAGGGTGTTTTGTTAACTATATATGTTGAAACATGGGGCGCTTGATGAGATGAAAATAGACTGTACTCGGCGTAAGCAGCAGTCTGAGTGATGATGACAGCTAAAGTCCCCCTGCAAGCTGACATTTTGCAACTGCCAACCCTACTTCCTGTTGTGGAGGCGAGGACTCCTTTCAGACAGCTTGTCACACACTTTCAGTGCTTCTAAAACCGTGCCCTAATTTATCATTGGTGTTCGGTTTTTTTTTGCATGGCTTTATGTGTGCAAATGAATTACTGTACAAAGCATGTGTCATTTTAAAATGGATAGCTCGTGGTTATACTCTGCAAACAAACATTTACATTTTTAAGCATGAAAAAAAAAAAGAAGAAAAAAAAAAAGGGATTGTTTGCATGACTTCCTCTATGCTGACTGCACACACATTCAAGAGCTCGTTAGTATCACAAAGCCTCTGTGTGTTAGTATGCAGCCGTCTGTTTATCAGGGCGGCAGGAAAAGGGAAATCAGCTGTTTCCAATGATGGGCTGTTAGTCGCTACTATGCATGGTCTGCGCAAACAAAGGACATTTAAATGCATACCTGAGTTTGGGTCAGCTTAATGCTCTGGATGTGAGGGAATACTAGCAGACTGTCCTTTCTTTGGACAGACTTTAATGAACCCTGGTGAACTCCCACACCAAATACCTGGGAAAAGGAACAGTTCATGTTTAGAAAAAGGATTCTCAACACCATGCACATCGTAACAAAGTGGTGGTGTGGTTTAGTGGTTCTTCTCTATGCAGTTTTCTAAAATATTAGCGGATATTTTGTGATTATGAATAAAGAAAAATAAAAAGGTAAGTTGCTAATAATGTAGCACCAGAAAGAACTTTCCAGACAAATACATTTTAAACAAATAAGAAGGGGTAGTTAGCAGATTACAAAGGACTAACAAATGCCAAATGAGTGGGAGAAATATATATAAAAAAACATATTAACTATATTCAAGCTATAAACTGGCCTGCATTTAAGCTGAATAAAGCATACATGGCAGACATTAGGCCCTAAAACTCTTTCTTATTCATTCAGCTGATCTTTCTCTAGTCATTAGCATGTGTCTCACCATAGCTCTGAGCACAACATTCTATTTAAGCCATATAACAACAGGTTTATAGTGCCTTTATTTAAAAATCGGACAGAAAATGGAATGGAAGAAAAGATAATAACTCTATAATTAGTCAACAGATATATGTGTGTTGAGAAAAATGCACACAAGGTTTGTGTTGTTGGTCTCATTGGCAACGTAAATAAAACAGACAAATGACTAAAACATTTCCATGTCTTGGAGGCACGTGAAGGGAGTGGCACCGTTGCAGGCCGCGCACGGAGTCCAAGCGTCTGCCTGTCTGGGCGTGTTTGCTTGCCATTTATAAGCCACATGTGAGAAACACTGCAGCGCAGGTTGAATGTGAGATGGGCAAAACTCGCAACTACAACAGAATACACATTTCAAATGCACTTGGGAGTAAATGTCTATATCTCATTCTTATTCACTTTGGTTGCAGTGCTGGTGGCTAACAGCTGAATAGAGACACTAAGTGGTAGCACAAGCAGCTATGGTGGCACAACAAGGCAGGCTCAGGGGCTAAAGTGCAAGTAAGAGGATACAGCAGCTTGAAGCATGCGAATGATATTCTACATGGGTCTGCTAAGGTGAAGTAAAAGCAAAAGCATTTATGATATTGTAATAAAAGTTGTAGAGCGAAAGCACTTGTGTGTGAAACACTTTCTGCATAATGTCTACTACTTTATCTTCCTGTGACAATATTTATGTGCTCTTCAGGTCCTTATCATGCAATGTGAGAGTGAGGTCAGTTTAATAAAAAAGTTAATTTACAATTACCATAACCAATGGAGTTTTTGACTTCCTTTGTTTATGAGTATGTGCATGCGGGATGGAAAGTGAAAACAAACAAGAGAGACAAAGTTTGATGGGCTTATGTTTTTTTTTTTTTTTTGGTAAACTGTCAAATTGAGGTAACACATCCAACATGTGAGCATCTTTCACCCTACTGTATGAGGAGAAGAAGGATCACGAGGTGGGATTTCACCACATTATCCCAACAGAACTATTCTGAGACAACACAGCAGGAGATGTATTAATGGAACTGACCTGGTATGACAGTAGCCCATGGGCCGATGTGTTTATAAATAATGTGTTTTCTACATTGCCCTCCTCAGACGGGAGGAAAATTAGTTTAAAAGATGCCTTCCCTCTGGGTGGGATCACCTAGGGCAGAGAGGAAACATGGGCAGTTATAGGAGACATTTCTACAAAGACCAAGGCACACAGTGGAGAAATAATACTTTATACATTATTACTTGTGAATATACAGTATGGTGCAGTTAAAGGTGCACACACACACACACACACACACACACACACGCATATGCATATACACTTACTCTTCTGTGAGAGAAAGGTATGTAAAGCTGCCTGCTGGATGTAAACATTGACAGCAGCGTCACAGGAACTTCCTGGCTGGGGTTGTGTATATATATGGCTTCAGCTCTTGGTAGCCCCAGCGGCCTGTGAAGACAGACAGAACAGCATCATAAATAACGGGCTCTTTAATAACCTTTACACACGGAGCACTATGGCAAGCTTTGAAGGGCACCATATTGTGAATACACAATTATCTGTGGGTTAGCTTATGCATGGGGCATCCAAAGGAGCTTATATCAGATTGATGCGATCCTTCTGCTGCTCATCAAGACTCCAGTTGTGGTGGTTATTGTTCATTTTTTTACAAATGCACCATTTCATAACAAACTGTTCTGTTTACATGTCACATTTCTCCACATGATTATAAGTTTAAGGTAATATATAAAACACCGATCAAGAATTTTGAATTTATGATCTTACTAGTGTGACACAGCAATTAATGTAAAAGAAAAAACGCTTTATTCTTTAATACACATTTAATATGTAGATGGTCAAAACTACATATTCTCATTTGCATTTAAATAAACGTTAAATGAAACTTAAATCCACCATGTGTCAGTGTTTAAAAGTTGGAGATCATGTAAGTCACTCAATAACTAGTGTTTTGCATTCTGTCAATATTCGAAAGGCATAAGAGGAAATTCAGCTATTTGCCTCTTTGTCAATAGATGGAACACAAATCTAAAAAAAAAAAAAAAAAAAAAAAGTTAGGCTGAGAAAGGCCCCAGTGTAAGAAGTAAAACCACATATACAAATATGGACATATGGGAGGCTATGAAAAAGCCTCACAGATTAGCACCCTGGGTTTGGTCACTGCTGCTATCATCTTTTACAGTGACATGTCACCACTCAACATATTTTGCCCGGTGACACCCAAACTAGTGTCAACTCTAGTCGACAACCGCAAATGACAATTAAGCGCCGCGTTTGAGTATCGACGGCGTTCAAGCGACGCTGAAGCGTCTCCCTACACCTGTTCCGTCTGGGCCGAGCGTTTCAAAACGACAAACGGCAAAGGAGCAGCGTTTCTGTGCAGTTTGCCCCCCCCCCCCCTCCCTGCCCCCCGCCCCCTTGCCCCCGTAAAAAAGCCGGTAATGTTCCCGAACATCAGAGCCCCTTAACACCAGCGGGCCGTGTAATTCCACCTGGGTGTCAACAGCAAGGTGTCGGTGTTGACTCCCAGCGGGGTGACGCTCTAGGAGGAGCGCTCCACCTCCCGCTGGAGCTCCGACTGCAGGTAAGTCGGATGTTACAGAACCAGCTGAGAGTAAGCACAAATAAAATCAACATAAAATAAATTACTAATTCAACAGTAACAGCTAAGGGCATCCCACACACCTTGATATCCTGATCTTACACAAGGGGGAATATAATAATAATATAAATGAGTGCCCATATTCATGAAGGGTGTTTTATAAAACTTATCATTTTAAATGTCAATCAAACGATTTTCAATTTAATGTGGAGGACGGTCAGTTAGCTCTCTATATAGTTATCCACAACATAACAGTACACTGTAGAGTGTAATAATCTGAAAAAAATGTAATTATATAAGAGATAGAAGTGCAAATGTCAGCTTTAATTTGAGAACTTTGGAACACAAAATGTAAGTAACTTGTTGAGATTTAGGAGGGCAGTTTCAGGTCTACAACACATCACTACATGTTCTTGACATTTCCTTTTGAGGTGCCTCAACTGATGCATCTTTCACTTCCTGTTTGTGTGTGAGAGTTTGACCGTACTTTCACTTCAAGCCATGGAAATAAATGCACACCAGAATAGAGAGCGATGGTCGTAGACTTTAGATCAAAGTGGTTAAACCATTATTTTCTACTTTTTAGTTTCAGCTATCAATCCGGTCAAGTGTGCAGTGTTGTAGAATTAATGTCACACTGCATTGCTTCTGCCTAATAAGCACAAACAGGATCTCTTCTTAACCACATCATAAGGCAGTCTGCTGCAGATATTGTCTCTACAAAAACAAATAATCCCCAAACACCAGCAAGCCAGACAGACAGTGTGGTTTGCTGTAAATTTAACTTTGCTTTTCATACAGGTTTATTTTGTATTGCTTAGTTACATACAGCATCAGCTGTATCACTGTAGATCTTTTAATATCTAGTTATTATATTTCTATATCTGTGCTTTCCAATAAACTTTCCAACACACGATCTTAAGTCGGATCTTCAGGATTACATGTATTATATACTTCCTACTCAATACTTCTGGTGTAACTGAATAGTATAATTAAGACTGTTGGTCACAGAAAAAATGAAACCACAGACTGACGTGTAGGATGTTTATATTCAGATTCCTGTTTTGAGCTCAACTGCAAATTTCCTGAAGCTGTAATACAGTCTCAAAACATGTATCCAGTAATATTAGGATTTTTGGCAAATTGCCTGCTTTCTACATTCCAAATGTATGATACAAAGTACTACAAAATAGGAGCTCCTTGTGAGTGTTTGGAGCTGCAGTCCAACCACAGCATTACGTCTGATATTCTTTCTGTTTTGGCAGTGCGGTGGCAAACAGTGAAGTTGTTAACCCTTCTGACCGGGGTCAGCCCTCTCCAGTATGTGTCTGGATGCTGGGAAAGGGAGCTTACTGCCATACTTGGATATCCTGTCTGTTCTTTAAGGTTGAAGGGCCCCTTGCTTTATGAAATCTTCCCTTTCTGTGGCATTCATCACAGCAACAGGTCCCTTGCTATGACGCCAGCCTTATTTTAACTCAGTGGAGTTTTACACATCACTCAAGGCAGAGATGGTGAAATGAGGCACATTTCGTTATTGGGCAAACAATAAAATGTTTCTTCATTTTCAGAACGAAATGAACATCTATGCTTGTTAAGGCAGGTCCTATTAAACTAGGAAGTGAGAACAGTACTTACTGCGTCCCGAACTCCAACGCTGGGGGCTGAAAATGCAACGGGCTCTCATTCTCCCGTGTATATAGAGAGGAGCTGGTGGAGGGCAGAAAGCACATGGAGGAAAAAAGAAAGAAAACATGAGTCCAAAGGACAATATTTGAACATCATCAGTTTCATTATATAAGAAGAAAAACATCTATGTTTTCAATATTTTAGTAACACCTTAAGACAAGAACACTGTGTCCCCTTTCCAACACAGCATGTGACAGGTCACAGTCAAAACTAAAACTGCCCCGGGATGCTTCTCAAACCACTAACTTCCCTGCCTAACAAAGGGACTATGATCATTCCAGCACAGAAATTAGATAATCACACAAAAAGTGGAGGAAAGTACTGGAGATCATGGAGCCGAAGCCTAAAGACTAGAAACAAATGGCTTAACTTTGTTATATAACACTTCATTTGACATAATGACTAATATTGAACAAATCATCACAGACATACAATGCATGGATGCTCAATCCAAGACAAAGATTTATTTTCCAACGTATGCCTGTGTTTTCATTAGTAACTACGTCATAGTTAACAACGTTATTATTGATATCTAATCCAAGATATAGACCAAACAGTCTTAAAATAATATGAGTATTAGGTAGTATATAGGGCAGACATGTCTGAGGGAACCAGAGCTGTACAGGCTGGGGCCTCAGTTCATGGGCCCTGTGGGACCGCCACCCCTAACTGTCCCTGTATTGTCAATGGCATCTGTTCCAACTTGGAAAAGGTTGGAATGGTTTTTCGGGACGATTTGGAGCTGCAGCCAAAGACACGAACGACATTGCTGGACTTCTTCAAACTCAACAGGAGCAAGGCAATATCTTTACATGGAGATTCCACAACACAGGGAAGACTACAGAAAACCATGCAGATTGAGAAAGGGGTTCTTTTTAACAGGTAGATATCAATGTCATATAAGGACTGCCCGCTGGAGACAAATATAGCAGGTGCATATACAATCTACGTTGCTGAGCACAAAATATGGGGAACTAAGCTAAATACAAGCAACTAACCACAAGTCAGGGTTAAAACAGGAAGCTCTCCTCTCCCATGTTCCTCCAGCAGCTACTTTTGGAGCTCCACTGTGTTTTATTGGTGACTGTGTGTGTGAAATCCTGTGCTAATGAGCTCTGGGAAAGGGTGCCATGAAGCAGCAGCTGATTCGAGGTTGTGCGTGTGCACGTGTGTGTGTGCGTGCACGTGTGTGTGTATGTGTGTGAAAGCAAGACTGGACCCAGTTGACAGAAGACTCGCACAGCTGTTGACCAACAGACGAAAGCAAGTTGAAGAAATACAACTGAAGAGTTCAGTGTCGCCATCTTTCAGGAGATCACTTTTCTGTACGTTTTCCCTCGTGCTGCACAGGATTCAATACTCTCTTGAGTTTTGTTTGATTCCATTCCTCAGAGCCGATATCTTTAAATTGCTCTATGCCCACTTTGACAGCTCCAGCCCAGAAAAAGACATCCTATTGTAAAACTAATTATCAATGAAACATCGAGCCAAACCCCCCCCCCCCCCCTCCACTCCCCCTCAAAAAAGCGACACTAAACTATCACACATCAGAAAGAAAATTTAATAAGAAAAGTTTGGCATTGAAAAAGGATGATAAAAATATTTGCCAAGTGCATCAACCGGTTGGTCCATCGTTGTGTTCTCCAGCATCGACAGAGCTGTTTTAGTAACATTTGGGCATCTATCAATAGCTGGTTTGTCTGTTCTATTGTTCGGTTTGAAAAAATCCCTTTTTAAAGTAACTAAAACCAAAACTAAGACCCCGCTGCCAACAATTAAAAATATATCAGAAGACAAAACAAAACTAGGTTCATAGGTGAACAGGTAGGAAACTGAGGAAATACCAAGAACGATACTCCATCACAAACTCCGTGCTCAAAGACTTTGTTAAGATGTAAGGCCACAAACAGACTTTTAAGTTATTAGGACTTCTGTCAGCATCAACTTCCAAGGTCTGGATCAAAGTATCAAATTGCTTTTAAATAGTATTTTCCGGTCAAGTTCATCTTATTGACACAACAAATAAGCCTAGATAACAAATTAGACTTAAAACGCAAAATGTTCCTCTCATTAGACTCTTTCTGAACACAAATCGTCTGTCGTGCATTTGGTAACATGATGTGCAAGCTGTGCAGGCCTAGTCTCGCAAGCTTGCAGGATTTCAAAACACAAATCAGCAATAAAGAATTTCGTTAAGAAGACCTAAGGCAACTCACTTTACACAACACTACTAATACACTGATGAAATATGCGTTCTTCCTGATGTTAACCCTACTTTGACATATCCAACTTGCATTTTAGTTTATTTATTTTATTTCAAAAATCCGCCGTACCTTTGTCTCTTAAAATAAACCAAATGTGATTATTCTCATGGAGCAGGTTACAGTTTCTACCATGAACATAAACAATCCCTGACACGCTCTCCCGCTGCTGAGACATGCCTCACAGAGCAATTCCTAGTAACTGTGAGGAAGCAGCTGTGGGATTTGCAAGTCTCTAAATGTGAAACATTTAATCTGTTATTGGACCAAGCACAGTGCTGACAGAGCTAATGCCGTTTAGCCGAGGGGCTGGGACGACGTTATCAGCTGTAACTGCCGTATGACAGCAGTGCAGAGCGGCGGCCGTGAGCTAACCGGTGGGGCACGCTCACGTGCACGCTCACGTGCACGCTCACGTGCACCCAAAGGTATGTGTGGCCGCCCGGCGACGTAAACGAGACACGACGGAGCTCGGATTACAACGGACAAAGAGTAGACATTACTCCGCTATATCTTTACAGGGCAAATAGTTGTTTGCTGCTACATTAATGCTCTAAATGTCAAATACAGAAGCTTTAACATGCACACACACACACAACACGGAACAGTACAATACACAAGGTTATATAATGGGTATTGTATGGGCAGCAATCAAATTTGCCAATCCTATTTGCAATATTTGTTGTGGTCTATCCATCTTATTCCCTAAAATAATCATTCTTACATAAAATAACCCTGTTGGCATACATTATGTAACAGACTACAGCTTGATAATAGTGACTACTGAAGCTAGCCCAGTGCAAACATTCCAACAGTGTGAAGTCAATGTGCAGTATATCAGACTGATCTCAGTTCAATCTGTTAACAGTGGGGACAGCCACCGTTTACAGGAAGGTCTGACTGTTGTACAGACATGCATCTTCTGTTTTGGTTAATGTAGTTAGTGCTTAACAGGACAGTGCTTCTAGTCTACAGCTGGGAGACAAAATTACAAATTTGACACTCAACTGCTGAAAGAAACAGGACGCACCAAGCACGATAAATTATGTACGGTTCTGTAAACTACCACTGGTTATTAGTGGTGGTGTAGCTTTCAGAGGAGTTATTTCTGCAGAGGAAAAAAATAAATCTAACTATACATACATAGTTAACTCGCCACCTGTGCCAAAGCTCTACTGAACTGAATCACTTTATGAGCAGCAGCTCAGCCTATGTTGTAAATTGACTAGGAGGCAAAATAAAAAAGAGATAAAAAAAAAAGAGGGTCAATGCTGAGTCAGCAGAAATGAAAAAAGCATCGACAAAGACTAAAAAAAAAAAAAAAAACCAAGCAACCCTTTATCTACTTTCCTCTTTGGCCAATCGATGCTTCAGTGTCCCAACAAGCATCAAGATACGGAATAAAGAGAGAGGATCTGCTCAGCCAACATATGAAACAACAATTTACTCCACGCCAAACTGAATTAGAATAATTTTCCACGATGGATAATAGGAGCTTGAAACACAAAAGAATATACGCACAAAGTAATCAACTACCTTCAACACTGTAAGCGGTTTTCCTTTTCAGATACTGATGTCATGATGGTAGATGTCTATTGGCAATAAACTGGGTAACAGAAAACTGGGATGTAACTCTAGAATAAGTGTAAAACGATGCACCCCAACATCCACTGTTCACCCACTGTGTGTTAATAATAATAACAACAATTTGATTACTATCAGATCAATATAATTCAGATTATTGCAGAATTAACAAGTAACACCGCCTCCAGGCTATCTCAGTTAATTGAGGTCAAATCTAGAGTGAGGATGATTATGACTGCGACAGGTAGATCACACAAGCACGAACACTGTGGAAGTAAACCGCTGGTTTGAGAGGGATGCACTTCCAATATTTGATGCCATTTTGCTCTTATTCCCCAATAAAACTGAATGAAATAAACAAAAAATCCTGTCAATGTCCTCTTAATTCTATGATGTAAATACGATGTTTCACTGTGGTCTACCAACTAGCGAGACTAAAGGACAGTAGGAGGAGAGCATTCAGTGTTTTGCTTGCATGCTGCCTCGTGGATAAAAGACTATTTCACTTTCTTTCTCCTTGCTGTAGATTTATAATAATCTGAGCTGCCAGATGGTTTGTAACACAGAGAAGCCGTCATTGGAAACTGTTTGGAAAGGGATGGTCACTTAAAAAAATGAATAAAATACATAGCAGGTGATTGGATCAACTATCTGTCAATCAAACTTTTACCAAAGTGAGTCTGGAGAAGAGCAAAAAAACAGTTTTTCCTGTGGAAAAAAGCCTTCAGTGCCGTTCTTTGCTCTTCTTTCAATTAAAAAAATAGTCTCCCGTTCTGATGTAACTGAAGCCATTGGAGCATCTACACTAACCACCATTGTTGTTGTTTTGAACAAACAGTCGCCTCTCGTCCCGCACACACCTAAACCACACCTAAACCTGCCGGTAAGCTCCTCACACGATGCGGATTGGTCCGCTTACCGATCACAAAGTCATTACCTGAAGCCCGACAAGATGGACTTTTGTGTGATCCCGACAAATCCAGCTGCCATGCCAGCAAAGTGACTTCAGCCCACGATAAGAAATGCAATTCTACAACTCAAAGAACAAATACGCTGACAGTGGCGTTTGACTTGATAAGAGGGACGCTGTCTTTCCTATTACATAACATGTTCTTCGATCTCTCTCTCATGCTCTCTGCAGTTCTAATTGTTTGTTAATTCATAACTTGTCAAACAGTACCACTTCAAACTCCGTTAGTCAGTTTGTGTGAGGGGGAATGAGGTCGTCTGCCTCTGCAGAGGAGTCCTGTGTGATGGCAGACAGTCGATATCTGCAGATCTGGCAAAGTTGTTTGAAATCTAAGGTCAGCAGTTTCAACATCACAGAGCCACTTATCTCAGTAAAAGCATATTACGATCTTTACCTATCTTTTTTTTAGCTTGATCTGAAATAAAAAAGACAGCATACAATGTACATACGCTGATTAATGCAGGTGTAAAACTATGTTTCAATATCCAGTGTCAGGTTCCGATGTGCTTCGTTAAAGGCAGAAGAGGGCATTTACCTTGCGGTATGCATTTCTAATTCAGTTTTCTCTTAATTCAACACCAGCTGGCCTTTCTGAAAACGTTCGTCTCAGAACAAGCACGCCACTGAGCTGTGGTCCAAAGGGGTTCTGTCCACAGCACAAAAATAACAAGTTATGTTTGGCGCTATTTGATCCCCTGGATCTAACTCAAATAAAGTCAATGTTAGCAGTGACCTCAGCCGTGCTCCGGGGGAGAGGTTAGGACCAGTGGAGCGTTACGGTCAACTGGTTCCACAAGCGTTTGTGGAAGACAACAAGGAAACAATAAGAGGAACTGTGAAATTAAAACCACATGGGCCACAGTATTAACACTAAACTGCAGTGAAGAGGTGTGTGTCAGGAAGATATTCTTTAAAATCAACAGAGTGATGGAACAGGGAAAATATTGTGGCTGAGATTAAAGTTAAAAAAAAAAAAAGAGCTCAAGAGAAACGTGAAGCTAAGCCATTTTGACAGAAGACTGAACTCAGACAGGGATATCATTAACCTCTGTATCTGATTTGCTTTTTAGGCTGGGCGAGAGTGATGGCAGGCCTGCCAAGTGCCTGATAACCCTGGCAGGAGGCGCCTCACAGCCCACAGCTCTGGAGGTCTTGAGGTCAACCAGCACTACGAAGCCTCCTTTGCCTCTCACCTCCCTAGACTTAAAAATAGCCGTATTCCCACACTGTTCAGCAACGGTTGGCTGCATGTGACCCAGATGAACTTCATATCAAGACTGAAAGCTTTGCCACTTCAGAGGAGAACTCTGGCAATTAGTATTGCCCTTTCATACAGTTGGGGGAATAAATAAATAAATGTTTCCACTTTTATTCTTTAATATGGGTCAAGCTCTAAAAACACTGAATCCTACATTTCCCATAATAACACAACTTCATATCACATTCATTTGATCATACCTGGCTAGTAAACAACCATATTTTTAAACGCTGCACCCAAGATTGAAATGCGGGCTTTCTGCGTCCAAGCCAAAAGCCATTATTTTATTCAGACTTGTTCAGTCTTGTAGTTCTCACATACGGTTGCAGGAGATGACATTATTTGCGAGGCTGCACAAGCACTCGTCTTTTTTTTGGGCGTCAAACTAATTTCCGTCATGTTGGGTTTTACAACACCATGGTTTTCACAATGTGTATTGCAATAACACAGAAGTAAGATACAATTAAAATCAAGCACAGCAATACGAACAACTGGGACAGACAAGTCATCGAAACTGGTATTTATTAAAACGTGCACGATATTGGGAGCATTTCTATTGCCTCTCAACAAGGCGACGCGGCTTGCAGCTAACAGTGCTAACAGTGCTAACACTGCTAACAGTGCAAACAACGGCTAAAGTGCAGACAGAGCCAACAGTGTTTACCCGACGGGGAAGTGGAAGGTGGGCTCTATGTCACCGCAGTATGCAAGCAGTGCAGAGCGGCGGCCGCGTGCTAACCCGTGGGGAAACGCTCACATGCTACTAAAAACATGCGCGGCCGGCCCGGCCACGTCAGCAAAGAACGTAGAAGCTCGGATTACAACACACCCAGAGGAAGAGTGAGTTCATTCTCTGCTCAGGTAGACATTACTCCGCTATATCTTTATAGAGCAATTAGTTGATTGCTGCTATTTTAATGCCCCGAGTGTGGCATATTGCTCCTTTAAAAAGGTATGAACTTCTAGGTCAGGAACGCTTGAGTTTTGGGAACATATGAAGCCAGTTTAGGTCTATGATGGGCTGTTTTTTTTCCTTTACATAACTGGCATTGCTTCTCTAGAAAGATAAACAAGGAGCAGAAACAAGCACAGATGCCAGAATGTGTGACTTAAAAAAAACAAAAAAAACACATGTAACAATGGATAAACAAGCCTAAAAGGTCACTCTGTTTCTGAGCAAGCTTTTACTAAATAACACCAGGACTTTTTGTTGTTTAGCTGCAAACGTCTATTTTCCGAACAATTTTTCTGCTGGAACAAAAACAGCTGGGAGAGACAGACCTACCCTCCTTTTTCTTTCAAGGAGTTCTAAAATTAGTCAGGAATTTGGTTCTGTGCCTCTCTAACGCACGCCCCCCAAAACTCTCTCCGTCACACACCCCCTCACTCACCAACACAACATCGCCTGCATACAGGGGAGGACTTTTAAAAGCCTTTTTAGAAACTTTCAGTCCCATTAAACTCAAACCGCACCTCACCATTTTTCTGTGTGGATACAAAAACATGCCACCCCACAGCTACAGTTTAACTGTGCATATCAAATAAACCACTTAACGGAGCTCTACTGTAAATTGTAGTTTGTTGAATATGTTCACATTAAATAAAAAAGCTTCTCGCCTGTACTAGACACCAGTCCACAGCCCTGCTTTCAGTCTGTGTCTTACAGTGTAAATCTATTCTACACTAAACAAGAGAAAACTCTTCAGTATGTAATCTGTATGCTGCTTTGGGGTTTGTTGGCAATTATGTGGCTTGGTGGAAAGTCTCTACATATTCCGATCCGATGTGCCACTCATGAACAGGTGGAAACCTTTAATTAACTTCATACGACTCTAAATATTCTTTTAAGACTGCTGGATGTACTGTATGTGTGACTTTCTCTGACCAATATTTGAACTAGCAAAGTGAGGTTTAGATTTCTATAACACCTTTTCATCTTGCTGTCATGAATGTGTAATGCTTTACAAATGTGTGAAGAACCCCACAGAAGAGAATCTGTTTTCTGCTCTTATTGCAGAAGATTTAGAAACTGCAAACAACGCTTACCCTTCTTCTAGTGGAAGAACATCTTTTCTTCGTTCCTTCTCCACCTGAGACGGAAATAAAAATACACTTTAGTCAATATGGTCAAAACAGCAAACTGCAACCTATTTATTCGACATTCACACGGTGGCCTAGAAAGAGGAACATCAGGAGGCTCTGTGGGTTGCAAGTCTACTGGTGTGGTAAACTGCCTTTTGACTACTATGATGATTTTCAGAAGCAAAAAAGGATTGACGCACATTGGTACACCACCAACCGTTCTGATACGCTTCACTGTGCATCTGCATTTTATTTCTTGAAATGTCAAAAGGTTTTATTTTGCATCAAATCTGATTTCCCTGAAAGTAAACCAGGAAATCCAAGCAGAAAACTGGAATAGCCTTGGGAAACTAAAACTGGCATTTCATCTTTTCCATCCTGACTCCAAGGGTTAGACAGCAAGCGGCAATTTCTGCCAGTGCTGGCGGAGTACATTGTAGCTCTCAGGATAAAACATCCAGTTTGTTGTACATGATCTCACCCTGTGCATTGAGGATTACTGAATGAAGATCAGTGACTACACAAACAACTTGTTGTAATTGGTTTTCAGGCTACAATGTGATACAGCACTATACAACATTGATATGAAATCTGTTTTTTAGATAGGTTAGTGATAGTAGTTTTCTGCTGGTTCTGGTGCTGTGAGGACAAGAACTCCCACATCATTACTGTTATTATTGACAACTGACTGATATTGTGACTCCACAAAGATGTGTCCTCTCCAGTTTCATCATGAGGCCAGTCTGCGAAATGAGGAACTCCTTTCAAACACAGCAGAACATTTCAAAATACACCCACCAGCAGTACTGCATGAAAACCCTAACCACTGAACATGAACAAATTTTTTGAATATTACAATACAGCAGTACAAACACTGTTAACCACAGTGCAGTAGGTTATGTGCACCATGCACGGTCTACAGAGATAAGCTTTGGTCTCTTCAAATGCAGAACATACAGTTTCCATAGGAACAATCTGGCGCCTTGTGGCTTCATCTTGGCTTCATGATGATGCAGATTTGTCAACCAGAAAAGATAAGATTGTTTCTACAATGGGCAGCCAATAACCCTTAAATGTCATTTGTTAAATCAAGTCATTGCAGAAAATGCTACAAATCAAAAATCAGGACTGGTTAATGGCAATGTTGGATTTACAGGATTTTTTAAACAGGATTTGTCAATGTGTGATAAACGAGGTATCAGAATTGATCAGGCCTTTCATTTCCTGGATAAGACGAAAACTGACATTCCTTATTTATAGCTGTGATCTATAAACAGTATCTCAAGTAAACTTAAGGATAATTTACTTAATCATATATATATACGGCAATATAAAGAAAATACTGATTCTATCCTTAGTCACACATCTGTTGTCTAAACATGGCAAAAGTTACGGGTTGCAGCTGGAAAAGTTCCAGCTGCCGTATGCTCGTGTTATTCTGCAACATATCCCACAATGCCCCCAGCAGCTTTAAAGCTCGGCATGTTGATGGCCTAATTGAACGAGACAAAGGTGATTTTCCGGCTGATTAAGCACAACACTGACGGACCACATGCTGTTGCCGCAGGTGAGCCATTAAAGCACAGGGAATATTCAAATGCAGCGCCATTTGTAAATCAATTGGATTCTAGTTGCAGGGATTTTAAAGTCAATGTAGGGATTGGAAACCCATCACAGGGGCCTGTATACAAAACTCGATGCTCGAATATGCAAAAGAAAGAGATGGAAACCTGAACTACAATAACCTAATAATCACTAGGGGGCTGGAGTGCACCTATGTAGACTTGCAGCCAATACATACGCATGAATCTAAAAAAAAAACACAAAAAAGTTTACAAAATCCCAAGTAAGAGGCAACAATTACACGCTCTGGTTATGCACACAATATCTGCTCAAATTTGAGATCTGTTTTTTTTTTTTTTACTATTATGACACTGTATCTGTCTCCTGCCTGCAGCAACATACAGTACCCTACTTATCCAGCTGACCAGCAGCGGCACTGGGATGCAGATAAAAGACATCCATGTCATGCTCTATTTCACACAACCCATGTAACCGAGACCATTACTCCATTCACCACTGCCTATCTAAACATGACACCAAACAATGTCAACAATTCTGCAATCTGTCAATTGGTCTGCAGGGTAAAAAAAAACATGCCCAAACACCGGGCATATATCCCCCCCACCACCCCCTTAAATTTAAAACTATCTTGATATTTTAATCAATCCAACAAGTGAGAATTATCCTCAATGTTGACTCAAGGATGTGTCCTCTCTGGTCTGGGCATTTCTGTGGTAATTACCGCTGTGGGCAGATTGCAAAATAAGTATTTCAAAAACTTACCCAAAATTTTTTATTTATTTATTTATTTAATACTTTTTTTTTTTTTTTTTTTAAAAAGCCTACCATTCATTACATAATATACTTTACTTATTGATCAAACCTACTCTGGTATAACAAGTATCATTATTTGTTTTACTTATTTTTAAAAGTAGCCTAATTATCAACGTTGTTCACATTTGTTTACAAACGACAGCAGACGATGCCACACCCCCCTCAGGTAACATGACAGTCAGCTGGTGACCTCATGACAGGTTATCAGTAAGCACTGAGCTGTTTGTGTTTGCCTTTCTCCATGATTACATAACCCTCACAGCCGCCTACCTGAAAAATGCTCAGGGAAATTGTAACTCAGATCCTAAATAATAATAATTAAAAAAAAAAAAAAAAAAAAAAAAGCATGAAAAGCATAACATGGAGGCTAAAGAAGCATGACATAATTTAAAAGTAGCACATGCAGCAAATAACTGCAAAGTAGTAGTAAAAGACTTCCTCGTTCCCAACACGCGCTCAGTGTGTACTACTGACTGAACTCCACAATGGACACTATGTACAAAAGAAAATAAGGAGGAGCCACATGGCAGGTGGCCTCCCGCTCTGGTTTTTACTTTCACAAGAGGGTAAACTGGTTTGATAATAAACTACAACATTTCCACAATAGTAGGAGCACCCACAGCCGTGTATATTTACAGATACTCCTCCAGGTAAATACATGCAACATGCAACATGCACAGCTCAAGTGGCTGCAAAGTGGAGCCAAAACACAATGGGGACGCACTGACCACACGTGCTCGTGCATCTGGCTGCATTTTTTTTTTTTTTTTGGAGTTAAACATGTGTGTTTTTTTTTTTTTTGCACAGAAATCCTCTTCACACACACAAAAAAAAAGCACAGCAGGAAATAAAATGATGTTTACCTGAAGTTGGACTAAGGGGTCTGCGTCCTCAGCTTGCCAGACCTCGACCACGCTGGTGGACATCTGACTCAGGGCTTTGTGGGAGCAAGAAATACATTTTTTTTTTTTTTTTTAAATGTGATGTTTGTGGGTTGGAAACTGTGCAACATGGAGAAAAAAAAAAAAAAGAACCCCTTGCAAATGCACCTTTTTTTTTAAAAACTACCAAGTCTCCCGGTTGTTTTTTTTTTTTTTTTGCACTCCGGGTTTATAACAAATGATGATAACCACACACACAAAGTGAGGAAATGACTCGGGCTCACAAAAGGCTGGAGCTAGCTGCTCCACTAGCAGGGAGCTTAGCTCACAGGCTAACGAACTTGGACAACATCTCTGCAGCTGCAGTCCGGAGAACCGGGCGAAGAACAACACGTCGCTCCGTCACCGAGGCGGCTGTGCCCCGGTGAAGTCCCGGTGAAGTCCCGGTAACGCGTCGCGTCTCTACCCGGACGAGTTATTACTGGGTTTCACCCAAAAAAGCAAAGGGGAACTAGGAGCTAGCATGAACTAGCAGGCTGACACATTAGCTCTCCATAAAAATAAAAAAAAAATAAAATATGCTTTATTCGCTATTTGAAAAATAATTATTATTAATTAAAATAACAAACTGTTTTGTACAAATTATTTCGCCGCTGTCAAAGTCAGTGTTGCCAAATTAACGCTTTTTTTTTTTTTTAACGTTACATTTTTTTTTTTTTTTTTTTTTTTTAATGGGGGGGTTTGCAACAGTCGCGTTAACGGAAAATAAAGGTAAGCACAAACCTTGCAGCTGAGCCCCTCCGTGCTGAACGCAGGGGAGAAGTAACTGTAGTATTCCGAGTAGTATATTGATCCACGTTTTCCTGTGACAGTGGCTGCCTGGTTGGAAGTCCTGAAGCCCCGCCATGCTGCCCTCTCAGCTAGCAGCCTACCTTGTGTTTCGCTGTGTTGGTCTTTCTTTCTCTCTCACCAGCAGCAGCAGCAGCAGCAGCAGCCGCAGCAGCTCCCTCCCTCCTTCCCTCCCCTCCTCTCCTCCTCTCCTCCCCTCCTCTCCTTCCCTCCCCGCCCGCCCAAACACATCGGACAGGGAGGACAGACAACACGCACACTGGTTTGTTTCCTGAAGGTAAAACAAAACAAAGTTTACAACAAAAACAAAAAAAAAGCCCGTCGTGCAAAATGTATACATGTAATGTATAATGTTCCCTACAGTGGTGGAAAGTTACTGCACGTGTTTACTACATTTCAGAGGGTAATATTACACTTTTTACTCCACTACATTTATTTGACACTTAGTATAGTTACTTTTTACTCAAAAACACATTATATGCCTGTATTATATGATGCATTACTATAATGCTAATCTACCACCACTAAAGTACGGTTTTGACATACTTGTACCTTTCATTATAGGATACTTTATACTTATACTCCACAACATTTCAGAGGGAAATATTGTACTTTTTACTCAAAAACACATTATATGCCTGTATTATATAATGCATTACTATAATGCTAATCTACCACCACTAAAGTACGGTTTTGACATACTTGTACCTTTCATTATAGGATACTTTATACTTATACTCCACAACATTTCAGAGGGAAATATTGTACTTTTTACTCAAAAACACATTATATGCCTGTATTATATAATGCATTACTATAATGCTAATCTACCACCACTAAAGTACGGTTTTGACATACTTGTACCTTTCATTATGGATACTTTTACTTATATCCACAACATTTGAGGGAAATATTGTACTTTTTACTAGAACTTAGATCTTTTTCTTATAAAAAAATTGTATAAATACTTTGTTACAAGTATAAGTCCCGCATAAAAAAGGCCAATAGTATGAACATCAAAATATACTTAAAGTACCAATGGTAAAAGCTGATTGTACTGCTTCCTATCATATTAGAATATCATGTTGTTGTTTTTTTATGTCAAAAGTAACTAGTAACTATAAGTGTGAAATACTTATAGTTACTATACATCCATCATCTTTAACCACTTATCTAATTCAGGGTCGCAGGAGCTGATGCCAGCTGACATTGGGCGAAGGCAGGGTGTTACTAGTAACAAAAAGTACAATATGTTCCTCTGAAATGTACTGGAGTAGAAGTGTAAAGTAGCAGAATTCATAGTATCAGTGCAGTATCTCAAAATTGTACTGAAGTGCAAACTTGAATAAATGTACTTTGTTACTCTCCAACACGGCTTAGTTACCTTTTACATATAAAAACATATACGCTACTAATATTCTACACTTACACTTTGAAAGAAGCCATTCTGCATAATGAATACTTTTACTTCTAATGGAGTATTTTTAGACCATGGTATTTCTTTTTTTACTCAAGTAAAAGTTGTGTTTTTTTTTAGGTACTTGTACACTTTGCTACTATTTTATAATCTTATTACCATTATCAGTCACTTGGGCCATTTTTCTGCAGGACCAGTACTTTAACTTTTGATATTTTAAGTACAGATGGCTGATAATACTTTTACCAAAGTTGGGTTTTGAATGCAGGACTTCTACTTATAGGTTTTTTTTCTTGCATTGTTGTATTGGTACTTCTAATTTACTAATCATTTTGTAAAAATGTGTATCTACCTTACTTGAATTTTGCGTATACCTGACATGCATTATGTATGCATCATTTCAGTGTTATATAATCCCATGTATTTCTTTAGGCCTGTACTTTAGGTCAAGTGAAAGTCTTTACTTAGCCTAATTATGGCATTGTTAATCTCATGTGAGGACGAGACACGTTTAGCCGAAAAGCTGCAACTAACAGTCGCCTTTAAGAGAGAAAACACGCACAGCCCTCGAGGAGAGCTTTGACATCCGGGATGTCAAACTCATGAATCACTTAGGACAGGTTGGGCAGGTACACACATGAACCTACACTCATGTTAGCCTCCTGTGGGTGTGGCAGTCCCAGCTAAGAAAACTGCAGTTAGGCAATTTTTATTTTTTATTTTGTTTTGTTTTGTTTTGCTGGATCATTGTTGCTTCAGTACCCAGAACATTACTGAGGAGGAGCGTAGGGTTGCCACGATAAACACACAACATGTAAGAACACTGCACGTGATATTAGTAGAGTATCCTCATCAGGATATATCACTGATACTATGCATTTGGTAGCATTATAAACACTATACATGCAGTATGTTTGCAAGGATACATACATTTCACTTAACATCTATCACTTAATACAAACATCTTCTTTAATAAAAAAAAACAACTTGCACTAAGCAACATCATAAATAAAAGAAAGTCATGACTCAACCGGGAACTAACAATACGTCTGCGTATCATTCGTCTACTGCAAAGACAACTTAGCTGGTGAGCGAGACAAGACGAGCACATTTGATATTTAAAAATCAACAAACCCAGACGCACCGGCCTCGTCAACTAGGTCACCGAGTAAACACTATGCACAGAACACACAACTACCCGCTTTGCGTCTGGTTTGAGGGAGAAAAAAAAAAGGGAGGAAAATAACCCAGGCGATAGTCATTCTCGACATGTCATGACAACAGTTTTTCTTTTTTTGTTCATCGTGCGTATCTCTGTAAAGAATGTGCTTTTGTGACAGATTTTGTCATGTTTCGGTGGTAATTTCTAAAGACTTGAGAGCACAAAAGAGAGGAGGCCTGGTGTAAATACATTTGTGAAATGCACACTGAGTTTCAGAATGAATACAACTGCAGGAAGAAAAAAAAAACGGCTTGTACAACTCAAAAGGGACATTTTATTTGCGGCACCATAAAAGAGGTTCTGCAAAAAAGTAAACGTACTTTAAATATTTACAGCATTTGTACACATAACATACCTTGAACATATCCTCTGTAATTTAATTCTCCCGTCAGTCTCCTGTTCACTTTTTGTAAACAAAGAGGACTGGATGTCAAAAAGAGCTTTTCCCTTTTTCTTTCCAGAAAAAAGAAAAAGTTAAAAAAAAAAAAAAAAAAAAGGAGCACAAGGATTTGATTCCCAACCATCTGTTTGAACCATTTAAATGAGACCATTGGCTTCACAGATGTGTTAAGTCTTGATTACTTTCCATCATCAAAGCGGGGCCTCTCAGTTTTCAAGCAAACAGGTGTCCCAAAAAGTCAGGCTACTAGGTCGTGTTGACCACAGAAGCCCCTCACCCTTCACAGCCACGAACGCTCCGTGCCGCTCTTCTCTGGTTGCACCAGAGCAACGTATCGGCTGATAAAGTCCGTCTGCCACAGCTAAATGACTGATATCCGTCCTTATTCAGAGCTCACGCGAGGCCTGGTCCTGGTGCATGTCATTTCACTCTAATACACAGAACATAAACGATGACTGCTGAGACCAGGTACGCTGGCTTCAAGCTTTAACGCTTATTACTTGGCTTACTGTGAGCATGAGCTCTGGTACAAAAAAAAAAAAAAAAAACAACAAAGAAAAAAAAAAAGAAGCTTTTAGTCCATGTAGTCAAAATCCTCAGGGATCCCAAAGGCTTTATCAATGCGGCTGTCATCAAAGGAGAACTTCTTCTTCGTCCATGACTTGATGGCAAATACATTGTCTGAAAACAGAAATGAAATTCGTTGTTTAATGAGCCAAAACGACGCTGAAGCCCCTCCAGTGTTACAGTATGATAGACAGAACTGAGGATATTCTTGGACTTGAGAATGATTGTTGGTTCCAAGGAGAAATCATCCGCCCCGTGGCTCCTGAAGCCCTCGCTCATTTGGTGAAAGCCGAGTTATTTGGGCTGAAGATTGGATTACTGCTTTCTGAACACGGAACATTTCCCACCAGTGAGCATTTTAGAGATCATTTGAGCAATTGGGGGGTGAATCTGGTCGAAGGCCTTAACGAGATTGGGGGCATTGTATACCAAAGCAAAGTGCACCAGGAGTTTGCATAAAAATGTTGCTCAGTGCAGAATTGATACCATAAATCTGTCAAAGGAGAAAGAGGAAATTGTTGCGTGTTGAGAAAGATTCCTGTTTGAGACTAAATTGTGGTTTAATTGTCTTTATTTATTCATTATTTTATTCATTTTTAATTCGCATTTTTAGCACCTTCCCGCAACCACCAAGATGAGGTGGAACATTTGTAAAACCTTACAGTAATAGACTTTAGTTAAACTATTTTGACTGACTATTTATTAACTTCACTCTAATATCCGCAATGTCTTTGATTCAATTAATATCCTTGATGATGAATGCATATAAATCAGCCAAGGCTCTTTCCTTATGAACTGTATGAAGTATGAACTGTTTTCAAAGCAGATCATTTACAGCACAATATTTCTTGAATTTGATGATTCATGATGATGGATTTACCTCGATGGTGGAATGTGAGAATGTCTTTATGTATCCGATACAAGTCAGGTGATAAAAGCATAAAACTTATCAGTATATTAAGTACATAACCTATCTGACTGTACTTCATTCACATATCAGTCTATCAAGTCGACAAGTAGCCTAGATAACCTTAAACATGGCTGTAATCAGAAATAACAATTGCAGTTAATAAGTTACGGTACTACATGAGTTCCTATGAATTGAAGGAAAGCGCCCTCAGGAGACGAGCTGAAAGCTGTGGATGTGTCACCCGTTTAAAGAATAAATCAAATAGCTTGCTGGAGATTAACACAAGTCTTATCAACATCTTAAGTCAATAAACTCTGAATTATGCCATTAGTAACGCCTTCCACTTGAGTCCTGTTGGATCACTGTAATCCCGTTTTTAAATTGACAAAATACAGTTCAAGTGCAAGTGATTCTCTGTGTCAGTGCTTGCATGTGAGCCTCTCTCTGTGGGCGTGTCTCAGTGCGAAGAGGCTGCGGGTTAAAGCCACCCAACTTCATTTTTTTGTAAAGCAAAAAAAATGGGGTTGTTTCTTGAAGCCTGCAGGATTCTGTTGTGAGAATTTGAAATTAGCCAGCTACGTAGCAATTATAGCAGCGCATGTTTAATGTTTTGTTTGAAAATAAAAAAAAAAAAGGCATACAAAAAATGCAGCCACTTCCTCCTACATGCACAGAGGACTAGGCTTCGCTGTGTTGGTTTTGGTGAGAATGCAGCAGAGCAACAAATGTGGTAGCAATGCACCTGATTGACACAGCTGATGACATTGGGCTTTTAGTGGCTACAGACAGCTGAGGACGTTACGGCTTCTCGTAAAAAAATAAACATTGTACTCGCTCTATGACAGCTGTTGGACGAGGCGCTGTGAGGAAACACTCCATGTATTTGTGGAGTGGCTTCCACCCCAGACGAGGGAAGCGCAAGTCATGGAAGAGGCAGGTATGACTCATTGTTTCTTGGAATGAGTAAAATTCTAAACGAAAACTGACAGCGGGACTTTGTTGAGCAGTTAGAGGCGAGGTTGACCCCCAAAGAGTCAAAACACCACAGGCCCGGCTAGTTACCATGATCCCCAAAGGTCGGCTGTCTCCAAGGTTACCGCTCAGGTCAATGAATGCACACAGAGCGCCTAAGTGTGGCAGGGGGGTGACATTTTGGACACACAGTGCCCTTCCAGCTCGAGTGCTTTAAAGAGCAATCAATGGAATAAGACCTGCCAGGGATTCTCAAGCTATTTCTGTTATGAATATTCAGAGGCAACAAGCCTGCAATTATTGATCAGAGCTGCAAAGATCATTAACCAATTAGTCGATCGACAGAAAATTAATTGTTTTAGGTCTTTCGCGAGCAAAAATGTTAAATGTTCACTCGTTCCAGCTCATCGATTTAAATACTAAACGGAATATCTATGAAGGAATCTGAAAACCTCATATTGTTGCCGTTTAATTTTTTTAACTTTTTACTGACATTTTATAATGATTAATTGCATAATCGAACAAATAATCAGCAGATTAGTTGCAGTATAATTATTCTTTTCAATTTTGATACATATGCCTGAATATTTTCTTGATTAATCAACTGTCTGGTCTACAAAACATCAGATAACAGTAACAAATTAATATATATATATTGATAATATCAAATGTCTTCTTCTGTCTTTACGACATTACAAAATCCCCAATTATTCAATTTACTATAATGTAAGACAAAACTAGTAAATTCTCACATTTGAGAAGCTGAAACCATCAAATGTTTGGCATTTTTGCATGAGAAAGGTCTTAAATGATTAACCGATTATCAGAATAGTCGACTAATTGATTATTCAACTAATTGTTGCAGCTCGACTCCAGACTTATTGAAAGTGCATGCATTAAAAAAAAGATAAGAGGACTCACCTGTCCACCTGGAAACAGCGTCTTTTGCTACAACATTTGACTTTCCTGCAAAACAAAACGTATGATCAATATGTGCATTATGCATTCTGTCTGCAATGTGTGTCCTCACTTTGCAAGCGTGAAATATTATTTACACCAATGGATTTTTTTTTGGAGTTTTACATTGTTGCTGAAAACAAGGCAGCGACTAAAACTGAAACAGTAAAACGAGTTGCACTAAATTTCGCCGCGTGTAAAGACTGAAAATAGTCGTGTTACCGATGAGAGACACAGAAACATCAACGTCCCATTTTTTTTTTTTTTTTGTTCCAAATCGACAGCACGTGTATGTTTCGTGACTCCTCGTAAGACACGTCCAGTAAACAGAACACAGGCAACAATACTGGGAAAGTGGACATAAATGAAGGTCTGCAGCAAACAATCCCCTCCGTGGAGGGAAGTGCGGTCAGCGACGTGATGCTTGGCTCCCTGCTGTGGTTTGCTATTAAATTCAAGTGGACAGTTTAGCCGACACCTCCCCTGCAGCTGTGGCTGGAAAGAAAGAGCCCATCGACAAACCTCACAGAGAGCTGAACAATGCGCTCCAACTGGATCGCTCTCAGGTTTAAAGTGACGCATAAAACGGGAGCGTAGAACAACGGCAGGTAACAAATTAAAGTTGCTCGGCACCTGGAAGCAACCACTTTAGGATACAACCTTCTGTTGAATCCACATTAACTATCGTTGGACACTTATTTGGCTGCGTCGCAACATGGACTGGGCCGCTGCGTCCTAAAATCCATTTACAGCAGTTATGGCAGATTTCTCCCCAATTTGTCACTTAAAAAAAACAACATAGCGTTCTAGTCACAGGACATAATCAATGATGATGTCATTGACTCTCAGCAACAGTCCTTTCAGCATTCATTGAAAATGTAAACAATGAAAACACACAATGATAACCACAAAAGAGAGATAGCAGCTGCAAGTGGGAGGGACCGAGTTAAATAACTTCTGACTCATGGACCCGCATTAGCCAAGATGACTAATTTTATAAATCTGTTGTCCGTGGCCACATGTTGAAACGCCACCCGTTACATAATCCTGTAAAATCAATACAGACAACATAATATATATATATCATGCAAAAGAAATACTGTAGTACTTATCTACCAATAAATAATGCCACTTTGTAACACATGAGAGTTCACTACAAACCATACATGACAAAGGAAGTACGACAAAGGAAGGAAAGGGAAGATGATCATAAAAAATGTTTTACTTTTGGTAAACAAGTCATTGAAGAACTCTAAATAATTCCAAGAAATCATCAATAAATCTGCGTCCTGTTCCTTTCAATACGGTTGTAAATAAGACGTGACTCATGTCTAACTTAGTGTCATACCTGCCATGCACACGCCTGGGGCTGAGATTTCTTTGAGGTGTTTTTTTTTTTTTTAACCCCACCTTTTACCACACCTGCTTATTGTTATCGAAGGGAGTGGTAACCATCAAACATTCTGACCTGTCGAATCCAACTCAAATCAAAGTGTTGTTTGTCCACTCGTTGGAGCATGTGTGACTAATACATAATATATTCTGTCTGTAATGGCTTCAACCACATTGAGTTTTGCACGGATGAGAATTTTATACCCAGCTATTGTGTTCACGTATTATCATATATTACCATTTTCTTGGATTTTTTTCAATGTCTTGATACATTGCTGCTTGTTTTTAACTGTGGCTGTAAGGTGTCCTTGAGTGCTTTGAAAAGCACCTTTAACTACATTTATACATTTATCTACATTTCTATATTTCAAGAAGGGAAATAAATGTTTTTTTTTGGTTCGGATAGCAGTGGAAAACCTTTCCTGTGGTTGGGATTGGGAACCCAACAGCTGTTGCAGTGATTAAGCTTGGTAATACGTTTATCACACGCACCAGAGTCACTGCAGAGGGTCTGACAATGTGATCATGAAGTTAGTTCTCTGGTGTTTTGGCACCAAGCCAAAAAATAAAAACTTTTTTTTTTTTTTTTTTTTTTACAAATCAAATCATACTGTGTAGAGAATATTTAGTCACCACCCGATGTGGCAGCAGCTTTAGTTCTTTTATGGGTTGCTCCACTCTGCGGTTGTTTCTGGGTAGTTCACTTTCCATTCACACCTTAATCAAAGTTAAGAACTTTTAAGGGTAAATTCTATAAGAAATTTAGCCATAATAATATAGATGTACTGGGACGAGTGCTCAGTTTACTGGACATTCATCCCTTGCCTTCAGTGTAGTACTTACATAGTGGACTAAAACCTAGATGAGTCTTCATAGACCTTTTTTTTTTTTAAACTTGTGTTTCTTTAACATTCAGCTTTACTTCGCCTATCTGAGTTATAAAATTAAACTTAATTTCAACTGATTTCACAAAGCCCAAATATCTATGGCCGAAGAGCAAAACCTCCTATTTGAAAAATGCACTTTTTTGAGAATACTAAAAAAGACTTGTTGTTTTCTTGCAGAATGCTATTTGTTAAGGATACCCAATACTTAATAAAATAAATAAATAAAATTATACAAAGTGCAGATAGGAGGTTATTCTAACTTTTCCTGGATCATTTTGCAGATAGGTTTTGCACTTTAGCCATCGACATCTGATTTGGATTACAATTGAATGAGTCAGGAATTATTAACTTCATGTCTGTTTGATTGTCAGGAGACAAACAATATTCACATTATGTTGGAGTGGAACAGCAGAAGTGTGTACAGACTAAATACATGTCTGGTGTGACATTAGGGAGCTGCAGATAAACAAACCAGATATATATATTTTTTTATGACACCACACATGTCACGTGTACACAAAGTAACACCTTCTTTATGACAGGTCAGCTGTCACATGAACTCCAGGCAGTACGGGAGTTTTTGTAATACCAGTCCTAGCTGTGTGCATTGTGTGTGCATACTTAAGAAGAGGTGTGTCAATACGTGATGGCCAGTGGCCTTGCTGTCGTCTTTTTATAAACTTTAAACTCAAAAACCCTTTAAGCTGAGGGGTCAGAGTTAATTTAGGTTAACTCTAGACCGGTTAATTTAGACCGCAATTAAAACTGACATGCAAGCGAAAGATCACACCAGAAAAACAACACGTCTCTGTGTCAGCGGGAAGGCTCACACTATTCACACTTGCCTTGTATCAACATGTAACCAGTTTGTGGTGCAAGCCGTCAGTTTAAAGCTGGCATACCGGCGTACTTAATGCATCTCGAGTGAACATTTGTGATACGTTTTCACTTCCTCCATTTCGATGTGAACCGTGAGAAACTGTGAACCCCCCGCTGCCGAGCAGGCAAATTAACTATATTCTACTGTGTTTGGGGGGATTTTTGTTCTAAAAAACACACACTTTGCAGCCCATTAATAAAGTAAGAGAAACATTTGCATTCATGTGGTACTACATGATGTGTGTAGTCACATGTTTTCCGCTAAAGCAATTGGATCTCGGCATCTCTTTAATGCACCTTATTTAGAGCCGTCTAAACATCCAAGATTACATGTGAGGAGGGAATTTGAGGGTAGGTTTTTTTTCCCCCTCCACATCCTGCTTATGTTTTTTTAGCACTATAAGTAGCCAATTTTGATTGGTGGCCAAGTTCATTGTTACACTGGTTACTGGAGGTTTTTCCTGGCATCCTTTTCATTAATGTCCCGAGAGTACATATATGTCAGTGTTGTATGATTAATGTGCAGAATACTTTAATTCAAAAAGAAAAATGTTTATGTCAGCCTTGTGCCACAGTCCTATGTTTATCACTCCTATATTTGACAGTTTGTGGGAGGCTTCACTGAAATAGACCAGCTCCTAATGTACAATTCTGTATTCATGATCGGGTGTGAAACCACTTATTCCAGGTAGTTTGAGTCACGCTCAAGTTGTTCGTTTCTTGGCCGTTGCCCAACTCTTTCCTCTGCCTCTCTTCTAAATAAGAGATATCCTCACCGCAGGCAAAAGAAAGCACCATCTGCCTCTATGAGCCACCTGATGTTGGAATCCAGTCTCCTTCGTTTTCTTTGATGAGTTAAATTTTCTCTTTTTTTTTTGTGTGCAAAAACCCCTCGAAGCTTTCAGCTACAGTCCCAAACTACAAGCTCCTCGTCTGATTCCACCGACTCTCAAACCCTCGCACAACACACACGTTACAGAACAAGCTTCTACATCCAGTGGCAACAATCGATTCCACCTTGTTAGATCTGCACAAGACAAATCAGCCCTGAGAAATCCGATCTAGACTTCTTTGTTCAGCGATCACGTGTGACTTGATTGATGCTGAAGCTCAAAAACAGATATTTTCAAAAGAGAAACGGTCACGTTGCATCTGTACTTACTCATATCCTCAATGACCTCTGGGTCACATTCTCTGTACTTGTCCAACTCGGCCTGCAGCTGAGTTTTCTCCTCTCTCAGAGCCTGCAACTCCTTCAGCAGAGAGCTTCTCTCCTTCTACACAGACACAGAAACATGTGTTTTATCAGTGTAATTGACACGGATTTGTAATTTTATGTTTTATTACTTTATGTTAAAAAAAAATGTATACATTTTTATGTACACGTTGTGGAAGCATGGCGAAATATTCTTACTGTATCTTGACGTCCTACTTTCGCTTTTTCAATCGATTTCTTTGCAGACACTTTCCGCTGCTTTGCTTCAGAAGTCTTTAAAGGAAAAGAGTCTTACATCAGTCATAAATAACTTCTACCAAGGAAAAATACGTAACCAATAGAGATTTTCCTGTATTCTGCCATAAAATAAATACAACGTTTGAGGGTAAAAGTGGTGGAACAGTTACAACCGATAACCTGGTTTGCACATCTTCGACTAGAGAGCAGAAGCCATCTTGCCTTTAAAGCTTATAGCTGCTATATACAACCTTAAAATATGAATCGCTCATGACTGCTCACCAGTGCATTGGAGGCCAATGGTTTCTTGCTATTAGTAGCTAGTTACAGTGCTGTAAATTGTACAGTTAAAAATGCTCTATGATTACTATGGCAGAAAGAGAGGAAGATGTGTCATTTGTTTGTAAATTACACCATACGTATTTTATAGAGCCAACAGACCGACAGTAATGACATAAAGCGTACAAATGGACGTTGCTGCGTTAACAGATAATATAATTTCAACCGTCACATTCCACATTAGGAGTCTACGGTTCATCGAAAGATCATCGGCTGTGGCTCGTCAGCCGTGTATATTGTAATGCTTATGGTATTATCACACATCAGATCGCTGCTCTACATCATTTAACTTCTGTCCCAGAAATCTGGTGGCCGTCGTTCTCTGAGGAGTCGCCACCCTCACACCATCTGTCTGCCGTGCAGCGGTCTCTCTCTCTCTCTCTCTCTCTCTCTCTCTCTCTCTCTCTCTCTCTCTCTCTCTCTCTCTCTCTCTCTCTCTCTCTCTCTCTCTGAACTTTTAATATAAAAAATGTGAAAATTAAATGAAGAAAGATCCATCTATAATTTAACCACTAACACTTCCCATTGTTCTCTTCACTTTCTATTACCAGAAGCACTTTTTGGTCTGTGCTCATCATATGCTGACCTCATTTACTGTAAACTACAGTGAGCAATGTCTTCTTAAAACAAAAAACACACTTGGTGAAAATCAGTTTGAATCTGTCTTTCCTAAAACATATATAAAGTTTATATATACACACACACACACATATACATATATATATATATATATATATATATATATATATATATATAAAAAAACAATATATATATATATATAAAAAAATATATATATATATATATAAAAAAAATATATATATATATATTATAAAAATATATATATATAAAAAAAATATATATATATATAAATAAATAAAAATATATATGTATATAAATAAATATATATATAATAAAATTCATTATCAGGTCTGGAGAGATGCTGTACATCGCGGGCTGTTCAGAGCAAGACGATGTGCATCGATTGTGTCTTGTTTGGAAACATCTGCAGCTTTTGAGAGAGGAGCCGTTTCCAGACTAAACCGAGTGTCACCTGGCTTTGCAGCTCCTCCAGTTTGCGCTTGCGAGTGTGCAGGGCCTTGCTGGGAAAGGCCCAGTAGTAGTTAGATGTCCCCACTCTCTCACAGTCCACCATGTTGTCATCCACCAGGCTCTGCAGCACATCCTTCACAGACATGGGAGCTTAAAGCAGAAGAGAGATTTAAAGCACACCTCCCACATTAAAGACCCACAATCCTTCAGTTTCTATTATTACACTGCCTTCCCAGCAGTTGATGCCATTTGTGGATTATTGATTTAATTTCGTGGACGACTGATTTATAGCAGAGGTATGATTGTTACAAGCTTAAAGCTTCGGCGAATGGACACAATATTGCATTCTACTGAGGATTTAAAAATGACAAGTCAGCATAAGGTCTCATTTTTACTGGCAGAGCGTACCACTCAAACGCTCACACAACTGATCCCACACATCTGCAGCCTCTCTGGCCGTTTCATGCTTATCTGAGAGAACGCTGCGTGAGAGGATGTAATGGAGCAGGAGTTCCATCTTGAACAGTGTCAGCGGTGAAATGTGATACTCCCACACGTTTTACTCAGCAGGTCCACTGTGAAACTGAAAGAGCTCATCTGCTGTGTTAAGGGGCTGAACTGTGCCGAGTCCTGAGAGGATGTTGAACAGCAGCAGCAAAAAAAAAAAAAAAGAAAAAAAGAAAACGAGGGTTGAAAATGGAAAAACACTCTGGATGGATCAACCAAACTCTGCGTGTGCATGACTTCAGTCTTTTCATGGGATTGAAATAGCTTTTTGCCCCGTTTCAACTTTGGCCTTCTAATGGTTGCCAGTGTGTTATTACGACTCTTTATTAAATTTAGCCGAGATCACTCCCTTGGCCCCTTTTCTCACATGTTCTCCCCTTCAACAGAAAAATGTGCCCATAACACAGAACTCTTGTTCCCCCCCCCTTCCCCCATCACTCAGTAACTACATCATGCCCAAGTAAGGGGGACAAAAACATGTGCTTTTAATCACAGCAACACGATCCAGTTTCTCCAGATTAATGTTATGTCCACTTTAAAACAAAAAAAAACCCTCCTCAGTTCACCCACACACACAGCTTTGTTCCTCTGCAGGTCTTAAAAAAAAAAAAAACACGTTTCGTATGTTTTTTTATAAATGTTTCCTCGATGTTGACATCGAGGGAATGCGTTTTGCTTTGAAACCAAAAGCTTTCAACTGTTGCGCACGCTGAGATTGCTGCCATTGATATGTCTGGTTTTGCTTATACAGACTAAATACAGTAAAGATGGCAACGGCTAATCCTGGTTGCCATGGTCATGTTGCAAGCATGTCGCCACAATGTTTTCAAGAATGCCAGAGTGTTGACACTGTACGGTTTTTGGAAATAAACTGATGGTATTTTACTTAAAATATCATTGCTGGTATTCATCAGTCTTACACACTACAGTTCTATTCATAATTTCCTCAAACAAATCATACTTTTTTTATATCTTTGAATGTTCAGCTATTGAGGTAAGAAAATGAACCAACTCCTCTGCTGGTCTAACTAACATTCATGCCTATGTTTATTAGCCCTGAATGTTTTTATTTAGTTCATATTTTGTAGGGCTGCACCCCTCTTAGTTTATTAGTTGACTAATTGGTTGTTTTGGTGTTAGTCGACCAAGATTTCTTTTTCCAATTAGTCATTGTTTTATGCTTTTCTTCATGCTGAATTACTTATTTCCAAGAAACGTATGAGCTCATCTCTGGTGAACACAAGACTTAAACTGGTGCTTTTGGGTGATTCTTTGTGGAGAAACTCAGTTTTAGAAATCTGTCAATTAAATCAACTCATCGATATGTCAACAAGGACAGCCCTAATATGTATGCATGTATGTATGTATGTATGTATGTATGTATGTATGTATATTTTTCTTTTTTTCCAAGAATAATGCATGAGTTGTCTTAAAGAATCCCAGTGTAGGATTTAGGGGTATTTATTGGCAGAAATGCAATATAATATAATTTAGTGTCGCTTGGATTGAGCCCTTCATATCTACATAGGGAGTGGGTCTTCTTCACGGAGCCCGTCCTGTTGCAACAGTAGCCCAGAATAAACAAACCAAACACTGGCGCTAGCAAGAGCATTTAGCTTTTCTACATTACCTGAAAGCACTCCCACATGCTTGGAAAGGGAAGTGTGAGTGGTATTCAGTTGGAAACAATCTGCCACCTCACCACTAGATGCCTCTAGATCCTAAACCCTGCTCCTTTCAGGTGTGACTGACAGTTCAGGGTGTACAACTGCAGACTTTTCACATTAAAGTTAATGTTCAACAACTAAAGTGTAGCAACAATAAAAAAAAAAGGCTCCGTTCACTGTTGATAACCACTCAAACTCAGATATCTGCTGATTGACAGGATGACATGAGACCAGTGTGGTATGTGGGCTAAAACTGCCAGCAAAAACAAACATGGGAAAAAAACAAAAACATTGTGCATTATGCTTTTCCCTTAGAAATCCCTTGAGTTCTGTTGAGACTCAGCTCCCACATTCATGTTTTTCTTTTCTTAAAATAGAGTGATGTCTCTTCAAACTTTTAGATTTATTTAATCTATTTAATAGAAGCCAGTGGGGGAAACACAAAAAAGGCCCATATTTTCTTAAACAGGCAAACAACCTGAACACCAACGAGCTGGACAAAGGTTAACAGACCATTTAAAAATTCTGTCTCAATGATGTGTTTTCGACTAAAACTGTTGATCATTACTTACTTATTCCCTTTGTCTTTGGGGCGATCTTCTCAATGTCTTTCAGCTGAAACACATCTTTCTACAAAGAGAATAGGAGAACAAATTAAATATATATATATATAAGATATAAGATATAAGATATATATATATATATATCTTTTTTTTTTTTTGTCTTTATCACTCAAAAAGGAAATATTTTACTTATTTCTAATCATATTTGTACATCTGTAATGGAATGCCTTTCCAAGTATTTTTTATTAATTTTGAAGCTATTTTAGGCATCATAAAATAAAATAAAATAAAATAAAACAAAACAGTACATTTCTGTTCTTTTAAATTTTTTTGCTTGATTTTATCTAATTTTAGTGACAAAATATTGGAGAGAACTTTTTTTAAACATTGTTTTATTATTAGTATATTGTTAATTCATCAAAATGACTTCCTGGACACAGACTTAAACTATCATTTTTTTGTTTAGCTTAAAAAAAATTAAATGTATTAGAAGAATTATATTATTGACTTGGTCGGTCCAGATTAGTTATAAACTATATTTGTGTGTACAGATGATCTATCAAGGACCAAGTCATGTGTTTATTATGTTGCAAACTGTTGCAGGTTTTTTTAAATTAGAACACAAAAACCTCATTAACCTCAAGTAATTACAGGTATATTTATATTTAAGTGGGTATAGTGATTAGCTTTTAAACCCAAGCAGTCACAGTGTAACCGAGACGGCTCAGAGGGGACATGGAGGCCTCACATTATATTGATAATAACTTTAAACCTGCAAAGGAGGGCAAAAAAACTCACCGTTTCAAAGAAAATCTCCATCATGCGAGTCCTCTTCTCCTCCAAACTAAGTCCTTTCTTCTTTGACTGGAACAGAATTAAAGTAACATAAGGCCCGGACAATTTCAGCAACCAATATGCCACTATGTTACACAGTAATATAATCTATGTTACACAGCAAATAAGTATATTACACAGCAACATAGTCTATGTTACACAGAAACATAGTGTATATTACACAGTAATATAATCTATGTGACACAGTAATATAATCTATGTGACACAGTAATATAATCTATGTTACACAGTAATATAATCTATATTACACAGCAATATAATCTATGTTACACAGTAATATAATCTATGTTACACAGCAATATAATCTATATTACACAGCAACATAGTCTATATTACACAACAAATAAGTATATTACACAGCAATATAGACTATATTACACAGCAACATAGTCTATATTACACAGTAATATAATCTATATTACACAGCAAATATAGACCATAGTACACAGCAACACAGTCTATATTACACAGCAATAAAGACAGCAATATAGTCTATATTAAACTGCAATAAATACAGCAAAATAGTCTATATTATACAGCAATAAAGTATATATTAAAGAAATATAGTCCATGCAAGTGGCAGTAAACGTTGTATGAGGGATTGCTTTTTCCTACATCTTCTACCTCATTGTTGTTGCAATACAGCTTCCGGCCACCACAAACAGCCCTGGACAACAATGTACTCGTCGAGGAAGATATTGTATAAGACTTATATTGTATTTTTTTCACGCTGCAGGCTGATGGATTTTACCTGAACGCGTCGTCTTTTTTTTTATATTAACTTACAACTGACCGATGGAGTAATTTTATTTACAGATCGTTGAAAGAGAAGTTCGCCTCCATTGATGAACGTAATTGAGTGATTGATTACCGTCACTAGATTAGCAATAACGGTAATGAATGATACGTTATCGCTACAGATCCTGAGTTACGTTCAGTATTGACCGCGTGTATAGTTAACTCTAGTTTAAGTATCAACATGGTGACGTTGTCGACCGTTAGCTTGGAGCTAGCTTAGCTTGATAGGGAACGTCGGTTTTCATCGGTCTATAACATCAAAGGCGGGTAACAGTGAACATCTGCTTACCATTTTATTGCGGTGGCTGTGCCAGAAACGTCCACTGGCATCAATGTGTTGCTTTAAAATGTGTTTTATAGCGCTGTCCTTGTGTTTGTAGTCTAAATAGGAAATAAATCATTCATCCAGTACTGAAATTCCCGCGGAAGGCTGTCACGGGGCTTCTGTTGCCTTCAGTGATCCTCGTAAACGCCTAAATTCCAGTGTTGAATGTGGGGATGTAAGTTTATAACAAAACTGTTGTTGCCCTAGTGAATGTTAAGTTTATTTTAAAAGTTAATAGGTACGTGGGTTATTTGTGCTGCAACGTTACATGACAAGTTGTACTGCAGTAAAACAGCCACCGTTTTGGGGTTGTTAGTGTCGCGTTCGTTTGAGTCATGATTTCCGACTGTAAGTGAAGGCAGCATTACTTTAACGGGAAAGGGCGATTTTGTTCGAGTTCCTCGTGACTTTCTGATGCCCTCTGCTGCCTAATAAAATACATTGATCAAATAGTGACAGGACATAATAAAAATACCCTTATTATCTTATTCATTCAAACGTTATTCTTTTCAGTAGGTTGGCTGTTTTACTGAGAGACAACGACACAAATTAGTGTTCCGTGACAACTTTAGTTTTTTTTCTGCAACTATATTGAAAATACTGAATAATCATTACTGCAGGGAGAAATATCTGATTAACAGATGTTTAGAATCACGAACATGCACATTGTATTACTGACATGATTAGGGTCGGTCTTCAAACAGATACTATCTTAGTAAAAAAAAAGGCTGTATATCATCATAATGCAGTGTTTTCAGCAGTATATGCAAGCAAATAATTAATCTTATTACAAAATGCAGTAAGTACACCACACAATCAATTACAAACACAATATTCTTTCCTGTGGGCACTTTAATTCCATTTGGCATTACAAATATAAACAAGACAATGGAAAACAAATGTTTTAACAGGATTGTGTAGAAAATGGATGACCAAATTCAGTACTGAAAACTGTGTGCTTGAGGATAAACACAATTTGACTAAAGCTTTCTAACAGAAGCACAGTGCATATTTTACAACACACACACCTCAACTGTTGAACTACATATTGCATTTTTTTGGAGGACAGACACTTTTTTTGTGTTTTTTTTTTTTTTTACTGGAATACAACTTGTTAGTTCTACAGATTTTTTTTTGGAAAGACATAAGAGCACATGGGAAAGGGGTGAAGGTGATCACAGCTCTGCGTCTGCTAATGGACTAAACCTGCGTTGCAGCATGATGAACAAAGCTTTTCACTGATGTGTGAGGACTGACTATATTTTCAACATTTCTGCTGTTGAAATCTGTCACTCCGGATTTTTAACTCAACATATCAAGTGGGTTTTGTTTGGTACCTTAATTGATCACGACACAAACACACTCGTCTTGCACACACACACAAATGCACCGTGTGGTTTTAGAAAAAACAATTGAGCAGAAGTTATCAGCTTACTTTAATAACCACATTTTTATTAATTTAAATTGATGACGAATTACATCGACCAGTCATTTTCACATAGTAGATAGAAGTATTGTAATTGAAACGGTTCTTCCATTCAACGTTTAAGTGATTTTGTCAGCTTAAAACATATTCATATATTGTGCACAGCAGCTTTTCTGGTGTTTATTAGTAAAAACAACATGCACAGAGATGCCTAATCATGCTCTAAAATACCCTGCTACCTACAGTGGGTGGAATATTTTTCTTATATAGTGAACAGGCAGAATGTGAGGACTCTTAAGAGCATTTAACAGGAAGCTGCAGTCACTGAAACTAGAATTCCCATTAATTTTCAGGTGACTTCAATACGTCTTTAATTTGAATTTCCATCTCACTTAACAGCGTCCAACCAGTACTTTTAAAGAATAAGTGCAATAGCTTTATTTTTTTTTTCCAGTTTTCCTGCCACATCACAGCAAATAAAAAAGGTCTAACATGTACAATGCTAAAGCTTTGTTTCTAAAAACAAAACAAAAAAACAGTGTAATTAAGATGGAATGTGAACAAGGTTATGAATGACCCCTCAAAGCACAAATCAGCAGCAGCCATCTGTGAACATGACAGATCCTCTCACTTCATTCAAACCACAAATAATTCTCCCCAACGGGATGCCACAGCCACACAGATGGCGGCATGATTCAAGGGTGAGTGCAAATCTGCCGGTCGATCCATACTAATGAGTGCATGTGTGTATATACACTGTACAGTTTGGGAAGAGAAAGGAGAGAGGAGGAGAGAGAGAGAGAGAGAGAGAGAGAGAGAGAGAGAGAGGAGGAGGAGAGAGAGAGAGGAGAGAGGAGAGGAGAGAGGAGAGAGAGAGAGAGAGAGAGCGAGAGAGCGAGAGAGAGAGAGAGACTACTGCAAGTAGCGGTAGACTTTGAAGCAGTGGTTGCCAGAATCTGCCACCACCACGTGTCCGTCGGAGGTGAGAGCCAGACCCTGGGGGCCGTAGAGCGGGTCTGCTGACGTGTTGATGTAGGACAGGAACGAACCGCTGCCATCAAACACCTAAAAGAGAGAGAAATACAAAGTCAAGTGTTCTCTTTTTAATTTGCATTTTTAACAACAGCGGAAGATGCTTTGCCTGCCACTTCATTCGCAGTTTATAGTGACAATAAAGTCATTATCTTGTTGTGGCAAGGCAATGTTGAGAACAGCGCATAATTGCAGGAAGCAGCACTACACACTTGTTGGAAAATTTAATATAATTACTATAAGTGCACTACTTTGAAAGGACTATTACTTTAACCATTGTCTTAAAAAAAAAAAAAAAAAGATCCCCTTTGTTTGTTTGTTACTGTCTTTTCTATTGGAAAACAAAATATTTGATCATCTGGGGGTTTTTTTTATATAAAAGGATAAGAATAATTTCAATAAATAAGGATGACTCACAATGACTGAAGTGATTGTTTGAAAAAAATATATTTTTTATTTGCAAATTATTTTGAAGTAAATGAACGGAAGAGGAGAAGATCTTTGCATTTTTTACACGAAGTTTAGATCCTATTGTGTAAATCAACTTTTTCTTTACAGACGAAAACCGCGTGCTGATTTAGTTTAAAGTGATCTACAGGTGAGGAGCGGCATTCTTATACAGAATGTACCAGAAGGTGTCATGGCGCCCTTTAGAGCCATTTGTGTCTCTTTCCTTTGTTGATCATTTTTGGCTGTGTTAAAGCATATGGTGTACAGTTTGGCATAAGTGTGAGTTTTCCTTTAAATCTTGGAAGTTGAACCGCAGCTCCTTTATTAAGTTTATAATAAAAAAAAAAAATATTACATTTTTCTTTTTTTTTTATCCCATGACACTATGAAAACATGCAGTGTATTATATCCAGCTTTCAATCTGGAGTCCTGGCTTTAACATTTTATTTGTTTTACTATTTTCCAACAGATTGAACCATTTTCTCAAGTTTGACCTCTGGGGCAAATACACGCCATTGCCCTGGTTTCCAGTCGGGGCAATGGCTGCTGTATTATGTGTTTGTGCAACGCATCAAAACAAATGTTGCTGCTAATCATTGACACATCTCAGACAATGAAAAACATCTTACATTTTGTGGGTTTTTTTCATAACAACAGTGGCATTATGTAAACAAACATTGGTTGTTATGATCACTGATGTTGGTTTAAAAAAAAATGTAGTTGGTGAAAGTGGAAAATAATATTAATATATTGTGATGTTTACAGCCGTTTTAGGAAGGGGAGTTTTTTTTGTGACACTGCACAAAAAAAATAGAAATGCATTAAATTCTATGTTGTTGCCAGTCATTGACCCATCCCACACTGTGAACAAAATAGTTTGAAAATAAATTAATATTTGGTAGTTATGATCAGGACTGAAGTTGGTTAAAAGATTAAACGAAGTGAAAGTGCAAAATAATAATATAAAAAATTATAATATACAACTTCATGGCAGTTTTTTTTTATTTACTCATTTTTGTCCTTTATGGACATCAAAGCAACTTTTTTTTTTACGTTTTAAAAGAGTTTAATAACTGATGTGCAGAAACACATTGTAGAAATCAGCCACAAAGACCCGTACTGAAATCCAGAACGCCTGAATGCAGCAGGGGGTAAAAGTCTACCTCTGCTCGTATTTTCTCAGGACGTGTTCAGGTGAGCCCTTCTGTACCTGTATCCTGCTGTTGCCCCAGTCGGCTACGATGATGTTCCCGTTGACATCCACTGCCACGCCTGTGGGGGCGTTGAACTGGCCGTTGCCCTCGCCGTTCGAACCAAACTTCAGCAAGAATTCACCTTCTGTGTTGAACACCTACATTTTGGTTTTCCAAAAAAAAAAAAAAAAAAAAAAAATAGTGAGACATCAACTAAAGAATTGTGTCCATAATAATTTGATCAGAGGGGAAAAAATCTACTAAGAACTTACTTAAGTCTGAAAAGTATTTAATACGAGCCACCATTTCTAGTCCTACAGTATGAAGTAATCATCATCTTTGCGTACTGTGATGCTCTCATATTGCACTCACCTTGACTGAGTGGTTGTGGAAATCTGTCACAATTATTTCATTGTTGTTGTTGACAGCAGCGAAGTGAGGCCCTTAAAAAGAACAGACAGCAAAGTCTCAAATCACACAGGCCGTTCGGTTCAGAAAACAACCTCACACAATGGATGATTTCATTTCTGACATGCAAATTTATTATTTTTCCCATTTAATGACAAAACAAGATTGTTAAAAAAATATATTTTTTACCATGGTCAGTGGTACTACAAGCTTATTTTTGGAAGACAGTTGAGTTATTAGTATATTAAAGTCTATTATATGCGTTTAAGTGATATCAGTGAAAAATGAGGCATCCTGTCTCATCTAATTATTTAAAAAAACCTCAGAAGTCAAAGGATGATGGGAACTTTATGGTTCCTGGTTCGGCATTCGTCTTCATTCCACATGCAGGTATGAGCTGGTTGGAGTGAGTCTGTAGCGGGGGAAGTGCACATATTACCATTGAGTGTACCTGCAAACTGCCTGTCGCCGTTGCCTCGGTTACCGAACTTGGTGACCAGCTTGCCGTTGAGCTGGAAGATGAAGACGCAGCAGGCCTTGTTGTCCACCACGATGACGTGGCCGTTTCTGTCCACCGACACGCCTTTAGGGCCCATCAGCTTCCCCGAGCCGATCTTGTTCTGGAGAAGTCGCAGATTTTACATTTTTGTTAGAAGTTTTTTTATTTATTTTTTTATTTTTTTATTCACATAGTTCATGGTAAGAACCTCAAGGGGTTATGGTCAGAGTAAGTGTGTGTTTGTGTATTTTAACCCAAGTTTGTTTTACATGTAGTTAAGAGTTATTATAAACAAAAAACATACAGGTTTGTATGTGTATACTTTATCCCACGAATATACACAAACTACAGATAAACAGTGGTTGAGAGAATGGCTTCATTCAGTTAATAAATCACAGGCTGACCTCAGTAGAAGATGGCAGTGTTTCACATTTTGTTATTTCAGCCCGGCAGTGACTATAAGTCGGAAAATTAGACAATTTCCAAGAGTCTATCCAAAGCACGAGGCTAGAACTGTTGATTTTTACTATTAAATATGCACTTTTAGTGATTCAGCTTCAGCATTTATGAAATGTACTAAAGGGGGAAGTGAAGATCTGCAAATGATTTACAGATGTTAATCAGGGTCAGCATGTAAAGTACAGCACCTTATAACACTTTGTCCCATTGACAAGTCTTCGTACCAAATTAAGATAACACATTTAATCCCGACTTACCTTGAACTTGCCGTCACTTGAAAAGATGCTGACCCATTTGTTGTCGTAGTCCGCGACGATGATGTCACCGTTTGGGTGGATGGCCACGCCGGTCGGCCGCTGCAGTTGACCCGGAGTCCTGCCGCGCACGCCGAAACGACTTTTGAACTGGCCGTCATTGGAGAAAACCTGCATCACACCAAACATGTTACATATAAAAACAAAGAGATTTTAAATGCAGCCGTTTTGTGTTCATCATTTTAAAACTAACAGGCCTCTACAGTTTATTTCCAGTGATATGGCAAAGTGCACAAGAAGCACCGTTTAAGGTAACGGAGCAATGACACGTTAAAGTGACACACACACAGTGACACACAGTGACACACAGTGACACACAGTGACACACAGTGACACACAGTGACACACAGTGACACACACACACAGTGACACACAGTGACACACAGTGACACACAGTGACACACACACACAATTTGTACCTGGACACACTGGTTGTTGCTGTCGGCTATCAGCACCTTCCCCAGAGAAGAGGTAGCCACTCCCTGCAGGTTAGTGAACTCCCCTTTGTTTCTTCCCTTTGTGCCTTAAAAAACATGAAATATATTAGTGGACTTATGGTAAGTCACAGACTAGAATATATTTATGACCTCAATAAAAGGTGCAATGTGTTAACAGATGTGAATTTGTGCATAAATGTCGATTTTGTAGTGTTTGTTTATATCTGCATTTAGACGCGACTGTATGTTTGCAGTTATTAAATCTTTTCTGACGCTATATACATGTATAAGCGGTTCAATCTATGGGCCAATTGTTCAGTTGTTTGTTTGTTCATTCATCAGACTGAAGATGTGACTTGTTGGTTTTGAACTTAATGTCAAGCTTATATTCAAAAACGTAGTTTTAATTAAGTTACTTGCATGATGCAACAGTATGTAAAGAGGTGATGCTTCCAAATCAAGAGACAAAAGGTGACATCATGCTTCATTTTTGCACAAGCATCTTTTAGTAAACTGACTCCGTCATGCACTTTAAAAGGCTATGAAACATATTTATTACTGATAGATTGTATCGTGAAAAGCTGCAACATTTTTCTTTTCTTTTCTAATATTTTAAGATATTAAATTTACAATGATAGAAAACAGAGGATTATTAATCCTCAAATTTCAGAAGCTAGAATCAACATTTTTCCTTGATTAATGGCTTAAATGATAAATTAATTGTCAAAATATTTATTGATTAATATTTTAACTTGTACTTTCGGCACTAATATAAGGATAACAAGATTGCCAAGTTTGGCTAAACTGTCTGAGGGCATGGTTTAATATGGTTTTAAGGATTTTAAAAAAGACACACATACAATACATGAGTGCATATTTGACCTTAAATATTTCTTACCGATTCTGAAGATGAGGTCGTCCTCGATGGGGTTCTCTTTCCTCCTCCCTGTGCTGTACATGCTGGCCGGCCTCTTGATGGCCTTCTGCTTGACGTGTCCGCTGCCCGGAGACTTCAGCCTCTTCTTGACGCTTTCTGAACTTAGCGACACATCTATGGATTTGGTGGCCTTTATCTTAAAGGGGCTTCCTTTGATGTGTTGGTCATATAAATGCAGCGATAAATTAAAAGTCCCCTCTTTAGGAGCTGTGAACAGGTACTCATAAGTGCCATTCTTGTTGTCCAGTATGTCCCCTTCACCTTTGCTACCATCAGGCGAGGACATTTCAGCGGTGATGACCGCGTTGCCCATCTTACACAGCTCTCCATCTTTGTCCTTGGTGGTGATGGTGATGGAGGTGGGGACGCCCACCACACAGTGTCGTAACCCCTCACCTGTCGCCACGGTCTCGGAGGCCACCGCGTTAGTCGTTACAATAGTGCCCAGGTTGTGGACGGACTTCTTCAGTCCCTCCGTCTCCACGATGAAGTCCAGCTGGTCGTTCTCGCCCGGCTGCAGAGGAAGCTCCTGGCTGGCCAGCTCCACGAGGCGCTCGCTCATCTGCTTCTTCACCAGCAGCACCTCGGCCTCGGTGCCGTGGCTCAGGGCCTGCTCTGTGAAGTTACAGCTGCTGTTGATGCCCTCCTTGCCCTGCAGCAGAGTATCCAGCTGGGCTTGGAGCACCTAATACACACATGCACACACCAGGGGGCAGCAGGGTTACCTTGTGGTTAGAGACACTTCCAAAAAAAAAGAAAAAACAGGCAAATCAAGTATGGAGGTTAAGTGGAAACAGACAGATCAAAAGCATACTGCATGACTCGGCACCATTACAGAAGGTGGGATCTTAGCTCATTTCGGTTGTATGTTGGCGTAAACAACTTCACGTGATTCTGCAAAACCAACAACTTTCAGACGCAGCAACTGACCATGAAGACAGATGAATATCTGTCAGATATTGTCATGCCATGCTGCGTTGACTTGTAGAGATTTGTTAGTTACTTGTATAGTATTCACATAAAAACACATAAACCAATGTACAAAGTAACTTATTCATTGATGATCCATGAGAAAGTGTTTCCTTTTTAGCCAACAATGAGCTATTACAAGTCGCATTTAGATCATGAAATCTTTCAGTATGCCATGCTTGGGCATTTTAAAAGAAGTTCTTTGTTGCGTATGCTTGTTAAGCAGATTCTCACTGTTCCTCCTCATTACTGGGACATCATCACGCCCTCTTTAAAAAGCACCAAGACAGACTCACCGTCATCTGACCATCAAACTCCTCTTCTTCTCCAACAAGAGAGGCCATTAAGCAATCTATCCCTGGAGTCAAACGTGTCACCCTCCACTTTCTCTTTACACCAATTCACACTCTGAAGCTGTGAAAACTAGCATAGTGTACATACAAACTGTAAGAATAGAGCTCAAGCTTCAGAGGAAGAGGAGTATAGAGCGTTTCCATGACGAGCAGAGCTGTACGCCGTTTCCTCGCTGCACATGACACACCCAGAGTGTGCGTACAGTACACTGGCTCCATCTAGCTACCAGCCACAACATTCCCCTGGGCTCCGGTGTTTTGACTGCTCACCAGCCCGTGAATTGGAAATCATTAGCAACCAATGTGATGGAGCTCCCTGTGGGTGGGGGGGGGGGGGCAGCAGGCTCCTGACCAGGCTGGGTGATTGGTTTGTTTGGATATGGGGGTGGTGCACCACCCCCCCACCACCCCTTACTGAGACCAGCTGAGACACGGAAAAACAGCCTGATGAGTAGCCTGTAATTGGTTAAAAGCTTTCCAAAAATTGATTATAATTAGGTTAATGGTCATTTCTATTGCTTCTTTCTGTATCATTTCCTAGGACCCAAGCCTAAACCAAACATAAAAGGCGCGACACACAACACTCTGCGTGTGTTAGCCGAATGTCTTTATTTCAGGCCGCGTTACCTCACCTTCTGCTTGAGGCCGTAGTTGACCTCCAGCTCCATCAGTAAAACGCTCTTGCGGACATTCAGGGTCTTCTGCAGCTCGTCAAAGGTGGTGTGGATGCCGTCCTCAATGGAGCTCTTTTGATTGGTCAGCTGCTGCAGGATCTCTGACAGCGTCAGCAGGGCCGAGTCGATCTCTGGCAACCTGGGAGCAACGGAGCAACGGAGCAACCGGAAGAATGAAGAGGCACTTTTCACATACCGAGTCAACAGTCACATGACGGAGCGCGCACATAAAAGAGGATAGTGTTTCTTATGATGGCGGTTACTTGGGTGTAATGGGAATTAAGTCCGTTCTGCACTAGGAAGTCTACATAATGCTGCTGCTGTACCTCTTCTTGACAGCGTCTAGCTGGACCTGCAACGAGGCCTTGTGTTGTTCCACGACGTCTTTAAGAGGCACAGTTGGGTGTTCTCCATGTTCGCCACTCGTACACTCCTGACACATGGCCGTCTCACAGGGCGGACAGTAAAATTCCATGACCTAAGAAACAGACAAAAGTAAAGATTAAACTTAAATATGGGGTTGAGGCCTAGTACATTTTTAGCCTCGTTGCAGCGTGGCTGATGGCAACATCGGTCGGCCTACCACTTTGGTCCTGACTGAATTATCTTTAACAACCACTGGATGGATTACCATGACATTTTGTACAGTTTGTCACGTTCCCCAGAGGATGAAGCCCACAGACCGATGATCCCCTGACGGTTTCCTCTGGTTTCACCAGCAGGTTGATATTTTTGGTTGAGCGAGTGTAATGTCTCAACACCAACGGGATGGATTTGCCATTGAATTTGGTACGCACATTTATGTTCCTCACAAGATGAATTCGAATTATAACTCTGGCGATCCCTTAACCTTTCTTGTAGCGCCATCTCAAGGTCAAATTTTGAATGTGTCCAATACTTTGGTTTAAGACTAAATAACTCTTAATTAACTGTTAATTAGCAGATATTAGCATGCTAATATCTAAACTAAATGGTAAACATTCTACCTGCTAAACATGACATCAGAGCTGCACATAGTCAGGTCTTTATCGGATTTGTTAGACAATGATTATTCATTATAAACTCTGCACACAAGTAAACATCCAGCCATGTTCTGCAATAACCCAAAATCCTATAAACCTGTATACTTGACAAACAACTGGATGTTCAGATGTGATGGCTTTTAGATGTGAACTTCATGTTAAAGTCTAACTAACAGAAACAGACAGGCGGTGTGTACGAGTCTTACGTTGCCTCCATGGTTGGGGCAGGAGAGCAGTTGGCCTGTAGCCACAGTGGTGATGTTGTTGAGAGCGGCGGCCTCCTGGCTGCAGCTGTCAGGCGCCCGCTGCAGCACGTCCATCAGGTTGGTGATGAAGAAGTTATTCTGCAATGCCGCCACACCTTTCTCCGGCAGGATCGAGGTCTGGCGGCACACGGGGCACGACAGTGTGAGGCTGTGGGCCGGGATGTAATTCTGCAGGCACCTGGAGGACGAGAACAGGGGGATTATTAAAGAGTGGGAGCATCCTGTAGAACGTTATGGGAAAGAAACGGCCTGGAGAAAGGCGTGGGTGGTGTACAGTAGTGTGTGTGTTGCATTGAGAAGATTTATAAAGTGAGTGATGATGTACTGTAGATATGCAATTATTACTCAAAGCAAGTTTTTACAATGTTACACTGCATTAGATTGTACACGTGCATTTCATAAACTCGATGTGGAGCAACATTACATCGGTGACCAGTGTGGTCATAAATGCTCGGCACCTAGCTTCATGTTTGACGTCGTCAGAAAGACTTTAGGTCAGTGTAATAATTCCTTTCTGCTATATTACATTTTATGCATTCATTTAGATGCTCTAGAATCTTTTGCAATAATTATAAATTATGGTTAAATATATTGTTGTCAGATCGCAGTTATCAGGCAGATAAAATAAAATCAAAGCCAAGGACAGAAAAGTATGAAAATGGATACAATTTTGAAATCAATGTCACTACAAATGTGAGCTGTTCAGATCCAAAGAATTTAAATGCGAGGTAGTTATATAACCATTTTCCTCTTACCACTTTAGAAAAGGTAACTAATACTACAGAAATGTATGTGTGAAACAGATACACTAGAAGAAAAACTGCTGCATCGTTCAATCTGACAGCTTAATGGCTCTCCAGAAGCAGCCAGAGTAAACACGACAGACAGTCCACAGTTTCTCTTTTGTGTCAGAAACAAAGGGCCGGTTGTCAGAGAGGATGGCACCAACAGACCCAAGTTAACAGCAGAGATGCGTCTCAACAACAAACAATACTCAAATTGACAAAAGCGCCACATTATTGATGGCGTATTATTGCTGCATCTCCCACCTGCTGCATCCCTTTCTCGCAGAAAACATGATAATTGTAATTTTTAATTACAATTAAAATTTGAAAATTTGAGACCTGATCAAGTTGCGTTGGCACATTTAAACCTCAACACTAACTCACACACACACACACACAAACAAACACACACACACACACACACACACCCCTGTCCAATACACAATACACAGGATTAAAACATGTAGACTTTCGCTCAAAAACATCATGGTAGCTCCACTCACCTCTCACAGAAGGTGTGCAGGCAGGGCAGTACTTTGGGGTTCTCGTAGCGGTCCAGACATATGCTGCAGATCAAGAACTGCTTGTCAATCTGGCGGACCACGGGGCTGGGAAGAGTGGAGCCTTCAGTGGCCATCCTAAAACTCTGACATAGGAGTCCCTCTTCCTCTTACCCAGCACCCTGCGGAGAGAAACAGAGGGAGGATGAGACAGAGCGACACAGCCAGACGACACGACGTATGTTCAGACGCACGGGGGTGAGCCGTGGGTGGGAGTGGAAATCTGTGTGGTTGTAAAGATCAAAGCTCGAAGCAAAATGCCTTCCTGCGTCCGTCCCCTCACTGAGAGAGGAAACGCCAAACGCACAAACAGACACACCGATCAGCGCCTGTGGCTACAGGCTTCAACTCACACTCATGAACTCAGAAGTATTAAAAGTTAGAGACAGTGACTGAAAACATCCCTTCAATCCGCAGGTCTCCAAGACCAATCAAACTGCTAGGTTTTATTTACATATTATATTTTACTCGCATCAGTAAGCGGGACCAACAGCATGGGAATAGAATCAACATCCGAGACGTTGTGAAGAGAGTGAGAGGTCAAACTTTGAGATTGAAAGTCCATTCTTGCTCTTTGGAAACAATAATCTCGGCACAAAGTCTTTTCAGTGGCCGTCACTCAATCTTTACTCAGCAGACGGATTCCCATTCCTCTGAAACACTTTTAAAAAAAAGGACAGACTGTCAAAAGACCTCCGTCTCTGGACATAGCAGAGGATAACGGTTGTTCCCAAACTTCTTGGCTCACGGTGATTTCAGCATCTGTGACGATAAAGAGAGCTGGATACGACGTCGCCACTCGGCCATGCTGCCAAAGGAAGAGATGACATGCAGCCCAAAAAGTATTTTCTCCGTAGACCACCATTATAAAAAGACACCAAAACTATTGACAGGACATCTCCATTTACTCTCTCCATCAGGAACTTTTAATCCATTGAGGTTCCCATAGCCTTAAAAAGGGTTTTCATTAGCCTGACGTCATCCTGACTAGAAACTAGAAAACCTTTTTGGCTTAGAAACTCAAGTGGGTTTGGCTAACATCTTTTTTTTTAAATCTATTATTTTTCTGCTATTATTTAATAGTGGAGGTGGAGAGAGACAGGACATGTGGAGGGAGAGAGAGTGGGGGAAGGACTCACTGCTCAGGCCTTGTTTTGCCCACGCAGTCTGAGCCCCAACCACTCGGCTAACCGTTCGCTCCAAACCAGAAATCTTTCACTATCGTATCCAGTTAAAAGGTTAATTTATTGCCATCGTGCAGCACATAAAAGAAAATGCCGTTGGAGTCCCTTTATGCTACACGAGAAAAACAAAACTATTTTTGTGAAGTGTGGAGGATGAGGTGGAGTTGAGGAGTCTTACAGCCTGAGGAAATACATGGCATCCACACATTGGCTATGTCCGGGGGTTGCAAGCAATTCAACCAAACCCACGGCTGCATTACCGACGAGGCAAATCAGCCCCCCTGTTTGGGTTGGGTGACTCATTTAATTACACATTTGTTACAAAGCTGCAGCATTTGAAGTATCAGAATTGAGTTAATGACTAATCTAATCTGCGTTCAAGGCCTAAAGAGGTAAAAAAACAAACATCCGACACGACAAGAGGAAAGTCTGAGAGAATAAACAGGGCAGAATTTATCTCGCTTGGCTCTCGACCCCGATGTTGGGAACCGAACCAGGGCAGTCGCAGACAGTCAGAGCTGCAGCTGGCTGTCCCTCATAAAAAGGCACTTTGAGTGATAAATATTTTATTATAAAGTGAAAGCACGGCACCCTGTGCTCAGCACTCATCGGCGAGAGACGGAAACACTGAACCTACAAAAAATAAAAACACTTTAATACCACCATAAAGCATATTTACACAGATTATTCATACTTGCTCTCCAGTTTTATCCGAAACATCCATTTACTGGCTCCAGTGTTTTAACGCTGGACTTCTCTGTGACCTTCTCTGGCAGCTAACTTAGACACAGAAAGTGTGTCAGTGCTTTTATTGTCTCATCGCATTCAAGACGGGCACAGAAACAGGCCACCTCTGCTGCTGAAAGGAAAACCCCTCAGGGACTGAACTTCTTTCCACGGTGTATGCTCTCATTCTCCTCTTCTCCCTTTCCTTAATCTCTCTTATACAAGCATCCCCCTCTTTTTCAACCTCTCTGGGCACAGATATGAGAGGCTCCAACTCCAATGTTGTGATTTGGTAAGCCCGTAATTAGAGCGGTGGATAAAATTACTGTCATAATGAAGCGGTGATGCAGTCAGCGGGTCATTACCATCATGTCACGTGGCTGGTATGTAACGTGTTTGCTCCCAGCTGACAAATAGTTGTGTGTCGGGCAGCTCAGGTCAGCTTCACAAAGCTCGTGAAGCAGAAAAAAAAAAAAAGTTACTGTAGAAGCAGAGTACTGACTTCAACAAAAGCTCAACAATCACAATCTAGCCTTACAGTCGCGCAGCACAGAGCATAACACCGCGTTTATAAATGTGTAATAAAGGAGATTTGAATGACAAGATATAGCTGTACGCCACAAACACACAAGCTCAGGTCTCTGGCTGCATGTCAATCATTTACCAGCTCCGCGGGGCCAGACTAAGCAGATTAACAAAGCATCAAATACGACACCGATTATAAAAGAGAAATGAATAAATCCTGCAGCCAGCCACAACAGAAGCAGCCCTGTGCCGACACAACGCTCTGCTCTTACATAACCAGAGCCGCTCCATCTCAGCAGAACGATTGCTGCTGGATGGAGCTGTCAAACACGCAGCGGAGGGCACGCGTGAAAAAAGGCAAACAATGACTGGAATCTTCCCCCTCTAGCATGTAGAGACTCCAAGAGAAAATAAGTTATATCCATGCAAGAATTTGAGCTTGAAAACACCAGATATTCCAAATATTCGGCTCATAACAGCATTAATGAGGACTTACAGTGCTGCATCTATAGGCCGATCAACAGGCGTCATTCACTCCAGTACACATACCGATACATTGTCTCCATGTGACTGAAACAGGCACTAAAAATGCCTCTGAAGCTGCCTCCATTTCAGCTCTGACAGGAAACGATTCGCTCCACTCCAGGTAGCAGCAACGAGCCAAACGGGAGACAACAGGATGCATTTGAGAGAAACGTTTCCTCGGTGTGTTTATGTGTAAGCACACAGACACACACACACACACACACACACACACACACGTGAGAGAAGTTGAGGAGGGGCAATTTAGTCCGATTGTATTTCAGTTTTTACATCATCTCCTCCGCCAGCCCCTCCCTCCTTTGCTCTCTCTCACCTCCCATCACTTGCATTCTTGGCTCAGTCTGTCACATCTCATCCATTCATCTCTCTCCCTCTCTGTCTGTCTGTCTGAAATAAATGCTGGCTCACTGCAGTGCAGCGAGCATGTGCAGCATCAGGAGTGTACGAGCGAGTGCTGGCTGACGGATGGTGATCTAACAAATAGAAGGAGAGAGAGGAAAAAAAAAAAAAAAAAAAAAAAAAAAAGGACAGCAGTTATGGGTCCCCGCCACGGCCAATATAGTTAAAGCCAAAGGGATCTTTCTTTCCGAGTGCTTGTGGGGGTGTGTTTGTGCGCACGCATTCTGCTGACTCACTGTACTTGCAGTGACGGAGCAAAAAATTAATTAAAAAAAACCACAAAAAAGGGTGAGAGAGAGGTAAAGCCAGAGGCTGAATGTGAAAGATGAGAAACCTTTGATGAAAAGATGAAGGCCTCAGATAACACGTGTGATTATCAGGATCTCAATCATCACATTGCTGACTATATTTACAAGAATAGGTCACCTAAACCATGAAATAAAAGCTTTAACCTTCAGAGAACAGTGACTTTCTGATTGACGCCAAGTGTGTGTGTATATTTTTGCATCATCCCCAGCACACTATGAGCTGTATGCACGTGTGTGCATGTGGTGGAGGTTAGTCAACAAACTGACTGCTTAAAAAAAAAAAAAAAAAAAAAGAGCTCCGTTTCCAAAATCCCCTGTACATGAGAACCCAGCCTGTTCTCATTCCCAAAGCCTCAAATATCACATCTGATACCAACACACAACGTCCCCTTCAGCGTCTGTATGAGACGCAGCGGGCTTTGAAGTAACTGCAATGTAAACCCATCCATGTTGTCATTACACGCTCAGAGAACATAATCCGGGAGTGTGATGACGTAGCACATTGACGGGCGGGGGAGGGGAGTCGGACGGGTCAAACAAACACAGGAGACCGGTGTTCGCGTCCTGAGAATATAGTCAGGCTGAATGTACGTCATTGTTTGCATTCAAGAATATTAACTACACGTTGACCCTTGATGGGGAGGGATATATTTAAAGCAAAATTGCTTCAATAGCTAGAGAACATAATATAATTTAAATGTATTTCTTGGAAATGTATAAGTTCAAGACCTTGCATTTTCTTCATCAGTAACACCAATGATGTCCTGACATTGTAAAATAAAAAAGGCAACAGATTTTTTTTTTTTTCAGTTTCTGAAGCTGGGATTTGTTGCTTGATTTGAATGATCTTATCTTTTCATATGCTGAGTAAACGCTCTTCTCCATCCATCCAGCCATCAGCGAATAACATAGGGGAAGTTCTCAGGTTCTTTTGCAGTGTTTCTACCTTTTTTCATTTAAAAAAAAAAAAAAAAACAATAGCCTCAGTTGATCTTGACAGTCGTTTCACAAGTTTCATTTTGCCTGGCAGCTTCGAGGCCGTTCCAGTGATCTCATGTCAACGTCTGCCAAACGCAGTGAGTCAGAGGAGAGGGACACAAAACAAGAGAAAGCATTGACAACAACATGCAGATGCACAATCAACTTGGATTAATCACTCTTAAGGATTAGGCTGAATGCATAATGAGACAGACCGTCACATTGTGGGTTGTGGATTTGTCATCAGTCGGAACAATATAGCATGTTATGCTCCGACGGTACCGTGATAAACAAAAACATTGCTTCAAAGCCCACAGGATGTTCCACAGCACACCTTTAATGAAAGGGTACAGAGGCCACCTTCAATTTGGATAATGCAAATAACACAGGCACCAGCTTCAATGACAAACAACACACTTCTTCATCACTTTGTTTCTGATTTGTTGAAGGCACGGCCTGCAATCTGAATGTGAACTAAATTCCACCAAAAGATATCAAAACACAGGACTGGAAGCTGCTGTGACTTCCAAACCGATTGACAATGATAACATTAGTAGCAGCTAACTCAGATATTCGGGGTTTTCTGGTGCTGTTGAAAGTTTTATTTCGTCTGCGTTTACAAAATAAATTCTCTTTTCCTAATTTGTTTACAAGTTATGGTCAAAACAAAGCTAAAGGTCATTATAGTAGCCTATAATGTTGATCACGTTCACCATCTCAGTTTAGCATGTTAGCATGTTAGCATTGGCTGGGCATGTCAGTTTTGTAGGTATTTGGTCATAAACTAAACTATTATACAAATTGTACATGTACGATAGAAAACGTTGACCTTCTGATGTGAAGTGAAAAGTCAAGCGATCAATGTTATTAAAATTCAGCGTGAAAGGGAGAACAACATTTGTATCACATTTCATGGCAAATTCATCCACTGGGGACCATGAATGTTTCTATAAAATTCGATGGCAATCGAATATTTGTTGAGATATTTTAGTCAGCATCGATATTGCCATTCTTAGAGCCCCGCATGGCTAAAAGATGAAGGTTGGTGCTTTAAAGCTGAGGTTAAAGCCCAAATACAGAGCCAAGAGGAGGTGCAGAAGTCACATTTTCTCTCAGATAGCTTTAATGAAAATATACTGAAGAGTTATATAGAGTTTTTGCCCAATAATGCCAAAAATACATTGCCTACCTCAATTTGAAGTCCCTTACTTTCCCAGAAGCCAGCAGGACCATCACTAGAAGGCCTGCATGAGGGGTGCGCACACACACACACACACATTAACACACTCTGAAGAGTAAACGCGTCACTTAACCTGTTTGTTGCTTCGCTGTTCACACCCACATCATCACTGATGCATTAGGACACTTCAAAGACTGCAGCAAAAACAGAATTTCCAACCGACTTAGTCGCTGTGACAGAACAAAAACAAAACAGCTCTCTCAACTCGTCTTCCAACAGAGAAAACACAACGTTAACCAACATTAAACTTTAACTGCTGCATGTAGAGAATCTAGAGCAAGCTGTAACTTTTTAACCAGCTCATTTCAGTTTTCAGACCATTCTTTTATGTAGGTTTTAGGTTATATTTTGGTTTACATTGTGGCTGCAGTTGCTTGTTTGTTACTCTGGGTCTCCCTCTGGTGTCCATCCATCTTTCTAGAGCGCTGACCTCAGCTGTTTTCACCCATCTCTCCGTTTCTAAACACACATAATGCCACGTCGCCCTGCAGAATAATGACACTGCCCAGTTAGAGCGGCCGCATTCAAAATGTAAACAATCAGGAGGGAAGACAAACAGGCGGATCGGTTACGCGTTTCTGTTTCACATCTCTGTCGGGGATCAGCTGGTTTTGTCTCACTTCACCTGCAACACCATCAACCGTCTGTTGATGTTTTATGATGGAGGTACTCATTAGTTTGTCAGGTCAGAAGTCCGAGAGTCCAGTCACAGGGCAGTTTACGGCGGCTCTTTTCACGCAGCCGACTTGTTTTTTAAAAATCAGCAATTTGAAGTCAGATTTTATCATTTGTGTTTTTCATTGCACATTTATTTATTTATATATATTTATATAAATAAATAAATAAAAATATATATAAATAAATAAAAATATATATAAATAAATAAATATACATACATAAAAATAAATATATATATATAAATATATACATAAAAATAAATATATATATATATATAAATATATATATAAATATATATATATAAATATATAAATATATATAAATAAATATATATAAATATATATATATAAATATAAATATATATATATATATAAAAATATATAAAAATATATATATATATATATATATAAATATATAAAAATATATATATATATAAAAAAAACAAATATATTATATATATATATATATATAAATATATATAAAATATATATATATATAAATACAAATAAAAATATATATATATATAAATATAAATATATAAAAATATATATAAATATAAATATATATATAAATATAAATATATAAATATAAATATATATATATAAATAAATATATATATATAAATATAAATATATAAATAAATATATAAATAAATAAATATATATATAAATATAAATATATATATAAAAATAAATAAATATATATATAAATATAAATATATATATATAAATAAATAAATAAATAAATAAATATATATATAGTAATATTTTGGTTCTCTTTTAAGGAAGCTAAAACTCTTAAGAGACAGGAATATTTTCAGATTGAAGAGCTTGAGCAAATTCAAAGTAGGCTATAATGTTTGTCAAGGTACTTTAAGTTACCTAAACATACAAGTTAATAAAGACTGATGTGCTTAAAATGATAAGTCAGGTGTTCACCAAAGTCATTATGGATTCAGGCTCAGGGAACCATGACTCTCTGTACAGAATGTCGTCTTCATCCATGCAGTAGGTTTCAGCGTGGCCGACTGACCGATGTTGCCATCCCTCGGGTCATTCTGCCGTCATGGCTATAGTTTGTGGGTTCAAAGGTTTGTTATGCTAAGCTAGGCTAACCGAACATTCTTCAAAACTTAAAAGCACAAGCATGAGAGTGCCATCAATGTCCTTATTTGACAGCGTCTTCACATTTGACAGGCATCAGAGAAAAAGAGGCTGCACTCTGAATGAATAAGGATGTCAGCGCGTCACTTGGCTGTACATCAGCCAGCCGTCCATTCTGGGTGCACGAGATAAGACTTCAAATTACTTTTCCCAATCAGGCAACGGTCATTGATTACACATTAAATCCCCATGATCAGGAGAGGACAACATGAATGGAGCGCTACACTGAGTGTGTTGACACTAAAGGCCACAGAAACGCACTCTATAAATCATTACAACGGATGCAGTTGGTTTGTTTTCAGCAGTTATTGTGTTTTAAATCCTCTCGGCACCTCGAGCCAGATGGTGCGTCTAGAAGGCTTATGTCCGTGGTGACCCTGGTAATCGCACATTTCCATCAGCGCTGAAACAGTTTCATCACAAAATACTTAAATTCTGAGACTACCATTCTCCAGATGTTGTGATTATTTAGCAGCAGTGCCAATAAATTACAGGTAAATAATTAAAAAGCCAGACTTCAAAAACAGTGGAGTGTATATGTAGCTCTCTCGCGTGCCTTCAATGCTGGAGAGGGTGACATAACCCCCTCTCCTGAATTATAAGAACAGTCTCATGCTAATCTACAGCATCCACTGGGAACAGGATGATGAGAGATTACAGCAGCAGAGCGCGCCTTCAGCTGCAGCATCTTTGCAAACCACAGATGAAAGTGTCCTGGTATATGGGGGTCAGGGGGGTTTAGACCTCAAAAGCAATTTAGTGAGCACTGTTTTAGCCATTTTGTTAGGGCAGCTTTAAGAGATTTTTGGGATTAATAAACTATATAATTTTTTTTTAAAAAAGGAGTCGTGTGCTATTCCTTTTGAAAAAAACGGAATTCCCTCCCATTCTTTAAAGTTTCACGTTTCAGAGAAAAAGGCTGTTCTCAGAGTGAATATAAATAATGTCACTGCGTCACTGGGCTATGTATCTGTCAACCGTGCTTTCTGGTGACACAAGATAAGGCAACGTCCTGCCTGGGTGTCTGAGTGTGTTAGCGCATGTATGTCAACTACTGACTTCTAATTCAGGCCAACAGATGTGCTGCCGTAGAGCTTTCTGTCAACCAGAACTCAATAAAGCAGAAACACTGAGTCAAACTCCAGACAAAATACACCATGAATGGTTTTAGTTTATCTCTAATCCTCCTGCATGGCACTTACAGCCATAATAGCAGAAAGTTAATATGATTAAAATCCATTTAGAGTGTGTACGGATTCTATCGATTCACTAACTCGGTGTTAGGAGATACATATCGTGTTCATATTTTTTAGAGTTGTTTTCCAACTTTCTTGGTCATTAAAGTGGACCAAGTTTCAGTGAAAAGGTTTTTATTTATACCTACAGTATATCCTAAAAAAAAACCAGCTGTAATGCAGGAAGTAGTAAAAGGGTTACCAGGTTACAATACGATAAATAAGTCAATGCATATCGCCTTGACAGTTTAATAATGTAGCCATCCATCATATTTCATCAGCAATTTATTGCCGTATATATGCCACCTCACACCGATAACAGACAAACACTTTGAATGATATGCAACGGATCAAATAACTGCCTTTCAACCACACCGAGGGTCTCCTACGGCACGTTGTACACATTTTAAAGCCCTTGGAGAAAAATCTATGGGTTACATAATGAGCTTGACTCAGCACACGTACAATGCACCTTCTTGGCTTCAGGCTGAGGCCACTGAGCATGACAACAAACAGTAACAGGAAATGAGAGCAAAGCAAATATTTTCTGGCACGCATACAGTAAAAGTACACACCTGCACTTAAAGCACATCTCCTGAGAGTAAACCATGTATTTCCCTTCAGTATGCGAACGACTGCGACCATGTCAACTAACCTGTATTTCTAGTATTAGCTCACAAGACTTCCAGGGTACTAACCTGGAACATCAGAAGCATCTTTTGATAATAAACTTTTCATGCTACAGGAACAGACTGAAAATAAAATCAATCCATAAACACTGTGCTCTACATAAGGACTTTCCAAAAACAACATATTTACAGTTTCCCCCTTTCCTCGAACTATAAACCTTTTCTCCTTCCATCTATTACTCACTCTTTCCAATCCTCCTCTCCATCTTTAAATCCCAAACATCCCACTTACCTCAGCTCCATGGCTGCTCCCCTCTTGTCCTCTCTTCTCTGGGGTGAAAACAAACGCTGGTCTCTGTCACCTAATCCTTCTCATCTCTGATGAACTGTAGTAATGTGGGCAGTGAGGGCCACGCATGTGAGAGGCCTGAGCTGTTACAATAATCCAAACAGGCTGACAGGGAGCCACTGGGTGGACGGAGACAGAAAGGGGAAGGCCCCACGGGGCTGTAGAGGGGAAGCTCGGACCAATCAGAGGGTTGAGTGAGGCTAGAGGAGGCGGGGCCTGTGAGGGCAAGAGTCCCAGAGGCACAACAAGGAGAAACAGATAAGGAGTGACAGAGGATCACACAGAAAGAGAAGAGAAACTTTCCAACAGAAGCCAAATTATTTCATTGACCCTTGTACAACAGGCATCCGTGTTTGGATTACACGCTTACTGCGGTTTTGACTTCTTTTTTTTGTAAAATAAGGATGGATTAAATTGAACCCTGATGTCATGAACACAATTTTATCTCCATTTCCAGGAAAGGCCCCAAGTGCACATGAGCTTTTCCCTGCAGCGAGCTGCAATGACATCATTCTTCTCTTCTTTTTTTTTTTTTTTTTTTTTTTTTTTAAAGGCATAGGTCCAAATTGTCAAAGCTAAAACGCACAATGTCCCTGAAGAGTTGAACATTTACATAATCTACTGCAGAGTTTTAACAAGGCCATTCCTGAGAGTTGCCGTGAGGATTCAAGAGTCAGTTAAAGTCACAGTAATTGAAACGAGATGGTCCACAATTAAAGCCACAATAACCATAACAATCCTCTGAATAATGAGTCATACACACAACACGAGAGTTCAAAGTTATTCACCAGCTGAACAAGCATGTTACTGTCGGTCCTGCTCGCCCCGGGGGACTCGGTGCACTGAAGCAAAGCTGGTAAACAAGACAGAGATGACGCAGCAGAACCAAAGACTCTTTAACTACTACCACTGTACCCATAAATCACCAGGATCAACCAAAACAACAAAGTCAACATTTAAAAATGTCGGTCCAACACTCCGGTCCAGACTTGAATATCTCAACAACTGTTGGATGGATCGCCCTGACATTTTGTACAGACATTCAGTGTCCCCAGAGGATGATACCTGATGACTTTGGGGATCCCTTTCACTCTTCATTTAGCTCCAAACTCAGGTCAACATGTTAATTTGTCTAACGCTGAAAAACACCAGGCAGCGAGCAAGTGCGGCAAGCTGCAATTATTACGTTTTCTGCGGCTGGGAGGCGTCTTCTTGCGTTTAAGGCAGAAAGAAATGATTTGGAGCACAGCTCAACATCTCACAGGATTCTGTATACCGATTGGCTGCGGGTTCTCTCTGGCCACACTTTGCTGCTAAAAGTTAAACTATCCCCAACTTTTAATTTGGCCCGCACTCCGCTACAGATTCAAAGAGGCCGCAGCTTGCGGAGTTCAGAGCGGACATTGCGCGGCAGCTCGCTGCTGCTCCGGTGGGTTTTTCGGCGTAATACTTTGGTTTATGACCAAATACTTGCAAAACTTTTATTGCCTCCTGCCTCAGATGTAGTCGCATTGAGTTGCCAATAAGCAAATGTTAGGATGCTAACACACTAAACATTGCTTAATATCAGCATGTTCACATTGCGAGCATGTTAGCTTGCTGAAGTTAGCTCAACGCACAGCTGTGCCCAAGTCCAAACTAATCGAGCTGCTGTCATGGCTGCAGACTCTTAGTCATGTTAGAATTCAACACTTTTCTAACATGTTAATTGTACCCCAAAAAGGCAGTCGTGCAGCAGCTTTGTCTTTATAAAACAAAAATACGTGTCAAAGTGTGTTCTTGACCTCGGAAACAGCCGTTGAGCAAACAATTTGATTTTAAATCAGATCCTTGTGGGGATTTTATCTGAAACTTAAAAAAAAAAAAGGACTTAAGTGCTCAGAACAATTCCACAACTTCTGAGTAAAACAGTTTGTTGAGGAAAATAATGTTAAATGATCAAAAGCTCCAAAACAGGGTTTTAACAACTGTCTGTTTATTAACCTCAAGAACCATCAAATCAAAGAATAAGTAAACGTTTCCTTAACATGGACACATTATGGTCTGTACCAAAACATGTTGACGTTTGGGCCTTTTTGCAGTATTTACAATAGTGTTTATATTAGTATCTCATTACTGAATGTTTGTAGACTAAGTTAAAATGGCTCAACACATCCTGTTCTGACACCTGCTGCCAATAGAGCAACGCCCCCCCCCCCCCTCATTGTTAACACATTTTGTGTTATCATCATTCTGTCTTTTAAGGGTCACACACACACACACACACATTACAAAACACAGATGTATGCCCCTCGAGAGTTTGCCTGTTTCTTGAGACCTTTAATCTTATTGGCAGGCCACAAACCATGTTTGAAGTAATTATCCAAATGCATCTGTTTTCCCTCTCTGCAGCCACTCCCACTTAACTGGATTACTTACAGCATAGAAAATGGCTCTATATGGACACAGGCATACTATGAATCAATACTTTTTAAACTTGGCTTTATATTATGTGACTGTCATTTGTGTGACCAAGTAAAAGGAAAACCAGCTGAATGAATGAAAATAAAAATATAGTAATACAATTTACAACACAACTATCAACCAGACTAATGATGGCACTTTGATCTCTTAGAGCATAAAGAGGTGATCAAAAAAGAAAAAAAAAGAATTGGTGAAAAGCACAGACAGAAAAATGAACAGAAATGTTTCTACAGTGCCTAAATGTGACATGTTTTAGGCTAAATTAACAAACCAGCAGGAGATAGTTCGAGTAACTAAAGGGAGTCCAATGATTAACTGCAGCCCAGTGTGTAGAACATTAGACAACAGGTAAAACAAGAACAGCACATGTGGATTTCTTAGTGTTGTTATGACGACTGCTTCTCTCGTTCCCTTGAGCGAAAGCACACAAAGACAAGTTGCTCGACCTTGAAGCAAAAGAACAGACGGAAGGAGAACTGAAATGTAAACAGTCAGTCAGAAAGACAAGCGGAGGTCAGCCTGGACGCAAACACACCGGTGCCGGTTGCTATGAACAACCGGTTTTTGTTTGTTCTCAAATAAAACCAAAGATTGAGAAGCATCGTCGGCCCTTATGGTAATTTATTTGGGTGGGCCGTGTTCCTTTTGTGCAACGCTGATATCCCCTGCTGGCTAGAGCACGACATGCACTTTACATTATGACGGTGCTCGTTAGAGAATACAGACACAAGTTCACTGAGCCGGAGAGCACAGGAGGTATTTGTAGCTACAGGAACGGGAAGTCTCATATTAAAGCGAATTTATCAGAACTTGCGTAATCGCAGCCTCAGTCCCAGGCATGATAAAGCTGGATGTTATGGAACAGTTAGTGTGTTCACTTGTTTTGAAATAAATAGATAATTCGTCGATTGACGAAAACAATTATTTACACCAATCTTGATAATTGCTAAATCACTTGATCAAGTCCTCTCAGAACTCTTTGCAAACATTCAAGCTTCTTAAATGTGAGAATTTGCTACTTTTCAATGAATACGAATGTTTGAGGGTGTTGGAACTTGTAATAGCCGATTTTCCACAATATGACATTTCATAGAGCAAATGATAAATTCAACATTTTGAGAAATACACAAATTTCTTCCCAAGAGTGAGATAAGAAGATCAATACAACTCACATGTTTTGTAGTGGAGAGGCTGCAGCCAGGAGATGTTAGCTTAGCTTAGCATAATGACAGGAAACAGAGGGAAAGAGCTAGCCAGGCTGTTTACAGCGTTCATAATACAACCAACTACTATGCATCTTCTTTTATCTAATCAATCCAGAAACTAATGCGCCAACATTTGATGTTGTTCGGGGAGTTATGTGCGTTAGTTATTTTTTGAGGAACAGCATCTTTTCTCATTCAGCCCAGCACTTTCGTGCAGCTTCTCAACTGGTTGCCTGGCAACCTATCACTGCACCCGGCCATCACTTGTCAAGAAATAGGCCACCAGGAGGCTACTTTGGTGGGATGAGGGTGGGCTCCAGGACAGACCTTAAGTTAGAACAACAAATCTTTTTTTTTTTTTTTTTATAACTGATGCTGCCCCCTCCCCCCATTAGTTTTTGAGCAGGTGACTACATCTTAAACATTTAAACAAAAAGACAACCGACTTACTGACTTGATTAACTGATAATAGTTATAGTTGCAGCTTTAATGTCATTGCATAATATGCCCGATGGCATCTACAGGCAACAGCTGAAAACAGCAATAAAGACAAAAAGTAAAACAATAAAATATCCCCTAACATTGTAATGCCAGTGATTTATTGGCGAACCAGATTAACACCACGTGCTTTGTGGCACTCGGGCGTTTCAGTCAGACTTCAGACCTTTGCTACAGTCGGTGCAGCGTCCACCGATTAAACAGCTGTCTGAGTGAAAGAGTGTCAAGCCCTGAAGTTGCCAATGCGTTTTGCAGTAACTGTTACAACCCTTCACACACAAACACACTGTGGCTTCTCCAAATCCTTCAGTCAGACACTCTGAGCTACTATTCAGTCACGAGTCGCTAAACTGGCTGATGACCAACGCTAATCAATTAGCTTTAACCAGACCTACGTGACCGTAGAGCTCACAGCACCGAGCCCATTGATCCTGAGAGGTCAAAGGGTCACAGGGCAGTAAGCCCGCAGGGCCTCCAGTCACTGGACAAGCTGAATGAAAACATCAATAACAACACTCGTGGACATTTGCAATGGAAACAGACGTGCGTCTTTATCTGGGTGACCAAATGCTCACCGTCACCTTACTAAGTTATTCCAGGAGAGACGGTAACATTAAAATGCACACCTAGACCACGGTCACAAATCTTTATACACTTAGAAAGAAATGGTTAATTAGCAAAGTGTCATTTTTAAGTTGGATTAACTTCACAAAGTTACGTAAATGCAACAAAGTGAAAGTAAACTTAACAAGTAGATATTAAGTAAACATAAGGCTATTAGTTACATTACATTTACTTACCAAGCTAATAGTTACATTTACTTATCAAGGCAATCGGTTTCCCTAAAGTTTTCTTTAAGTAAGCAAGATTTTAAAGTGTTAACTCAGTTTTCAGTTTATTCAGTACACCTGTACAGTCAAGCCCTGGAATAAATCCTACCCAGACCTATTGCATTGTTAGTGCTGATATGAAACCTGCTTTTGTTGTTTTTTCGATATCCAGTCAATACTTTGATACCTTAATATAACTTGATATTCTACAAGAGTTTTTTTTATTATTAAGATATTTTAAATGTCCAAACAAACGCATACAAAAACGTTGCAAAATAATTTCAATTTGAAATCAAAGACGTAAAGAAGAGAATCGGAGGATGCATTCGGTGCCAGCTTTCGACACATTTCCGTCTGTGGATAAATTTAATCTATCCAACTAATTTAACCTTCGTTAAGCTTGTAATGTTTAGTATTTGTTAGCAATATGTCAGAGAAATCTCTGACCAGACACAGTCGGTGGTGGTTATTGGACTGGAGTGTTAACTGAAAAAAAAAAAAGGTGTTACATAAGACTGCACATGTTTAATTAAAGAACCTGAGCAGCCTTCATGTAGGACACGTAGTGCATTGTGACAAATCAGACCAGCATTGTGTGCAACAGTGAGGTTAAATGTACACGTTTCATCACTTCAGTGCACTGAGTCATCTCGGCTGCTTCCTAGATGAGCAGCAGAATTCTCCCTCAGTTGCAGCTGCAGCACAGCGTACTGCAGTGGTGGGAGAGTTATGCAGCCTTCACTGAATCACCTCTACTTCCTGTTCCCACAATCACTTACTGCACTCAAGCAACTCTAATGTCACAATGACACAAAATAAAACGAGGGTTCAGACATCAAAAGGAGGAGACGGACACACACACACACACACACACACACACACACACACACACACACACACACACACACACACACACACACACACACACACACACACACACACACACACACACACACACACACACACACACACACACACACACACACACAGAGTAAGAGCAGCCAAATGTAATGAGATGTTAAACCACTTTAAGTTTCTCCGTGAGGATGAATGGAGCCATCTAATTGCGTGAACATGGGCTCGGTGACGTGCTGCTGGAACAGCGCCACATAAAGTGATGTCAACAGTACTGCAACTAAACATCGTCTTTATGGAGTAACGCAGAAAGAAGTGTTCCCCATCAATTAACCATGCGTATCGACTCATTGTCCGGTCCAGAAATCATCTTTGCCGTTTTCACGTGATAAAAGTGTTCAAGCAGAAAGTCAGATGAGAAGGCACCACTTTCGGAATTTCCTAATTCCTGTAAACAGCTTTATAAAAAGCACTGGTTCCTAAAGCTTGCTCACCCTTTTGGAGGCGGAGAAGACTCTGACCATAACAATAGTACAGAAACTAATAACAAAACTAGCTGACATTGATTGAATTAACATCATCAATCATTGAGGAATGTTTCTGGTGTGCAACAGAAACTCTGCTACTGTATATTGATCGTGAACTCAAAAGCAAGATATAGACTTTTTGACTGTTTATTGACGAGCATCACCTTCCTTTTCTCGCCTGTCAAGTCTGTCCATCTTGGATTTTTACATGTTTTTCTTTCTGAATAAATCTTGATGAATTTTGCTCGCCTTGCTAGCACCAGAGCACTTATTTTCAAGAATAAACGCAGACAATTTTGACCTGTGGGTGCCAGACAAATCACATGTGCAACAAACAATATTCATTATGGCTCTATTTAAGCATTTATGGCAGCTGAAATGCACTAGTTATTCATATTATTTCACGAAAACTGTATTCAACTTTAATATCCAATCTATTTGCACTTACAATGATCACTGAAAGCTAAATATCCCTTCTTAAAATGCAAGAAAAACATACAATTGCTCTACTTCCACCTTATTTGCATAAGTAACTTTAGAGCCAAAGTCTCCTTTTCTTACACTAAATCTGATTATTTATTGATACCGAGTGTATGCACATGAAATACTGCACATGAAACATAAAACCACCAAGCCATGTGATGCACAAGATCCAGTTGGACTCATAAGTCAGGAAGTGAATCAGTGCAGAGGTCCATTCAAGTTTCTACTGATTTAAGATGCTGACACACACAAGAGCCTGCTGTTCATCATGCTGCAGACATGTACTGGGAAAAGACCTGCTGTTGCTGTGAACTGGATTATTGAACGCATCAATTAGCACACAAAAAAAAAAAAGTGTAGCACTTTGTACGATTGGACGCATATTTAATGTTAATCCAGAAATGCAACTCTGCATTTTGTTTCGTGTTAAATAAAAGCTCCTTCTGGCTCGTGCACTCATCCAAAAGTCTCACATCGAATCCAGCGGACATTCATTCAATCTCAGCTCACGATTTCTGAAGAAAGTCACGCGCGGAGATGCGATTCACTCACCTAAATGTTATTTGACCTGCCCGGGGTGCGAGACCTACAATGACGCATGCGGATGTGTCCGGTGACCGGCGGTGATCCTCGCTGGACTTTCCCCAGTTTAACCGCTGCGGTTGTCTCTCGCTGCGTCGCGTCCCGCCTGCTGGCTCTGCACACGCTCACTGGAGCCGCACTGAGAGCCGCTCCGCTCACTTCCACCTCACTTATTAAAGGGATCCGACCCTCCGACAAATAAAAGGGAAAGGCGCCCGCAGCCGGATGCAGTTAGAGCTAATCCAGTCACACACACACACACATAAAAAAAAAAAAAACACACACAACTCATCAATATTATATTCACGTGTAAAAATAGCCTTCGTAAATTATTTCTGGGTTTCCCCTTCCGTGGTTGTACAGGCCGTGTGTGTCATGACATGCTTGATGTACTAAAAGAAGAAACAATACTGAATTATGGTTCCCAGTTATAGGGTATCCTACAACCTAGATACATATGACTATTTTTAAAGTGATATTCAAGAATGTTAGCATACATTAAGTCTTTTACCCATTTTTAGTCACCACTGATGTTTGGGCTTTTGTGCACCTCTGACCTCTGACCTCTGTCTGTTGCTCTTTACCTCTTTTTACCTCCAGGATAGCCATGTTTATTGTATAGTGTATGTGCATGTTGCAAATATGGGTACTGGTTTTATTATTATTATCATTATTATTATTATTATTATTATTAGTATGTGGTTTTATTTTCCATCTTATGTCATGTGTTCTTCGTATTTTATTTCATCTAATTTTGTATCTTTTTTTATCCCGTGTGTTTTATTTTCCGTCTTATTTTCCCAATTTTTATGTTCATTCTAAGTATAGTTATAAGTATATTTCCCCTTATTGTAAAGCACTTTGTGCTGCTTTTATTTTATCAACGGTGCACTACAAGTAAAGTTTATTGTTATTGTTGGTGTTCCAGAGAGTGAAAAATAATACTTCCTAAAATGTCAACCTTTTGCTGAGAAAAGATGCAGGGTGTAGAAAATATAATAACAAAAATATCTTTGATAAACAAGAACAAATTATAAAAAAAAAATAAGTTTTAAATGACATAATTGGTGAAGATCTCTACTCCTGATGGGACATCCCAGCACTAGTATAGTAACTGTGGTTTCCAGTCAAGCCCCTCCCTTTTTATGAGGGAGGATGTTGCCGTGACAACCCTAGATTATGCAGCAGTCCATGAAAGACTCTTTTCAGATTAAAAAAAAAAAGAAAAGAAAAGAGAAGAAATGAAAGACAGAAACAAGTTATTTGCATTCCTTTTCCATTACACATTTTCTGTGATAGAAAAAAAGGCGGCAAGGTTTATTGTTTGGATGTGTGGGGGAGGGCGTGATCGAGAAGGCCTCACAACTATTTATGTGTGTGTGTGTGAGTGTGTGTGTGTATGTGTGTGTGTGTGTGTGTGTGTGTGTGTGTGTGTCACAGTCAAAGGACACCTGCTTAGCATGCAGTGCACAATCACAGGCTCGGTGCAAAGAGTTCTTTTTTCTTCAAATAACTTAACAGGTACACTAACTGCTATAAAACTCAAACTTAGAGTCCATTCAAACAGTTTAGATCCACAACAGCAGTTTGCTCTAGTTTTGACAATGAAGCATAATAAATGAAGCCGTGAATACCCCTCCTTTAACTTCAAATGGGAAACAAACCAATAATGTATTTGGCCTTGAGTGAATTCGATGAAGAAAGCCTAGCATCAAAGAAACAAGGTGGAAACAGTCAGTGGATCCTGTCCCTCAAGTTCCACAGACGTGTGTTGATCCAGTTAACCCGGCTACCACCTACTCCAGAGTTTAAGGCCAAAAGCAGAATATTCAGACCATGATCTGACCATCGTCTCATGCTGCTCTGGTTGCAGCATGTCTGCAGCTGCTGCTGTCATTAGGCCAGCCGAGCATGGCGGGATTAGCAGAGAGAGAGAGAGAGAGTCCTGTGAATGGCTGCTGAATAATTGACCACCTTCTATTGTCTCATTCATTCCGTTTTGATTGAACACAAGTCGACAACCGAATCGCAATGACAGTTTGATGTGGGAACGGTAATTAGAGGGATGTTCTACAGTGAAACAGTTATGAGGAAGGCTGCTGGTAAATGTACAGTAATACCTCAATGAAGCGACTGTAACCACGGAAAAACAGCGAATATGTCATTTATTTGAACTAACTCTCCTCTTAATTTACATGTGATGTGATGTTCTGATAGCAGAAGCAGCAAGAAGAACAGATAACTTTATTTAACACAACCCTTGTGCTGCACATGGAACTTATTATAAAATTGGACCTTGACTCAGAGAATGCGCTGATTGATAAGAGAGGCTTTTAAACTTTTTTTTTACGAATAATTGCCGTGCCTAAGAAACTTTTAAAAATTCTTCTTAGTCTTCAAACCGTATACTGGCTCCTACGAGCGTTCAGAAACCACATGTGATGCAGTAAGTTGTACTTTAATATTTAATTTAAATAGCAGCAGTGATAATGTGTGGACTGAACCGACAGTAATTTGACTGTAAATCTCAATATTAGATTTGCAGCCAACAATTATTCTGATTATCTGCTGATTATCATATTGTGTCTACAACAACATAAAATAGTAAAAAAAAAAAAAAAAAAAGAAATGAGTATCTTCACATTCTTAATTCAAAACCCCAAAACATGGCATGTAAGCAACAAGTGATCACTTTTCTCAAGCCAGAAAATGTTTGGCATCTTTCCTTGAAAAATGACCGAAACGTTTATCGAAATAGTTTAAATAGTTGCAATACTTAACGTTGCTGAACCAAAGAAGGAGGCAACGTTTTCAGCACTCTAATCCAACATGAGGAGAGGGAAGCAGTCTATCACATGAACTGTTAACTGAACTGTGTGTGTGTGTGTGTGTGTGTGTGTCTCACCCCATGTCTACTTCCTCCGGTTTCCTCCCCCGGTCTCGAGTCTCTCTCGGGGAGTCAGTTCAGCGTCCTGACTCTCACCAAGCGTTCACGTCTCGTAGATCTGAAGACACAAGAGGAAGAAGACGAGGACAAGTATTTTGAAAGTATTTGTGTTGGATGTTTTTTTTTTTTTTTTTTTTTTTTTTTTAAATGTACAGTCTGGACATTCCTCTACAAATAGGCCGTTGTATTTAAATTGGCTGCTAATCTCAGTGTTTCTTTGTTGATCTGACGCTGATAATCCCTGTAGCTGTAATAGAGTAGAGTGAGTCTATGAAATCCCAGCATATTGGAATGCATTTATCTATGTGTGGAGTATGTTTGTGGAAGGTCAGAGAGATTTGATGAGACACTCTGTCCTTAAAGCGATGGGAGTTAAGGTCATAAGGACACCGCGGTGTAACTCTGAAGAGACTGTCACCCGATGTTACAAAAACAGACCATCTTCTGAAGAGTGAACTCACGTGAACTCAAGATTGCAGGCTTTTAAAAAAATAAATGCAGCAAAAGGTCACGGTCTCATTTTGGGGACGGGGGCCATGTTTTAATTTTACAATTTAGTATTTTGGTTACAAACACACAAACATTCAGAGCAGGAGGATTTGAAAGTGACCGGAAAAAAAGATGTGCTCTGTGTTTCTAAACCCCCCTCCCCACAGAAACGAGCGCTGTGGGGAAAATTGCTCACAAAACAGACGGAAGTCGAGACTCACTCTTTCTAGGAATGCTGCTGCTGAGGCCTCCCTCCTGTCCAGGTGGTAGTCTGATCCCACTTGTCTGCTTCATGACGAGCAGGAGAACGTGCTCGAGCTGCTCTTTCGTCCATGAACAAACAAAAACAAAAACAAACAAGGAGATATACGTTGAGGGCGACATGTAAAAAGGAGAAGACCCGTGAGAGTAAAGATCCTGCTCCTCAGGTGTCAGGTTGAGCTGCAGGATAAGGAGGGATTGAGAGGAGCATAATCCCTCACACATGGCTACAGCACCTTTGATCTGGAGATAACGGGCCAAGTCACATCTCATGCTATACATTATAATGCTTATAGCATATAGCCTATATATAATAGTAGAAATATCATGCAACAGTATGTTTGGTATTCTAGCTTTTTGTCCATTATGGTAATCACGTATTTCTAATAATTATTAAGAAAGCACATGTTCCTTGAGGTGCACTGGTCTAGTCGTAGTCGACAGTCTCTCAAATGATCACAAATCTGTTATATCGGATCATGAAACCATTGTTTATAGGATGTGATTCTCTCTCTCTCTCTCTCTCTCTCTCTCTCTCTCTCTCTCTCTCTCTCTCTCTCTCTCTTCTCTCCCTCTCTCTCTCCCTCTCTCCTCTCCTCCCTCTCTCTCTCTCTCTCTCTCTCTCTCTCTCTCTCTCTCCCTCTCTCCCTCTCTCTCTCTCTCTCCTCTCTCCCTCCCTCCCTCCCTCTCCCTCCCTCCTCCTCTCTCTCTCTCCCTCTCTCTCTCTCTCTCTCTCTCCCTCCCTCCCTCCCTCCCTCCTTCCCTCTCTCTCTCTCTCTCTCTCTCTCTCTCTCTCTCTCTCTCTCTCGCTCCCTGGAAACGTCCGTTTGGCTTCTGGAAGAAAAAATCTCAGAAGATTTTATGAATTAAAAATGAAGAGATTGGCCTTGACGTGGCGGAATGAAGAAGCTGAAGAGAGAACGTAGAAGACTATGGTATGTCCTGCAATATTACAAGTACAAGGCCACTGAGATTATAAAGAAACTACAAAAGGCCAGAGGGACTTTTTTGTAATTAAAATTGATTTCACTCGTCCCTAAGTTACATATAGAAACTTTGCTTGTAACCACATACAGTAAATACAGTGGTGGGTGTGAAACTCCAGATCAAACCTCTAAAATGCAGCTAAAGTCACATCTATCTATTTACTTCGTCCAACATGATGCTAAAATGTGGTCCTTATGTCAAAAGCTCTATCCAAAAACAACAAAATTACATATTATAGTAAAGTATGCAGCTGCTAAAACTGCATTTTTAAAAGCTAAAAACAAATAAGAGAACAGAATGAGGGTCTTTAACAGGACGGCTGACACACGAGATACTCTGCTGCACTCTGCTGGTTCAGACGCCGAAGCTCAACAATCAAAGTGGTTTAGTTCTGTTCTGCTGCCAGAAAATAAATAATAAATAACTCACAATGTTAGATTTATACGACAGGATTATGATGGCCAAAGGAATTAATGATAACGATATTATTGTAATAGCTATAGAAAATAGAAATAAAAAAAATCAATCAAATTCATCTTTAACCAACTGGCGCATGAATTATACTCAAAATAGGAGTGTGTGGAGGTGGAGATAGATTCTGCTCCCACAACCGAACAAAAAGTACAATCACACTCATGGATAGTGAAAACAAGATGAACCAACATCTGCCATCAATACAATGTGAGTGTCAACGGAAACAAAATCACATGTGGAGAGAAGTTTGTGCGTGAGAACACAGGTTATTCCCATTCTTTAAATATTTTCCAAAAATATATTGCCTTTTTAATAATAAATCTTAGTTGACAATAATCTGGACGACACGTCAAAACTTCCCCGAAAATAAACATGTATTTTTCTGTATTTCTAGAAAAATTCTAATCTTTTTTTATTTATATTTTACATATTTATTATATAAAAAAAACAAAATACAGATTACTTATGATTTAAGGCAATTATAGTTTGTAAAAAAAAGAAATGGCTATATTTTTTAAAATAGTCGGACAACTTCAGGATAAAGTAAAACCAACAAACAGTTTTCTGTTTACACAGCAACATGTGATTTTTATTAATTTATTAGACGTCATCATCAGAAATACAGAGAAGCAGCGTCACAATTCGCACCGCTGCGGTCTTAGTGATCAGAGGCGATCGTAGTGATCCGTGTTTTCTTTTTCATGGTGAGACTTCAGCTTGTAAAAGACCGGGCAGAGCGGCGGAGCACCTACGTGTATTTGACCTCAGGTGTGAGAACTACAGCGGACACGTCAACCATTCTCATCACAGAGTACAAAAAAAAAAAAAAACTAGTCATTCCTTTTAAAAAAAAAAAAAAAAAACCCCCCCGGGGGGTAAAATGAATGCCAACAAAAGACACATTTAATATATTTGGTGAAAGATAAATGGAGGGAATACGTGTTTATACTACTAGAAAAATCAGAAACTCTGTAGGTAATAATAATTAAAAAAAAAAAAAAAAAAAAAAAAGATTCACTCTAAATAACAGGAAGTCACACGTTGTGAGGTTTGGCTCGAGGGACGGGGAAACAGCATCACGTGACAAACGTTTGCGGACGCCGTTGACCTTTCGGGTTTACGGAGCCTTTTAGTGAGCGACGGTAATTGGTGTTTGGACTGTTACCACGGTAACCGTCCCGTAACAAGGAAGTTGTGGTGAAAAAGGGCGAGTACGTATTCAAATTCCTCGGCAGCTCTACTGCTGCAGGCCGGTCGGATGAGAAGCAAAAGGGCAGCCATTGTACCGCTCGGGTAAGAAGGAGGCAGCAGGGGGCATTGTGGGATTCACAAAGGAGGACTCTGAGAAGAGGATCCAGATCCGTGTCCAGGTTGGAGGAACCGCATCAGCTGTTGACGTTGCAAAGTTGGAAACAGTTGTGTTTACATGTTGTGTTTCCTTTCTTTTTTTTTTTTTTTTTTTTTTTTTAAAAAACAGCCTGATGCAAATGATGATTAAAAGTAATAAAACCTTGAGATAAATGTCGAGTTATTTACGTTTAAGACACATTTTTCCTTGGTTTGAAATTGTTTTTTTTTTTAAGGTTTAGAAAACCGTTAAAAGAGAAGATTATTTTCAACCGTTTTTTGTGATTTTAAGTTTACAGGAAGATGAACTTTAGAAGATTTTGAATGGTTTTCACAGTCTTTACTTAAGGTCCACTTACTAGCTTTTTCCCCCCCAGAGCTCTCAATCGTGTTAAACTGCATGGTTTTCCAAGGTGGATTGTCATGCTCAAATTAAAGACGTCTTTATTTCAGGCCAAGTAAAAGTCATTACTTCAGAGCTGAATTTGTTTTTTAATAAATTTATCAATCAGCAGTAAATTTTGACAACGTTAAAAACAATCATGTGAGTGATTCCTCTTTTCATGCCAAAATGATAAAATAAATTCTCTTGTCACAGCTTCTCAAATGTGTTTAGAAAACCAGCAAATTCCTTCCATAATTGTAAAGTGAATACCTTTTGGGTTTTTTTACAAAATAAGCATTTTGAAAAGGTCTACTTGGGCTTCAGGATGTTACTCTGTGACGGGCATTTTTCACTGTTTTTTTAAAAAAAAAACTTTTTACGGACCCAACGATTAAGTATCCGTCAGATTGATGGAGAATCCGGTCCTTTAGGCCACACACACAGTGGCATGTCACACTGGGCCTTTTGTTTCATCGGCTCATCACCTTCATTTGCATCACAAGGAACAGGAAGACACCGGCCGCCTGTCAACACGCTCTGATACTAGAGTTCACTCTTTTACCCTTCATGTTTTAATGCTATGTAAACATATTGATAGTCAGAAAAATACTATGTCTTTACATTATGTACAAGGTGTATCACTAACCAGCGGAGTCGCTGTTTCAGCTCCGTGCGATGGAATGTAGGAAAAGTTTCTCCTACTTTCCTTTTACAATTGAGAAGTTTCTACTGGTGATGGGTCGGCTACATTAAGCTTTAAGGCAATGCACTGTTGTGAGCGTTGCTGCCATCAAGGCAATGCACTGTTGTGAGCGTTGCTGCCATCAAGGCAATGCACTGTTGTGAGCGTTGCTGCCATCAAGGCAATGCACTGTTGTGAGCGTTGCTGCCATCGAGGCAATGCACTGTTGTGAGCGTTGCTGCCATCAAGGCAATGCACTGTTGTGAGCGTTGCTGCCATCAAGGCAATGCACTGTTGTGAGCGTTGCTGCCATCAAGGCAATGCACTGTTGTGAGCGTTGCTGCCATCGAGGCAATGGCACAATGCAGTTTGAAAGGCAAGTGGTGTGAAATGGTCAACAGGGCTGAACTTTAGCTACAGTTTGTGAATCTCATGGCAAACCATAACATACGAGTAATGGAGCTGAACATCCTAAAAAAATAAAAAATAATAATATATATATATATATATTTCTCATCCAGGCAGCTAGAAATGATATTACTCCATCCTCATTTTGTACGGCACAAGAAACATACCTATAACTAAGCCTGTCACAATATTTAGTCGAATATTTAATCGACTTATCGTACAATATATGACCTCAACATGACCTTGATCATTTCTGCTGACCTCGATATTGCCAGAATAAACAGCAAGGTTTTCTTTTATCATTATCAGAAATGGGCACTTTGCTCATTTGTGTTAGCACACCACTTAAGTCCATCTTATTTATTATTTTGGTTGTTTTAGTTTATCTATGTCCTATTTATTTAGAATATTCTAATCAATCTTTCAAATTGCAATTCCAATTTCTTCAAGAATTAAGAGTTCATTGCTCTTTCACAGGGTGTACTTGCATTTTTGTGATATTATATTACCATTGCATCAGTGGCATAAAATGACCTTAAAATGGCAATAATAGACATAAACCAGTTATTTTGTATGAAAATATAAAACAATACAATGTAACATCAATATACAACTGATAATAAATAAATAAAATTTTGTTTCACATTGCTCAAATGTCCGGCTACCATCTTTGGATTGGGAAACATTTACACCAATGTATGCGTTCATGCCCAATTTGTACGACGTGAAACAAAAATCTTTAACTTTTGTCAGTTATTTTATTATTATTATTATTATTTTCATACAAAATAATCTCTTAATGTTACTCTTGTGACATACAAAATGAGTATTTTCCAGCTACCTGCACAGGAAATGAAGTCGGAACTTGTTTTTTGTCGTGTTTTTAACAAATAGATTATATTTTCCTCCACGTGATTATAAAAGATTCAGGAAATACCTTTAAAACAGCGGTAAATGTTGTTAAACATTTTTCAAAATAAAAGTTGCTCTGTGACTCATATGTAATGCAGATCCATGAGATGACAAAAACTGGGGCTACGCTGAATCATGACCAGTTCCTGTGAACCTAGAGAACACTTGAGATGACGACATCCACAGCAGAATGTTAAAATAATCCCATGATGATGATGATGATGATGATGATGATGATGATCATCTCGGTGTCGTTTCAGACGCGTTCAATGCTTTTCTCTCGAAGCATCAGCGTAGCTCGTGTATTACAGTATAATAACTCGTGTATACTACAGTATACAGGAAACGGTTCCCACGTGCACGTCTACTCCACGATATTATGGAGGAGTTCTAACACATTTACAAGCTACTGACACTTACATACAACAAGGTACAACAAGTACCACAGTCGGTATACACTGGCTTATAATCTGTGACTTTATATATTGTAGTAATATTAATATATTCCAGGGATTTTGTAAAAAGTGACATTGCAGTTTATCAGATCTACATCTTCATCATGCAGAGCCAAATGAACGAACTCTAAAGTTTTTCTGCTGGTACAAGGCCACTGAGATCTTTATGAGGTATCAAGCAAAGGAAACCAAAAAGCAAACAGAAGCGATTCTCCGCAGGAGGCCGCACGCGGCGAAACTAACAGACATCAAAACAGCAGCAAGATACGGTGCAACAAATCCTGTAACCCTGAATGAAACGGACAAAGAAACTCAAGTCTCAAATTGTCGGAGCTAATTTTAGCAGCATCATGTAGTCAGTGGTGTTCAACGATAACAGCATCACAGACACTAGCGTATACAGTAGCTAGACGGATAAGCAGGCAAAGAGGATCATGGGTAAAAACAACAGCTTGCCGTTTGTCAGTCTAGTTAATGCCCCTCCCTCCCCCCTTAGAACAAAAAGGGAAGGGGTGAAAACAACAGCAACAAAACAGGAGCACGTGGAGCAGTTCATTGCATCTTGCTCTTTGCAATTGATACAGAATCAGCTACTGGAGGAACCTTTAAGTGTGGGAATAGCTTAAAACTTGTCTTCTGCATGATATGAGAGGATATTTGTCTGCATTTTTGAAGGCGAAGAAGAGCGAAAAAAAAAAAAAAAAAGGTTTACATCAAAGTGTCTCTTTCTTCTTGGTCTTCGTGAGCTTTATTTCCAGGTTGGTTTCGCTCCTCTGCTGGGCGTCACCATGTCTCGGGAATACACGGACTTTTCAGAAATGCAACTAATCTTCCGAATATCTTCCCGCGCTGCGGGTGGCGGGGGAGTCCCGCTGCGGTAGGCGCTGCGACTGGTCGCCTTCACGCTTTGCACCCGTCGCAGGCTTGTCCCCCGTGGCCGCTCCTCGCCGGTGTGAACCGCGGGCGCCAACTTGTTCTGCTTCGCCGGGCTTCGTCGACTTGGAAGCGAGGGGCTGCGAGACGGAGTGGAGGGGACAGACGGGACGGACGAGACGGACGGGACGGACGAGACAGACGGGACGGACATGACGGAGAGGGCGGACAGGGCCGCCAGCTCCTTCTTGGTCCTGGAGGTGGAAGCCACGGTGTTGCGGGCGAAGCCGGGGACGTCGGAGGCGTTCTTTGCGCTGAGCGTGTGACTGCTGCTGTTCTCGGAGGAAGCGCCGCCCTGAGCCTGGGCCTGGGCCTGGGCCTGAGCCTGAGCCTGAGCTTGGGCCAGCGCTCTCATGGTGGAGCGGCACATCTTCTCCTCGGGCGCGGGCTTGGGGATGTTCCTCAGCGGTTTGGCGCTCGGCTTGCTGATGGAGGCCTTTCTCGGAGTCGAGTCGCGTGCCCATCTCGAAACGCCGCCGGCGATGCCGCCCCTCTGATCCTTCGACTCTTCCGGAGGCAGACTGGAGTGTCGAGGAGGTCTTGTGGTCCTCTCGCTCCTTCCTCTCGCCGGGGTGCTTTGGTCACGGAGAGGCCGCAGCGACTCTCCGCCGCCATGCGCCAAAGGCCTCTCTGCTGCCTTGCTGCCACCCGTCCTCGCGAGCTTGCTTATGGGCACGACTTTCCTCATGCCCTGGCTCTCGCTGCTGGTCAGCTTTCGCATGCCGCGGTCTCCGCTGCTCTTGGGCGCTTTGTTGGCTTTGCTCTTTGTCTGCGCTGGTTTTATGCCGCTTCTCTGTGCATCTTTCTCCGCTCCTTGTTTCCCCTCGGCCGTGTCACAGCTCTCTGTGTCCCACTCTTCTGCGGCAGCAGCCGGGGTCATGGATGCCGCGTCCACAGATTTGGGCGCCGAAAGCTCATTGGTTGAGGTGGACTGGTCGTTGGGCGACATGGACTCCAAATTAGAGGACAGAGAGCTCGGATCTTGCTTGCTCTCCTGATCGGATCTCCTGCGGCCAGTCGGTCTGAAATGAAGTCCCTCTTTCGTTAGAGGCGAGCTTTCAACCTCAGAGTAATCAGAGGTGACAGAGCAGTCCGTTTCTGTGCAGTCGTGTATACAAACCATTGCTTTCTTATTGGATACGGATGAATCTAGTGGGAGGGGTGTATCGCAGGTTGTTGATGAAACTGTGCTGTTGTCCTCTTCTTCTCTCTCAGGAGAGACGCCGGCCTGTGTGGGAGGATCTATTTTCCCTCCCCAGGCCACCTTGGGATCTGCTCCTCTTTCTAAAACGTTATCATGTAGAAGGATGTCCAGATTTACAGGACGTGACCGTCTGTCCTTTTCCAGATCAGTCACCACGACATCCCCCTGGTTGACAAAGTGCATAGGATTACTGTTATTGTTTGGACTAGGGAGGTCAAAAGCTAGAGGGCCTCGAACTAAAGTGTGCGTCTCGACGCTAACGTTCATGTGGCCGCTAACCGTGGGGTCGGGGAGATGGGAGGACTTCTGAAAGACACAAAAGGGACGAGGCAGAGCGCTGCCCTCTGACACAGACGAGTAATTGTTGTTGTTGTATGGTTCATTAGCATTTAGCCCAGAGGAGGAAAACCTGGCCAGCGGGCTGATGGGCTCAGTGTCTGCACGTGGAGACGTCGCTTGTCTGTCGCAGCCCAGCTCGCGGTTGTCGTCCTGGCCCAAGATCCAGGGGGTCGTCCTCCGCTGCATGGCGCGGCTCGACCGAGGTAGGCTGTTATACTTGGAATAGTCAGTGGGATTCCCGGAGCCTCCGAATATCTCCAGGTATCCTTGGAGTTCTCGGTCCGCTATGGAGGTCAAGGTGTGCCGGTGGCGCCGGGCGCTGGCGGAGCGTCCCAGCGGACTGTTTGGACTCTGAGACCTCTGCTGGAAGAAGTCCAGCAGGCCTTCCTTGGTGAGCATCTCCACGTCGTTCTCGCTGCTGCTCCGACCGAACCCACCGCTCGGATCTGCAGCCAACCAAGCGAACCGCTTTTCCTCCAACTCTCGCAGACGACGCTGTCGGGCCGCTTCCTTTAACTCGCGGTCCGCGTTGTCCTGACAACAAGAGGAACGTGGAGAAATGTTTACAGGCAAGCAGGAAGACGGGGATACAAATAAGTCTCAGTATCAAATTGGACTGTAAGAAATCTGCATTTCAAGCATCTTTTTACCTGGAACTCACTCATTTTAATAGATATGTCCCAGTTATCTCAACATGGCTCTTACTTTCGTAGATATAGCCGTGATTCATCACAGAATAGGACAGAACCGCACAAAGCTTGGTTCTCATGATTAATGGAATAATCCAACAAGGCAAAGGGCATGAAAGCCCCCCCCGTCCCGAATAAGATACATTTTGAAGAAATGGGTGGAGAAAAAAAAAAAATGGCATGTTACATTGTATTCATCATAATTAAAGTTTTCGCTCTGGAAAAGTTAGTTTTCTTTTGACTAAACAAAGCCAAAACATTTTGTTTATAACACGGCTTCCTGTCGTCTACTTATTACTTCCAGTTTAGGAGGAACAGTTCGGTTTCAGCTCATACTTTGGAAAACTCCAACATATCCGTGATCCGATGGCCAGCAAATCCAACGGCCACAAGGGAGCACTGGACCGGCACGGTACGCCGTTCACCCTCCAGCTTAATAAATTACTTCTAGTCTCTGTTAACCCGACTTCTGAACTTCATGACTCAAACGTCAGTGTGTCCGTGTGACATAATGGCCGAGATCTGGGAACGACATCACAACAATCAACATCCAAAGAAGTCTGATTAGACGGGTTGTAAATAACTAACACTTTAGCCGGTATCATTTGGAATTAAAACCTTAAGTGAGCCCTCACAAAATGTCAGTGAGAATCCGTAAATTGGACAAGAAAAGTCGATTGAATCGGGAAGTAATTCTGTGTTTTACCTGGCTGTGAGACAATTTCCCACCAGGGGACAATAAAGTTAAAGCTTAATTTGAAAGGTGAGATTGACTGTACTCTTACTGTTACATGTTTTCTTTTTTCATTTTGCAATCAAAGTTGACTACGGTGGTTTCTTTAAAACTTGTGTATTTGTCTCATTTGTGTTTCCTGCCCATTCTGACCTCTTTTTACAACGTTGATGTGTTCCCTGATCTCAGAAATACAACGCCATTATTACCCGCCAGAATGAGGCACGACTCGGAGAAAAAAAAAAAAAAGTTGGAAACTAAACCAGAATTATCATTTTCACTAAGACGGACCTTCACAGCTTTCTTGAACTTGATGCAGAAGTCCTGAAAGATGCGGAAGCACTCGTCCAGCTTAAAGGTGTCCTTGTCTTCACATAAGAAGTCGATGAGCGCGTTCCCCTCTTTACGCAGATCCAGCCTGCGTCTCTTCAGGTCCTGCAGCGTCCGCGCTGAACTCTGAGACATCGGGCACATGCATTTTTTAACACTACACTTTTTATGGGTGTCATTATCTACAGCGCTCGAGTCAGCAGAGCCAGAAATGTACAGTGGCCTGGATCCAACTTCCTGTACGTGTGTCAGTGTTTATAAAGTATTTCATTACTGCTGCTTCACCTGCAGGAAGGGCTCCAGCTGCTGCAGAAGCTCCTGGTCTCCTTGAACCTTCTCCTCCAGGGTTTTAATCCGAACATATAAGGAGGAAAACTCCACCTCGATGTTTTCCACTGAGATTCTACATGAAAAACATTACAGCAGGGAAATTCAAATCAGGAACATGTGCTTCGAGACAATTTTGGTGATTATCACATTGTCCTTATAATACCGCTGAGCATGACAATGTTTGTCATCCTGTTAAGGTGAAGATATGGCCACTGTGAGAAAAACTTTCACATCTCCTGAGGGAGGGAGGAGGGGAGGGAGAAGAGGAGAGGAGGGATGGTGGGGAGGAAAGGAGGAGGGGAGGGAGGAGGGGAGGGAGGAGTACTCTGGTGCAGGAGCTGTACGGTCTCCACACAGACGACCTTGTGAAGCTGACGGAGCCTGACAGCAGCATCACGCTGCCTTCTGAACTTCATGACTCAAAGTTCTACATGTCCGTCTGTTTAAAGAGGCTGGAAGTTGTTGTCAATTTAGCAATAAATTCAAACGTTAAACCCGCGGTTTTGATCATTTACAGAACACAGAAATAAAACATAAAAGAACTGGGTACTTCAAAATTCAGGTCACTGCATGTAAAAACATTAAAGAGAGGCTTTCATGGAGAATTAAATAAGTTAATGTTGTGTTAACTGTTGTCAATAAATATTATTTGAAGCCGTTTTAAATGTGATGGGTGCAGGACGAGTCGTGCTGCAAGTTAACCACAGTTTCTTTTAACAATACCACAAACCACAAATTACGCCACGTAACGTCTCTTTTGTCACGACTACGGTTTCCGACTTTCCGATCAGGATGACTTTGTGTAAAGTTTACCTGGCTGCGCTCTGGACATCCAGAAGTTTCTCTGGAAACTTGAGCAGCTTCTCGTCTTTTTTCTTTGCCTCCTGCGTGGACAGAGAGTGAGACAGATCACACGGTTTACATCCAAACTGATTTGCTGCTGAGCATGATGACTAGGCAGCATTGCATTGTGAAGGCGATGGCCGCTCTTTGTTTGGTTATGTAAGTGCCCGGAGAGCCTCTCTTGGCTCTTTTCCTGTCACCATCTGCTGTCCACCTGCCCTCCCGCAGTCTGTTTACTCGTCTACCACTGCTGAGAAAGACTTATATAAAATGAATATGACTTTGTGTCCGACAAGTGACTATTGGACTAGAATATGTGTCTCACTTCACTTTGACTTCACACATTTGAAGCTTTGTGGGATTTAAGTGCCGTGATCAGGACAGACTACTATGAAATATTGATGGGAGGAAATCAATGTCTAGTTCTCTCAAGAGATACTGAAGCAGTGTCTCCAGAAGAGATAGATAAAGTACGCATTCAGTACAATGACTTCTTCACATGTGAAAACAGCGCTGAATTTACACGATAATGGCTTCAAAAACACAATAGACGGTATAATATTTAGAGTAGCGGTTTGACGTACTGCAACCCACTAAGTAAACCTGCAACAGTCAATAGCACTGTGAAGCTTTCAACATTACATTTTTTTGTTGACATTATGCCAGAGAAGTGTTGATATGGTAATTCTCCGATGCCCCACTTTGCCGTATCGTGTACAGTTACAGAAGATAGTGCAGCTCTTAAAAGGTATCGTGTGCGTCATATTGTATAACTGACGCCTTCACTAACCATGGCGACAAAGTGCAGCAGGTTCATCCCCGGCTTGTTGGCCTTGGTGTCGGCCAATGAGAGGAGGGACGACAGCTTGAAGCCCACAGCGTTGCCTGCGTAACCGCCCTGAGAAACACAGAAGGACCAATCAAAGATCTCACAAAGACAGATCTCACAGATCTGACAAAGACAGATCTCACAGATCTCACAAAGACAGATCTCACAAAGACAGAGCAAGACGCTGAAGATTAAGGCTGGTGATATTCTGTATTTCTTGTCTGTGCCAAAGATACCATTTATTTTTAAGGAATATGTTGACATTTTGAGAAATATGCTCATTTGCTTTCTTCTCAGGAGTTAAATAAGAACATCAAAAATGTTCATTTGTCTAAACCAATTAGCTTAGCATGAAGACTTGAGGGTGGGGGATAAAACGACCCTGTCTTCGTCTAAAATTCAGTATTCCTCAACACAATGAACAAACTAGAGAGAACATGTTAATTAGTGAGCTTTAAAAGAAGTGATTCCTTACCTTCAGAGTGGGCTCTTTATGCGAAGCTCAGCTAAACATCCCTACCAAATGCACAATTTACTCCTGTTTGAGAAACAATTAACAAAAACTACAGCACCCAGCTGATTAAGGAAATCACTTAACCTTTACATACATATTTCTTTTTTTAAAGTAAAATATTTGAAAAATAATGCCAGCCCTAATCCTTTAAATCCGGCAGATAGTAGAATGATGTTAATTTATTAAGTGACCATAACTACTGGACTCACAGCGTTCATGATGTTTCCGGCTTGCAGCACCAGATGCAGGATGGCATGAAGCTCCTCGCAGCTCATCAGCTCTAAATGATGAGATCAATAGAAACGCACTTAAAGAGAATCCAGAGCAGATCTCAGGAGCCCATTACACACTACTTCACTTTAGCAGCACCACACAGAACGACTGCAGGCAGGAAGAATGACTCCCACTCATAGAAAGTTGACATGAATGTATTTTTGCATTTTGACCAGCCGCCCTTTTAGTATCTAACAGAAAGGGTAAATAGTACATAGTGTTAAAAGTTTAATTAAATGGTGTCACAGAAGTTCGACTTCATTAGTCCCATGCGGTGTTTAACTGATGGCTCTGCATTGCAGTGAAAAGGTCACGGCACTGTAGAAGAGGGTTCAAGAAAAATCCAATAAACCACAGAGTGGCAGGACAGTGTGACTCAGCTAAAATGATGCAGGCTCAAGTGATGGTTGCAAAAAAAAAAAAAAAAAGGGCACTGTTAAGTATTTTTCACAGTTTCTTGGTCAGTTTATAAACACCCAGATTACGTTTGGAGATACAGACACAGTTATGTGTGCTCTCTGTGTGTGTCATTTTACTTTAAATTACAAATTTAACAGCACATGGCATTTTTAGCATGTTCGCGGCGTATAGCTCAAGGGATGCGATGCTGGTCATTCAGACTGAAATACAACTATCAGATGGATTGTCGTGAAATGTAGTCCAGACGTTCACAACCCTCCCAGGATTGACTGTACTTCTTATCTGGTGCTATCAGCGGGTCAATAGGTCCAATACTTTGGTTAACCAAACACCTGCAAAATGAATGGCATTCATAGCAGCCTTAGCTGTTCGCATGCTAACATGAACTCAATTGGTGTGTGGACACACACACACACACACACACACACACACACACACACACACACACACACACACACACACACACACACACACACACACACACACACACACCAGGATAACATTAGCAACACAATTGATAAGGACGTAAGGTAACACACAGCTGTCTACTGAAATTAAACAATAATTGAGGTTGTTTTTGCAAACTTTCATGGTAAATAATTATAATTTAAATCATGTATAAAATGAGATAATCCCTTATTAGTCCCACAGCAGGGAGATTTGCAGTGTTACATCAGAAAATGGGACAGTGCAACAAGATGCATCAGTTAAAAAAAAAAAAAAAAAAGTATAATAATTTAGTGTACAAACAGTTAAGATATAATAAATAAGTGAACAGTAAAACAAATATAAATAATAAAATAAAATAAAAGATAGTCATAGTCAGAATAATCAGACAGAATGTATCATTTAAATGTATGAAAAAAAAATAACAGGAAAAAGATGACACAGCCTTGTCTTTCCATTCTGTCCCAACATCACCGTATCTCAGGTGACACATTCTTACTTCTTGTTAAGCAGCACCGCTGACAGCTCAAATATCTGGGTCACCTGTCTGAGCACATATTACTCTCTGTGTGTGTGTGTGTGTGTGTGTGTGTGTGTGTGTGTGTGCGTGTGTGCATGTGTGTGTGTGAAGGCAGCAGAGCCGTGTGTTATTACCTTTAGTGGCGACGCGGACGACATCGATCTCGCGGCTCATCACAACACAGGAAGGGACGAACTCTTCGCGGAGGACGATGGCCTCGATCCGAACCTCGAACCTGTCGGAGACGAAGCAGAGAGCCTTTACATCTGTGATCTGAGGAGAATCCGGAGGTTGAGATGTGACGGACGTCTTTTCAAAAACTGGCTACGTTTCTGCAGAGAAGCCTCAACATCATTTCCACTGTTGCATTTTCAAGATGATGGATGGGGGAGACAGGAGGGATTGTTAGTGGAACATCATCTACTAGTGACCCTCACAAGTAATCTGCAAGTGTGGTGAATACAGGTTGTGAGTGGATTCAAATATCTTGTTGTTTTTTTTTGTATCGACTCCAACCGCTCCTCTACGTCACATGTTAATAAAAACTGTAAAAGGGTCCAGTTATTGTGATTTCCAACCATCTGAACTACTGTTTAGTAAACTGCTCACAGGCCAACTATATAATATAATATAATATATCATATCATATAATTCCAATTCACATCAGACAACTGAAAGATGTGACACACATTATTACATACACGTCAGCATTAAACTCACGTTTTGCTGCTGCTATCTATATTTCCAGCTCGTCTGCTCGTTAGCATTGTTGTTCTGTACGTATATATATATATATATATATATATATATATATATATATATATATATATATATATATATATATATATATATATATATATATATATATATTTATATATATATATATATATATATATATATATATATATATGTCACGACTGCTTCTAACAACTGTGTGTCCTTTTCCAACCTTTTAACTTCATGCCCTGTTTTTGTTTTTGGTCTGATATATAATTTTAGAAAGCTTTTTGAATTAATAGCCTTTAATGGAATTTGTTTTACCACGTGTATTAATCAATTTGCACCGCCCCTTCTTTCAAGTGAACTAAACTAAGTAAATAGTAAAAGTAAACAAAGGTTAGTGGAACTTTATTTTGGGCTGAGTGGCAGCTCCTGAGTCATTGGATACTCAGGAGGTGCATCCAATGACTGCAGGTCAGGTTAACGTTTTGGGAAGAGACTACAAATACCAATCTTTGCTAATTCTGCTGCATTACATTTTAAATGCACTGTCCCAGCTAAATAAATGCGTACAGACAGATACAATACTTTTGTATGAACACGTGTGAATGAGGGCCAAGTTCATATGGAAAGTTCCCACAAAATGCAAATCCTCACCTCACAAGTTTACGGTGCAACCCCTTTCTTCTTTCGTCGACTCTCCCTTTGACTGAAAGGACGCTATGTACACACACACACACACACACACACACACACACACACACACACACACACACACACACACACACACACACACACACACACACACACACACACACACACACACACACACACACACGTGATATCAACTTACCCAGGCACCTGGATCAGGAGGAACATAAAGGAATCAACCAGTGTCAGCTTGTCTGGGTCTCCTTTAAACGCCTGAAGTTTCTTGATCTGTTGAGGGGGAAATAGAGAGAGAGAGAGAGAGAGAGAGAGAGAGAGAGAGAGAGAGAGAGAGAGAGAGAGAGAGAGAGAGAGAGAGAGAGAGAGAGAGAGAGAGAGAGGAAGCTCAGCAGGCTCCATTGTTTCCTGTCTACATTTACAGTCTGTTATCATCAGGTTTGGTCTTTTGATTAAAAAAACTTCACACTATTCAGAAAATTGCTAAAAGCCACGTAGACGCTCTTGAACACAGACCTCCTCTACGTCAGGCAGGAGCTTCAGCAGGTCCCTGAGCAGCTCCGCTCCGTACATCTTTCCGTCTCCTTGTCGTATGTCTTCAACAATGGAGCGGTTGGACCTGAAACACATTCACGTTTATTTCAATTAAACTCTTTTAAAGCTTCCTCCCCTGTGTCTACAAAAGGGACTAAACAAATCCCCCAAAATGCCGACGGTGACAATGTTCAACTGTGTATGTGAGCATTTTCTTTGCTCCTTCAACACGTATCATCAAACCTGTCTCATTATTTGTGGTGACATTGATCTATGACACACCCAAGTCACTAGTGCTGCAACACAATCCCAGTTACATCACTGCTGTAAACAAAAAAACCTTCATTGACAATATCCAGTGAGCTGACACTTACACACGATATGATGTAACCCAATGCAGTAGCTCGGTGAGAACCTCATCATAATCAACCTTTGTTGTATCAGATACATGTTTGTCCAACTCTCCGGGCCACAGTTGGATCAACAGTCATTGTAGTCGTAACAGTAGAACAGTCATTTTGGGCACAGCATGAAAACTCTTTTGTTACTACGTAAGAGTTTTCATGCTGTGTGTTATTTTTTTTTTTTAGCCTAAATCCAGGGATTGTTGCATGATTGATTCAGCACATTTTTTTTAAACCCATATAAAAGAGGATAAGATATTAATGTTTAAGTAAGGTGATTGTACAATAATGAAAACGTAGTCATGGTTATTGTATTCCATTTCTGCCAATAAACACCCCTTAATCAACACACTGCTGAATGGCTGAAAGAAGAATGTATTGGATGCTATATGATGAGTTCTGCACTTTGAAATGATATTGTGAAAACTGACTCAAAGCATTAATAGGATTGGATGGAGGATAAATATATAGGGCAGAGGATAAATGCATATTAGAGCAGAAAAGAAACACACAAAAATGAGGTCCTGACTCAGTGCAGTATGGCTGACATTCAAATGTCATTAAAATACAGTGGGGAGCTATGCAAATACTCCGTCATGCAAAAAAAAGATACCCACCCAAGATACACACTTTTTGTTCTCTGCTCCACACGACGGACAGAAAACACAACGCTGAGTCTGGTCAAACACATCTCGAGATTTACAGAACCAATTAAATATTAACAATTGAGAGAGCTTAGAAATAATAATAATAATTTGGTACATGAAGTAGGATGACAAAAGAGTTAAACTAATCGCTCTTAATTCCTTTTCTCCTGAGTTTCCCCATTACGTTGTGTTCGTTAGCCACAGAGGAAACCGTGTGATACAGAAACAAAGGGTTCCTCACTGCCCTCCTCAAACATCGCTCTCTCCTCAGTACTTGTGAGGACAGTTTGACAAGTTGTATATAAATTCACTCACAACCCTACTTATTCTGGATTTAAAGACTGTAGCATCTCTAAAACAGGGAGTTTCCATCGTGAGTATCCTGTATCTGCAGACAGAAACATTTGTCAGTGTGCTGTTCAGCTGTAAAATGAGAACGTTTGCTGCAAACGCTGGGGGGGTGCTTGGCTTTGGCTCGACCGTTTTCAGGCCGGGTCACAAACGTTCTCATTTCACTGCTAAACACAAAAATACTTGATGCGAGATTTAGGCAAGGTAGTAACGGTGCCTCAATTCATATTTGATCAGCGTTTGATCGGAGTTCACAGACAGTGATTGACAGCTGCTTTAGAGACTCGACCACTCCGATTGGTTGGTTTTCTTCGGGGGGGGGGCGTTGAAATCCAAGAAGCACTGAAAGGAGGAGGAGGAACCTGAGTTTTCCCCAGATTATCAGTCTCATGTACTGCTGTCTGGATTTAGTGAAAGTTTTCAGCCCAAAAAAATGGATTGAAGTTAGCTTTAATGTTTTTTCTTATCCGAAGCGAGGGTTTAAGGACAGAGGGTTTAAGGACAGAGGGTTTAAGGACAGAGGGTTTAAGGACAGAGGGTTTAAGGACAGAGGGTGTCGTATGCTGTACAGATTGTAAAGCCCACTCAGGCAAATTTCTGATTTGTGATATTGGGCTGTAAAGATAACATTGACTTGACTTACGAGGGAAACAGAACAGTGGCATTTCCATTCAAATTGATAAAGTGCACTCACATTCCAGCACTCAGACCTTCACCGGGTAAAATGAATTAATGAATAAAATGAGGACAAGTGATCGACAGGATGTGCTGGATGTTTTGGCTCCTTCACCGTCAGAGTCGGTCATCCGACACGTCTGCCAATAAGACTTCTGGAGCATTATTTCCAATCATCGATACCTTAACTCCCCATAAAAGCAAAAGTAATCTGATCATATTTGCTCGTCCGATCCGCACAACCCAGCAACTGTACCATGACTACGTACTGTCTGTGTGACGCGTCTGCTGTGTGGTACGGTCATCAACTGACATGCGGGAAATAACACAAAGCTATGAGAAGCGGTCTTTGGAAAGCACTCTCCACCACCCTCATTAAAAACACCAGCGAGGGAATAATAAGACTCCAGAGACAATCTATAACAAGGAGCATCAAAGCTGTTCTGCAGGCTTACTGAGACGTTTCAGGCTGGTTTTTATTTTATTTTGTCCGAAATCTGTAAATACTCCACTGAGCTTTGTGGAAGCAGATCTTCCGTCAGACAGTGAAGCAGGCGGAAGACTTACTTCTTGAACTGCTTCAGGAAAATGCCCACGTTCATCCCCCTCTTGGAGTCAAGGATGCTGATCTGGAAACAAATGAGAGAAGTGACTCATGAATGTGCTGTATAGTTGTGCTCAAACACACAATGAAAACACACACACACACACACACACACACACACACACACACACACACACACCCCTCCCTTCTTCTAACCACTCCTGGTTGTTGTTGCTCGTGTTGCCTGCAGTACATGGTCACACTATGGGACACTGAAATTCCAGCGGGCCACACGTGGTTCTCGCCTCCATCATCAACAATGGCAACAGGTGACAGTACAGTGTGTACATTCTTAAAAAAGGCTCCCTCTCAAGGCACAATTAGGGCTTTTAAATAGCAATTAGACACTTTTGTGGTTTGAATGAAAGATGATAAGTACAGGTGAGGAGGAGGAAGATGAATTACCTTCAACATACCTAAAGATATGTAATATAGAGCTTAAATGATTGGTTGATTGACAGTTGATATCAATTGCCGACAATATAAACTGTTTTATGTACATATAAACGATCATACAACAATACATTTTTAAAGTAATTTATCAAACAAAAAGCCAAATATTTACTGGTTCCAACTTTTCCAGTGTGAGAACATTTGCTACTTTTCTCGGCGTGAGATCATTACAGATTGAACATCTTCAGGTTTTGGACTGTTGGCCGAACAAAACAAGTTATCTGAGGACTTTTTGACTGCAGCCCGAATATAATGAATATAGATCTTCTTCCCTTTGTGACCGTCACAGCAATGTCAGGTTTGGGACAATATACTTCCTATATAATACACAGAGAGTAGCAACTGGAGATACAGAGTGCTTCTTTGTGCATTTTCTCAAACTCCCAAAGGAGTATTTAGTAACAATTGCTCCCCGCAAACTGCTCACTTTGAGGTCTGACCAGCTGCAGCCGGCTCAATGTAAGGACACAGAGGCGATTTATTCTGTGACATGAATCTCCCTTCGCCTCACGCTCGTATTGAATTACAGTTCACATGTTGCTTTCCAGGAGTCCAATATGACGCAAGCATCGCTTTTGTTGCGTTTATGAACACAACTCATTTCTTACACTCACAGAAAAGCTGTAACCGAGCAGTGTTGCCTATAACTTGTCCCTGCAGGGATATCTTAATACAGTGGGAGCAGGGTAGAGGTTTGAACTGTAGCATTGTATGGGGATGAATCTGGGAGCTTCCTGATCCTGTCAGTGGTGTGTTCAGGACCAGAAGGAACCAGCACGTTATGCACATGTTCGCAAAAACCATGGCAGTGGACGTCAGAGTTTGGAGGCATTCGGACTCCGTATTCCCACGAATCAAGCTTGTGTGTTTTCTGAAGCTGAGATTTGTAATGACTTATGACTTACAATTACTTAATGAATTACAATAATCTAATATTGTCCATTACAAGTTTTAGAGCATTTCAGTTGGTAAACCTTCATCCGGTAAGATTCAGGCCTGACCGTGACTGATTTCTGGTTTCTTCTCAGTTTACAGAGTTTCCAAGAGACAATAATACCTAATGGTGTGCAAAACCCTTTTTTTTTTAGATTTTTCAGATAAGAAGAAAATAATATAAAACCTAAATCTGGAAAACACTTTCCTTGAGTTCAGCAAGTAAAAAACTTACACACAACACAAATAAGGGCACTGATGTCGTAATCTTATTGGTCTAAAGTAAAGCCAGGGAATTATTTACCAGACAGGGGCCACTTCAAATCTAAGAGGATTGATGTATAATCACTGTCAGCACTCTTAACTCCACCGTCACCTGTCGTCTTTGGTTAAGTCAACATTTCCCAGTGTTGCTGGTGTCAGCAGACTCACCTCATCCTTGCTGCTCTCCTTGAAGGAGCGAGACCTGGAGACATGGGTTGAGGTCCCGGAGGCCGGCGCCCCCCCACGTGCGCCTGTCGCCGTGTCCTCCTGCTGCCCGAACAGCTCCTCCACGGAGCGGACGTCGATCTGATACTGCTGCTGCCGCACCGCCATCGTCCAGATGTTGGGCTTCCCGCGCACCTTCTCCTCCGGGATCGGCTTCCAGAAGAAGCTGCGGACTCGCCGCTTCTTCCGCGCGTTGTGGTTGGCGGGGGCGGTCGCCGGGGGCGGGGGCGGCAGCGGGGGAGGTGGGGGAGCTTCGTGCTTAGAGGTGTGAGGGGCATCGCCGACGGAAGGTAGGGCGGTGCCAGTGGGTCCGGACATAGAGGACGGGTCAGAGGTGGTGATGGAGGAAGTGGTGCAGCTGCTCCCCTCGCTGCTGCAGCTCTCTGGCTCATCGGTTGTGGACGGACAACTCATAACAAGCATCACAGGGAAAGGCAGTCAGCATATGAGCTCTATGCTGAAATAGTGCACAAACTGAATATATCTGAACTGTGGTTCCTCTTTTTTTTTTATATCATTTCCAAAGGATGTGCGTCAATTTGCTCTGAAGAACATCAAAATGCTGCAGTGTACGTCCCCTCACTGCTGGAGGAAGGTAGACGTCCCTTCATCTGGTCACAATGAAGGGAGCACGTCCTTTGATTCCGTCCACCTCCATCACTCAGCTGGTCATCCATCGTGCTGAGCAGAGCCTTTGAAGGTTACTTCCCAGGGGGAGAGGGCGGGCGGCGGCGACGGCCATGGAGCTACGAGAGCGGAAAAAAAACAGCATCGGACAGGATTATGCAGAGGTAGTCATGCGTGTTGTCGTGGACAATCTGAAATTAGGAGAAATTAAGGGGTGCGACAGATCAAAAGAGAAGGGGTCCCCAGTCAAAGGGGCTCACAATGAGGGAAATGGCAAATCCTATTTTTTCCTATTGTGGAAAGGCTTTGAAGTCGGGCTCTGGAGTGTGTAACGGTCAAGAGACATTACACCCACAGCTTAGCTTCCGTTACACAGTCTGGTATCATTTTCATTCTGAAGCAGTTCTCATGTAGCGGGCCACTAAGAGAGATACAAAGTTATTGCAGGTTAGAACAAAAGGTCTCATTTTAAAATGTTATGTAGCAATTCTCAATAAAAATGTCTTGTCTGTTGAATTATTTCTGGCTTCAGTGTTAATCTAATTAATTTCATTAACTTATTTCCCGCCGAGGAAGTATAAGTGTAACCAAGTGAAACGCAATAATTTAGATTGTTTTATCTGATTTAGAAATGAGAGGAACAGATCCCGGTGGCCAATCAGCATCCAGGACTGACTGTAGTTTTATGGAAAACAACCAGCGGCCTCTTATGTAATCAAATCAACATCATCTGTTGCCATAGGAGCCGGTCACGTAATAACACTATTAACAAACAACACAGATGAATCTGTAAACTATTAGAGGATTAAACCTCTGTGTGGATCATTGTACAAACTTTTCTAGACTCGAACAGTTTTTCAAAAACACCAGAGGATAATTTATTTAATTGGTCATTGATAATGTGGTAAATGACTATGGGAGAACACAACCATTCTTCAACCTCACAGACCAGAAGGAAAGGAAGAACTTCCCTCCCCTCTCTCTCTCTCTCTCTCTCTCTCTCTCTCTCTCTCTCTCTCTCTCTCTCTCTCTCTCTCTCTCTCTCTCTCTCTCTCTCTCTCTCTCTCTCTCTCTCTCTCTCTCTCTCTCTCTCTCTCTCTCTCTCTCTCTCTCTCTCTCTCTCTCTCTCTCTCTCTCTTTGTGGTTTCTAGAATCAACGCTCATCTTATAAAACTTGGTAATATCTTAGTAAGAACCTCCGATTAGTCAGCGGCCTTTTCCACCTGATACTCAGGGAGTATGAATAATTAATGAAGCAGACGTCACATATGGCCTCATGTTGCTAACATCAGCCTGCACGCTCAGCTGTCCCGTCCTCAAAGCTGGACCACACCGTCGCTCATGTCTAATTCATAAGACTCTGTGAGAACATCTGACCTCACACCGAGTCGTCATCTCCTTCTGTGCTGTTTAAAACGTGGCTACATCTAACAGATGCTATGGAGAACTAAGGAACAACGAGTTGAACTGTCCGTCTCTCTTGTTACCGTTTCTCTCATTATTCTGGTCATTTAGCATACTAGAAATAGGGTGAAGCAGTTTTTAAAAAAACAACAACATCTAATTCACTAACATGTTTTATCTTGTTTAATTAATCAATATAATAAATCAAAGCCTTGAGACTCCAAAGTCACTGCGTCTGGCCAAGAAATAGTCTGGCACATAAACATAAAACAACAAATAGTGATTTTTACACTTTGTTTTTGTACGTATTAAACAAAGGAGACTTTTAGAGGTGCTGGTAGGTATTTATTTACCTTCAGAAAGCACGAAGCTAACTCCCACTGAGCTTCATGCTGTGCTAAGCTAACCGCCTGCTAGCTCTAGCTTCATTTTTGATGCATAAGGGTGGTATCCAATTCAATATTCAACTATTTTCAGTTTTTGTATGAATTAAAACAAACAAAACACAACGTAATGTGTTAATTAATGAGCTTCAGCGGTGCTGCAACGCAGATTCTTTTTTTTTTTACCTTTGGACAGAGCCAGGCTATGCTAAGCTAACAGGATGATCACAAATGAACACCACTTGTGATCTTTGAAGAGTAAATGCAATCGGCAGAAGTACTGAGCCACAGTCGCAGGACTTCACGTTACCACCAATAAGTTTAAGGCGGACTAGTTTTCATCGTGATCACGTTTAGTAGTCCCAGTTAGCTACTTGTTAGCAATCACCATTTTAAAGACATGTTATTCATGTCGTAGAGCAACACCTTAAAATATCTTAAGCTCGAGTTAACCAAGCCACAGAAAACCCATCGGCTCTATGCGCTCAGGCTCCAGGTACATTAATCCCGCCTCTCTAAAGAAATCAGCTCTGTGACGGTGATTGATTTGTGGTATTTCACATTCATTTAATTGTATTTCAACTGACCAACGAGGCGGTAACTGACATCCTTTGCCTAAAATGATTCACAGAGGACGCACACCTGTCAGTAACCCGATACAGAGAAGCTCCGGGGGAGAGAAAAGCAGCCTGTGTGTCCGGATTCCCCACATCCACCTGCTGCCATGAATGAACACATGTAGTCCACCCCGAGGCATTCCCTATCAGTCTTCATTAGTGACAAGAGATATCCCACTTCATTAGGCTTTGACAGGTAACACAGCCCAGAGCAGCAGGTCAAAGTTAACATGAATGTATAAATGGACCGCAGTGGTCTCAAGGAATCCAAGACAGGTTCTGACAGGTGGACTTACTTACTGAGACCAAAACCCGGGACCCGAGACGAGCCAGGTCAAAATACAAATACTTATTGTACCTGGGTAGCGGCCCTTTCTATTGTCGTTTGTCTCGTGTTTGTGCGTCATTGTTGACTAATGTACTGATCTTTTTCTTGAGTAATCAATTAACTGTTTGGTCTGAAAAATGTCTCAACAAATTGCGACTGTGATATTTTCAAATGTCTGACTCACTGTCTAAAACCCAAGGATGTCTAGTTTACTGTCATAATAGAGAAAATAATCACATTTGAGCGGTTGAAACCAATTATCTTTTGCTTTTAAAATTATTTTAAAAAAAAAGTTTTAATTAATTATGTGACTATCAGCAAATGAATAGGTTTATGAGTATGAAAATTATGTGAATTATATGCTATAGCTTTAGCAGTCACCAGATCTTGATCCACCCATGTGAGATTTTGGGCAGACTTGTCCAAAAGCACAGAGTGAGCAAATATCTTTTTGAATGGCGTTCATCCCTCCAGTTGAAGTTTAGAGAATTTTAGAGAATATTTGCCAAATAAACTTCATGTGGTCTCGTACTTTCATTTGTCACCTGTCTTTAGTTTCATAATAAACTAAAAGTGACGCACAGCGACCTCTGACTGCCTGCCGGATTATTTTCCTTTTCTTGTTCTATAAAAAAAAAAAAAAAAAAACATTCTGAAAAAAAAAAAAAGAAACAGCAGAGGGATTTTAACCGGAGGTAACTGTCAACAAGCTTCCAGGGAGCCACCTAGTCCAAAACAAATACAATCCGCTCTCACTCACGACTTTGTAATGCTGAAGGTCAAGGCGCCACCGGCTGCTATAATAATCCCCTGTTGCTAACTTCCAGTTCGGTTTCCTGAGGGTCAGTGAACACCCCGCAGAGCCGAGGTCTTTCACTGACACCGTCGGGGCAAAGAGGTGCGTTCAGGAGGAATTTGCCCAGTTGTGCTCCTTTATCATTACCATGGGAACGCTCGTTAGCAGAGAGAGGTTTTGTGTAGGGCTCAGTGGGATGTCGCTGTCAGACCTGTTTGTTTTTGATCTCTACTTGTCCAAATGGTGGTGAGGGGGAGGGGGGAGGGGTGGGGGGTCAGCCAGTGACAGGATTTTAGTGGCACTGAGATGGGTTTTTTTAACTCATCATCACAGAGTCGCTGTTTGTCTGGTTGCTTTGCTTAAAGAATTAGTTGAACATTTATCACAATTGTTGTCGATTCATTTTATTTTTCTTTGACTGACTAACAACTGGCTTTTAGCACAAAGTTCAAGCAGGAAACAATCCTTCTGATTTTGCCATCAAACTGAGGGTTTGTTTGTTTTGGGCTTTTTCCTGTGAACCAATAATAATCTACGGTTTGTGTCTCTCCTGTCAGATGAACAGATACGATCATTGAATTGACTGAAGTATAACTGAGCCTATAGGTACAATAACTATGAAACAGATACAGAAGCATTGTGTCGTACTTAATCAATTAGTTGTTTGGTGTTTGGTGTCATAAAATGGTGAGAAAAAAAAAGTTGATCAGTGCCCGAGATGACATCATCAAATGTCTTGTTTTGTCCACAATTCAAAGATGTTTCAGTTTAAAAAGGAAAAATATAATATACAACATTAACTAATTATTAGTTGTCAACTAATCGATGAATCACTGCAGCTCTTTTTCACAGCGCCGGCTTATCTCTCTGATTTCCATGTGTTGTTTACAATAGAGAGGACACACAATAGCGAGAGAGTGGAGCATATTCTCAGCAACAAAACACACACACACACACACACACACACACACAACACACGACACACGACACACACACACACACACAGCTGCCCAGATACCAAAGACAAAAGGACCAGGTTGCCAGAAAAGCTCAGAGGAAATGAAATGACACCTTTTAGGTGCACGAAGCAAACAGAGCCAAACGTTTACAGTACAGAGGTTCTAGGCAACGGCAGAGGGACGGCAGCTCCTCGTTCGGATGGAGCAGAAGGTGACAGACTGCAGCACTAATGTATTCAAGCCATATAAACCTGGTCTGTTACACGAATTACAAAAAGGCTCCCAGCCTCTCCCTCAAACACGCTGCCCCTCGGTCAAATAAAGTGTACATTGCTTCTGTGTAAAACAATTGGACAGAATGTGCTTCAGTGAGCCGCTAAATATCAGATATCTGGTGAACTGCAGGTCATTTGTTACCCCGTGCCGCTGGTTGTGTAACGCGCCACAATACCAGAACAAAACACAGCAGAAAGAAGTGGTCTAATCGTGAACCGCTGTGGACAAGGGGCCTATTATTCAGGAAATCCTGGATTTGTCAAATATCTTGAGCGATTGAGCGCTTGGTACCGTTATGACTGTATTTTCTGAGTGAACCCTGGCAGAACCTGACAGATTAAATTATTCATGTCACCATGAATAAAGTAACCCCTCTTCAAACCCAACCGCTGCTCTCCTGAGCAGAGACACACTCAAAAGGTGCTGACCCAGGAGCAAGTCACCTGTGCACACTTATGCCTCAGTGTAATATTTATGATGCGGGAGGCAACATGTTGTCGAAGGGGAGAAGAAATTCATCTTCTGGGTCCTATCTCCAGAAAATAGACACGTTTTGGGCTGTGTCACGGTTTCTGCAGCGTTCAAGACCTTAAATTGAAGACTTTTTCATTTCTTTCCACAAAGAATGCAATTTAATACCTGTTTCATGGTATATCCATTAAACCCAGTAGGGTTGATATGGCCTAATATGATTTACTAAGTGCATGGATTCGTTGATATTTATATCACATATGTGTCAGTGCTTCCTAGTATTATAATTCCTAATAATGTATTCATGATTAAACTCGACCTGGGCCTGTTTTAGCACCAGAAAATGGATAACTGGATGGATGGATGGATAAACCAGTTAACAAAATAACATTAATCCAAGGTCAACATCTGAATTTCGCATAAATGTCAGGAGGTCTGACCAACAAAAACTTCTTATAACTAACATTACTGACTGAAATCAATGCTGTATAACACTTTTCAAAGTCTTATAAACGCTGTGTGTAGGTGGATATTTAACACGTAAGAACTAAATTAGCTCCATATCACCTTTTAAAGGGATGACTGAGTTAAAACACTGGAGCTTTCAGCCCGGCTCCCTTGGCAGAAAGCAATCAAGATTCATACTATTTGAGCAAATACACCAATGAACGTGTCAGTTCTCCGTCTCCGAGCTGTCCGATCAGATAATCCTCATCATGGGAGTCTCCTTCATTTCCTCTACTCTCTGCAACCCGTCTGCTTAGCTCTCAGCTTTTGTTCAAAACCTTGTTAGAGTTCGAGTCCCGGCTCCTACCAGGCTCTTTGTTTCCTAAACCATCCCTAATTTAATCCATGATAAAAAATCCGGAAGTCACTATTTCGTACCAAAGAGGGAACTCTGATTAAAAACTACTGCATGTGACACGTAACTTCAAAATAACGTTGCAGAATGAGTCCGGCTGTACATCAAGAATTCCGGTTGACCGTTTTGCTGCACACACAGGCCAACGACCTCCAAAACAATGATACAGTCGGCTCCACGCGGGGGATTAACGTGGCTCGAGCAAAACTGAACAGTTTCTTCACTCTCAAATCTGCAAAACTGGTGTTAAGGGGATTATTACTTGGTGTTATGTGTCTAGAGTGAGGAGGCCAAGGTACAGTACTTAGCACTTCATGCCATGTGAAACTAAACCTGCCTGATTGAAGAACATGGATCTCTGCATCACAGGTTTATCTGCTAAATGTCAGCAGAGGATAATCTCTGTCTGGCTTTTCACCAATAACTTAATAGTTCTAATCGAATGACGTTAAGAGGCAGGAGATAGAAAGAGAAAATGCTCATTAAAAAGATGCTGTTTGCAGGAGATGGCTCACTTTTTAAAGTCTGAGTGCGCTGGCCTCTTAAATTGGTTAAAAAACAATTACGGTCCTGCTAAGATCTTCAGCGCAATTAAATTTGACTTAAAACTGTCCTCGATGTTTCTCTGCCTGGTCCCAGAATTGGCACACCATTCACAAGCGGTACTATAAATAGGCCGCAATCTCCCTTCCATCTCTCCCTGCGTCAAAGTCCCATTCAGTGTGAGAGGAAAGCTGTCAGCTGGAGGTGACAGCGCTGTCTTTTTGATTCATAAAGTTTGGTACGCAGCTCGATTATAAACCTCCAAACATCAATTATCTAGTCGTTTCACTGTAACCCAGCGAATGATGCTGGAGGATTCACATAAGTTACTCTGCGGGTAGTTTTCACTGTTAAGGACAATTGGACGACAACGAATAGTTTCTAATGGAGTCGTTAGAAACTTCAACAACAGAGTTTCATCCAGAAGTTCTTATGGCAGAGAAGTGGGTTTCTGGGTTATGAAGTGCAGTCTGGAAAGTATGAAACACTTAGTCGGCTATTTGGGGCTCTTAAAAGTTCTGATTAATTATCACGTCGAATAATTATGGCTTCGTGTTCTGCTGCTGCACTGAGTCCTGTTTAATGAGTCATGAAATGCAACCGTATCATCTACTGACTGAGCTTCTCTTCATGACGGTGATCTCAGTTTAAAAAAACATATACATGACCTGTATAAACTGTATGATGTGTCATAAAACTGGCATGATAACATGCATTTAACAGTCACAGTTTTGTGGTGCTACAGTAGCGTTTAACCATCTTTTTAGTTTTCCAAAAGGATCATTTTTAAAGTCGGTCTCAAAGCAAAAGTCAGATTAAGAGAACCCCTGATGAGCTTTATTGTAAATGATAAAGGACGAAATCCACGGTTCTTCTGTGCAAAAAAGATTTCAGAAGTTTATCTGACTTCAATTTGAGGCTTTCAGCCACAAGAGTTATATTTTGTTTATTTAGATGCATCTTTTTAGCCTTGCTTATACTTAAGGTGCCTCATCACTTATACTTACCTTAGTTTTTAAGACTTAATCACTGGTTTTCATATTATTTTTAATCTCTTGAGCCTATTCTAGCGACTTTTATCTAATTTAAAATTGTATTGTTGTAATTTTTAGTCTTGCAAAGTTCCATTGTGTTGTTGTCTGTTATTTAGTTATTCTATTGTATTTTGTCTGTGCAGTTTTAATGGTGCCCTGTAAAGCACTTTGTGCTGCATGCTTGTATGAAAGGTGCTAAAAAAATAAAGATAAAGAGTTGAGTTATTTACTTAACCAACAGTTACAGTTAATGGAGGAACTTCCTCGGTAATTATTAACACATTGATCTCGAACAGATCCATCATGGAAAAGAAAAATCATAGCACATTAAAACTCTTGTTTCATTATCTTTGTTACAGCCTGCAGACTGCTTCCTGTGCCTTTCTTATTAAGTGGAGATCTTATTAATAATATGAGATGTATTGGAATTAAAAGCTGGAGATTGGCCAAAACACAAGGACTGCCAACACTGTCACAAATCATATCATACATGTCATCAGCTCTGCATAGCAACATGTAATCAATACTGTTGTTGCATGCTGAAGAACAATCTAACAGAGATGCATATTGACAAAATGAAAACCCTTGACAGCAAAAAAAAACAAACAAATAAAATAAAACTGCCTCGTAAGTGCAGTCGCTTCGCTCTGCCTCGTCTCGCTGCACAAACACCTGCAGAGCCAGAGAAGGAAGGATTTTGTAAAGACTGTGTGCAGATGCAGTCGCCCCCAACACAACATATCCCCCGAGCTTAGCATAAATCTGGTAATAACAGCCTGTGTCTGAAACGAGGTTCTCACATTTTGAAGATTAAAGCTGCGAGTTTGCAGAACACGCGATGCTGCTCCGGCAATGACTGTTTAAACAGGCTTCAGACGGGTTCAGCTAAGACTAATATGAAGGACTATCTCACCTGTAGCACCGGTTTTAGTCAGCTAACCTGTAACTGAGGAGGGAATTCATCTAATCATATAACCAACGGTTAAACCTTTCTAAACCCGATTCAAACAAACAAGGAATCTGTGCTTATCCTCTTAACGACTGACCGGGCAGAAAAACGTCTCACTCATTACAGTTTTTTTTGGCAAATCGCTGATAATTCAGAAGCATGCGTGTGTATGTGGGCTCAGAATGATAATATCCCACACAATACAAAATAATTCTTTGTTGTAATGACACACGTCAACCTCAAAACTTACTTCGGAGAGCATTTCTATTACTGCTGAAATGATAAGTGGACTTTTTGATTACAGCGGATTGACATATTTCGATTGATTCACAATTTAATGAGCAAAAATGTCAAACAATTGCTGGTTCCGGCTTCTCAAATGTGAGGATTTGCTGTTTTTCTCTTTTTTTTTTTTTGATTGGCGTAAATGGAATATCTTTGGGTTTTGGGGCTGTTGGTCAAACAAGACAAGCGAATTGAAGAATCACCTTGAACTCTGGCACATTGTGAATGGCACTTTAAACTAGTTTCTTAAAATATATTTTAAAAAACAACTAAACTTGAAAAAAACGTGCTTGCTTTGGGAAGGGAAATGTATGTATGTTTTCTAGGTCTATACAAACTTCATCAGACTTTATAAACTAAACGATCAATCCAAGAATCTAAACAATAATACGCAGGTTAACTGATAATGAATAATTATGGTTGGGCATGATGGTATATACCATGAGACAGCCTAAACGTGTGAATTGGCTGACATGTTACTACATCATAGTATCTAAACTCAGTTGCCAGTTTATTAGGTACACCTGCGTAATACTGAGAGGTGTTTAATACATTCTCCACATATTTATTTATATCCATCAATGTAGCCTGAATATTAGACTAGATATGAAACACCTGTCTGTATAATGCTATACAAACAGTGATGATCATAAAGTTGAATCAGCAGCTTTCTACGTCAGTTGAAACTAAAACTGAGCATTATAACCGCCATGAGAGTGGTAAGCTCCATCACGGGACCGTTGTATGAGACTGCGTTTGTTTTGGCTAGGTGTACCTTATACCCCTTTTCTATCAAAATTAGCGTATATATGCACAGAAAAAAACTGCTAAAAATAGGCAATAGACTCCCCTCGCATTGCCTTCCTGTTTATTTTTTACTGGTGTGTCACCTTCAATGTCTCGAACGCGACAGAAAACAGGGTTCGTAAACAATGTAACTGTTACGGTGGTAACTTCTTTTTTTAATGCGTCACATATTCAGTCTCTCTTTCAAACTCTCAAACCAGAGTAGTGATTTCTGGAAAAGTGTTATTGTCCCGTTTGAATGAAGTGAGTTTTACAATAATCGGTGAGTTAAACTTACAGTTTCTGTCAATGGAGTCCGGTGACTTTAAGGAGAGCATATAACTTCTATGTTTTGTATCTTAATAATGAATTAAAATAATTTATATTCATTACATCGACGCCGTCATTTGCCTCAGAAAATGAATGCCGATTCTAACATTTCCCACAAAAGACAAAAAAACAGATGTTTAGCAACAGAGTGTATATCTTAAAAAGGTACGAGGAACCGAAAAAATTAGCAACTAGCTGGTTGCTAATGGTTGCTGAGCTGGTGAACACAGCGGAGCACTTAGCTGCTAAAGAGCCAGATATTGCCCACAGGTGTTGGTGGAGACCAAAACAGAGCTAAAAGGAGAGTGAACATTCAACTTCAACTCGTCAGGTGGACACAAAGATTTTGTGTTTTCTGAACTTTACTTTATACTTTGTTCTCACAACTAAAACCAACACAGAGGAATAAATCCACACAATCCACTTCTAATAGGAACGACACTGCCGCATACATGACACAGCAACTTTCCAGAAATACAATTACGCGTCAGATCTTAAAACAAACTCTGAATCTCCTTATAGAAAAATACAAAGGCATTACTCACCCAGAGAAAAACAAAACCAGGTGAAACAAAACCCACTCAGGCGAGGAAATGACAGGGAGGAGGGGTGAGATGGGACAGAGTACACCATCTGCGACGCTACGGATCAAAAACAGAGCTTTGACTCTTCTTCCGTTTGTTCTTTTGTTAACGGGTGATCGGTGTCTGGCCTGCAGCACACCACCGCGTCTGCATCACCTCTGCGCTCCGCTCTCCAATTGTTGCTCCAGCAATCCGAGCCCGGTGCCAAGATCAGCTTTAGGCAAATCTCGCCGTACCTCTTGGCTTTCACAGTCTCGTGCGGCATTAAAACCAACGTCTGCCACCGAAGATTACCAGATTAATCACACGGTTCGGAGCTGAATACCACGCGTGCCGTTTGATTTAGTTCAAACTGGCTTAAACCAACAGATCCTGAGTGAGGTTATTATGATACATAGGTGACAACTAAAGCAGGCGTTCAGGTCACCATGGAGACAACAGCGGGGGAAACATGGAGGGAATGCAAACATGTTTACATGGCGGTGGGGAAAAGTGTTTTCCCAAGGGCCCAGAGACACAGCAGGCTTCATTAGAATACAGCTTAATACCTGCGAAACACTACTTACAGGCACACGGGTCACATTACAGACTCTCGCAAAACACGGGAGCCACGAAGCAATGTTCATAAATCCCCAAAACAATATCTATCAAGACAAATATTCTAATGTTGCATTTGAGTTTTTATTTTCGTCCTTAATTCTTTTCTTTTTATTCTGGCTGAAAAGATCGCGTCAGGTCTTCAGTTTTATTCTGCACTTTATTTTCTTTATTAGACAGTTTATTGCTGAGCGATCTGGGTGGTAACAGGTGGGAGTTTGGGGGTGTGACATAAGAGACAGGAATGCAACCAAGAACACTTTGATTATTTTCCTCTTTTCTGTCTTCTTTTGTTGCATTTCTTCTTCTTTTTTTTTTAAATTTTCTTTTACCGTTTTTCATGGAAGACTAAAATTGCATTTATAAGACGAGGACACATTTTCAGGCAATAAAGACCACTCGAGTTGACTCGAGTTGGCGACAACTATTCAGCACCTCTCCTGCTCCCACAGAAATAAATCAAGCCCCCCCAACATCTTCCTCCGTCCGGATGACGTCAGAGAATTGAGTTTTCCGTGTTACTCTCGGCTTCCACAGCAACCGGGGGGGTGGGGGTGACACCGCCCTCTCCCTTGACCTGACCCGGGGAGAAACCCTTTTTTTTTCCACAGGGGTATTGTTCCCAACACTTGAATGGATTGCCCTCTAATTCATCTCAGCGTGTATAGTGGGGTACAAAAGCCAAGGAAGCCAGGGTCTGAGGTGCAGAACAAAAACCAACAGGGGCAGAGTTATAAAGCCATACATGCTGAAGTAAAAGGGCTGTAAGTCCTGTTAGTGAATCCACAACAACCACCGCCAACACTGAAACACTGCTTCCTACTCCAGGAATCACTTCGACGTGGGATAAAAATGTCCATCAAACATACGGAGCTGTGCTTAACCTTTTGTGGCTGCAAACTAAATCCGTCTGAAGCACTTTAGAGTGTAAAAAACTGTAACGTACGGAAAATTAGCATCGAATGTCTCGACAGATCAGAACGGAGCGTTTAGTTGAATCATTTCTTTGGTCAGATAGTTCCTGAACTACATTTTAAAACTGTTTTATTTCCGCAAAGTTCTCGTATGACTGGCTGTGAAAAGGCATTTGAAATGGGAGAACTTTGGCTAGTTTTTGGTTAATTAAAACAAAGATGTTGCGGGAAAGTAGGTATCGGGGAAAGTATTACATTGTTGCCAAATACCAAAATATATAATGCAAATATTGGAACATTGCAAACTATATCCAGCCCAAATACAACATGTTTGGATCATGCCAAACATAAAAGCTCCAGTCATCTGCAAAAAAGAGACTCTGAACTGAAAGTGACAACTAGAAACTGTTACCCCAACATGAAAAACTACTATATTGTATTGTATATATTGTATACAAGTATTCTGGTAATGACATGTTGTCATTACCAGAATAAAAAAAAGCTTCAATTGTTCAATGTTACAATGTAATACAATTAAACATGAAAACTCCCAAAGTGGATTTCATACTTCTTAGAGGCCCTATGGGTCTCCTTCTCTGTGTGTCTACTTATTTTACATTACAATGTGGTTGCTTTAATGACATTAACACCTGTAAGTTGAAAATTCTTAATTTATTAAGTAATAATTTGCATGTTTGGGCTCTCCAGTGGCAGTATCACATTGATACGATAAAATTCTTGAAAGAAATCTTTAAAACACGCACAACGAGCCAATGTCTCCTTGGGTGTTTACATTGCCAACATACAGCAATGCAACAGATTCAGGCCTCAAACTGCACTAAACCTTCATCATGATGTAATTGTGGCCCCTGACTGCATTGCAGGACCCCTTCTGTTGTCTCCTCTGAGGCTAAAGGAGACAAGAGGTAGGAAGGTCAAATGATACAGATGTAACGTGCATGACACCGCTCTAACGGCACGAGGACTTTTCTCTCAGCAGAGTTGCAGCAGGTCGTTACGTATTCCACATAGACACACACACGCGCGCGCGCGCACGCACGCACGCACACACACACACACACACACACGCACGCGCGCGCATCCACACACACACACGCACAGCGTGATGCGGCGGTGCCGTCCTCCTTGACTTACCGGGAGGGATGAGAGGGCTCGCCGGGACACGTCACGCGCTCCGACGCCGTTGGGAGTTAGTGCTCGATACTTTTCAGAGGAGAAAATCTGCGCCGTGCTTCGGGTTACCAGGCCGGGGAGGTGAGCTGCTGCCGGGCTGCAGCTCACACAGGAACGCTCTCCACTCTCTCCAGCAGCAGCAGCAGCAGCGGCAGCGGCGGACGGCGGCGTTGAGAGCTTCCTCGTACGTGATTGGGGCAGGTGGAACAGGCGCGTTCACGTGTCCCCTGCGCGCGCGCCAAACGCCGCTTGTGACCACTGGTGCAATCTTAAGGCTGCAACCAGTGACAGCAGGTGAGTTCATGGAACGAGGTGCGTTTGAGAAGTACTTTTACTCAAGTACTGCCATTAAGTACAAATTTGAGGGACTTTCTATTTTATACAACTTTACGTTGTACTTTTTACTCCACTGCATTTATCTGGCAGTAGTTCAGATTGGCTCCATCTTGACCAACTGCAACAGTAAAATGCTTCGTTCATGTTAATGCATCTGTAATATGAATCCAATAATATATATATATATATATATATATATATAGTGCAGCTACCACTCTGAATGGGGTCGATGTGCATAATGCATGCGTTTCACTTTTGAATGCACAACTTAAACTTGTAACAGAGTAAACTTACTCTGTGCTATTTGCTCTTTACTTCAGTAAAGGGTCTGGATACTTTTTCCAGCACTGGTTTTGAGATATTAGCATTTAACTTGCATTTTAAGAAAAAAAAATCAGCTTTTATTACATCACAATTCTGATGGGGAGTATACCACATTTATCTGAAAGTTGTGCTTTTCATGAAAAACAGCCTCGTTTCAGCTTCATGCAATTTAGACATTATTGCGAGAGGTTTGGACAATTTAGCATTTCTTTCTGTCCTCTCTTTTCATTTTGTCCATCATTATGTTTACCATACTGTCCTTTCCTCTGTCACGATTTTGACGTCTCAAAAATCCATCCAAATTTGGAGATAACGCAGCAAAATATTGGATACGTGAGAACATTTTACTGCTTAAACTTGTTTACTTTTAACTAACAATCTGAATCGCTGCAAACTGCTACCTTACGAGTTGAACCCTTCATCCACAACTTGTTCACAATAAGTGAAGAAAAGAAAATATGACTGAGAGGTGAGTCAGGGGTGTACTGGAGGAGAAAAGGCGGTGCAATTTCCAAGGAAAAAACATGTTGTTTTACACTAGTGACATAATTAAGTTAATCGCTGCTTAAATATCATGATTTAAGAACAGCTTTTTTTTTCTCTCACAGGAAAAAGGTTCACAAGTCCACACACGTCGACAGGCTGGAGAAGAGGGGGTTCACGTTTGCCCAGATTCAAAAACAAATCTCGTAAGCAAGACATTTATATAAAGTTCTTTTTTTATTTGATTTGGCAGAACCTGCTGATTCTGTAATTGATAAATGATTATTTAGCACCATTCTGATCCAAATAAAGCTCAAAATCAGATGGATTAAGTTCTGCTGGTATAAAATAGATTCACGCTAAATCAGAGAATCAAACACCTTTAAAAATAAGGAACGAGACACAAGTAAAAAAAATTGATTAAAAAGCACATCAGAACTTTTCTTTTCACTCACACATTTGGACAAAAAAATACTCAAAGATTGGACCAGATTTATTTTCCTCCAGTTATATTCCACGTCCTCAGTGGGAGAAGAATATACATCCTTCCATCTATGCACAAAATAATTTTAAAAACAATTAAAAAGTGGAATTAGTTATTTGTTACTGAATTAAATGTATTTACTAATAAAGCATTTGCATTTTTTAAATAGCAAGTTTGACTTGACGTCTTAGGACTGCAGCGCTTTATTAATTTCTACTGAGAAACATTAACCTGCTGCTGCGAGTCTGGTTAAAAGGAAATCTATTTGCTTTGTCATATTTGATCATTTTATTGACAATGTACTGTAACACACCGCTGAGCCTGGGACCAACATCCTCAAGGCTTTTCAGAGGATTAACCACATCCTGTCAAGTGTATTCCCGAGGGCGTGGTGGGGTTGTGATTATGAAAACCTAAAAAAGGGAAACCCAAAAGCACCTGGACTCGAGTAAACACAAGTCATTTTGAATCCACACGTCAACAGAATATAAAAACCACTGCTGACTTTCTGGACGGGACCCAAAAAAAAAACAGGATGACTTCAGAAAAGGTTTACTCGAAATATAATTGTAAGAATTCACGGGGCGTATCGTGAGCTTTTCTTTGTTGGCCCCTGGTGGTGACTTCTGGTACGAGCCGCTGCTACAAACACCACGAGATGATAAAGAAAAGAAACTTTAATCTTCCCAAAGAGTTTACACAACATTCAGAATCCTTTTCTTAACTCAACATTTGTTAATGTTTCATCATTACAGACAGGTAAAGACCCACTAGCAAATACTAGTACTAGCACATCATTCTGTAGGTCTTCAAAAAAAAAAAAAAGAAAAAAAAAAAGAAGACAAAAACAAAAGCCAAATGGCAGCATTGATTGTAAACTACAAGGTAAAATAGAGAAAATTACAAATATATATCCATCTATTTCAGGGAAACAATAGATTGTTGTACAAGATTCACACTCTCAAACTGCTATGGTGAGCCATAACAAAAGTACAAATCAACAAAGTGAGGACGTGACAGCTGGTGATCAATAATCAATAACAGCGTACAGTATGTCCCCTTTGAAAAATATACTTTCATGTAGCCCAATGAAACAAACTGTTAGCAGCTCACACAAAAGGATGCTGGTCTTTCAAATTTACAAAAAGTTAATCGTATTTTGGTTTTCACCTCACGTATACAGTTTTTTCTTTTAATTAGTCTTGTGATGCATAAATGTGCATGTGTGCAATATGGATAAATATCTTTGACAACAGCAAGTCTTAAAAACATATTTAGACTTTCTGAATGTTACTGGAGTGTTTCGTACACAGCTATCATGTGTGTGTTGTGTGTTGAGTGTTTAAACATGTACAGCTGTACAGGCTCTAACTGTGCGGTCCTCTGAGTGTGTGTGTGTGTGTGTGTTTGGTCCATTCTCTTCCTTCAAGAGTTGGTCCTGAAAACCGGAAGTGAAAGCGCCTTTTTATTTTTCCCCAACAAGAAGATCAAATATTGAAGCGCGGAGGGGAAGAGAAGAACAAATTCAAGGCACATTTAGTCACATAAGGCTGGTCCTTCATTTTCTCTGGGGAAGAAGATAATCAAACCCTTTTACCCATTCAGTCATATGCCAAACGGAGAATAATATCGATTAGAAAAAGCATCCCGTCAGCATAATCCTATCACAACATGCAGGGTTTGTTGTGAACAGACACCAACTTGATTTTAACATATCCATTTAAAGAAATTGTTTGACAGTTTGGGAAATACTCGTTTGTTTTTCGGTCGAGAGTTGGACGAGAAGATCAAAACCATTTTCATGTTTGTATTTTTAATATAAAGCTTCAGCTTGCAAATGGTTAGCTTAGCTTAGCATAAAGACTGTAATCAGGGGGGGAACCTCTGTCCAAAGGCACATAACCTCCTGTAAAACCACATATTTTTTAGACTTTGGTCCTCATATTAGTGAGCCTTCGTGGTGCTGGGAGGCTACATTTTGTTCACCTTTGGAGAGAGCCAGGTTACCATGACAGCTAACTATTTTCAGTCTTCATGCTAAGCTAAGCTAACCGGCTGCTGTTTGTAAGTCTTCAATTGAACAAACTCTCAGCAAGAAAGCAAATAGGCGCATTTCCCCAAAATGCCAAACTACCACTTTAATCAGAGTTTGCTGGCCAGTTTGCCTCCATGATCCATAAATCTGAATTCCTGTTCAGTCTCCTGAAGCCTCCTGATCAGACTTTCATAAAGTATTCGTCTAGATCTCAGTCAACTGATAAGAGTACTGTAAATTATGTGGAACCGGCAGTCGTTTTGATCCCGCAGCCGTCCTTACAGAGCCAACAAGTCCGCTGTGCTGAGGGACAACATTCATATGCTGGATTGCAAAAGGCCGTTTACAGTTTTCCAAATGTGTTCACTGCAGCAACTCCTGTTCATCAGATTTATCAAACAAGTTTAAAAGTGCGTTTCCTATGATTTCAAAATCACTGCAAGATGAAAACGATGATTTAACAACAAGAGGAAATGGATTGTAGGAGGTTTTTTTTTTTTTTTTTTTTTATATCATTTTGCGTATTGAGTTAAAAGATTTACAATTGTGAAAGGCAGCGTCAGTCGAGTTGAAAGGGAGGATCCTGTCGAATTTGACATTTTCCTGTCAAACTGAGCTGCTGTGGCTTCAAACGGAGTGATTAGTGCTCTTCCAGCCAGGATGGACTGTCCCCACCTGGCATTTTCAACTTGATGTGGAACTGCTTGAGTGTCTGTTCCAGCTGCTGTTGGTTTCCGGCGTAGTACGCTGCGATGGCGTTGTGGAACAGGATGAGCTGGTTATGCAATACCTTCACCTGTTTGGGGACAGGAAAAAGGAAAACAAGAGACGGTGAGCACACTTGGAACGTAAAGCCGCTGGCGCGGGTACGTCGGGCAGAACAACCCCGTAGCCGACCTTGTTCTCTTCCAGGAACTTCAGCTTGACGGAGACGTCGTTCCGCATCCTCTCGTACTTCTCGCGGTGGACCTGGAACTGCTGCTGGGAGAGCTCGATCTTGGGCATGGTGGTGGCGTCGCGTGGCCCCAGATTCAACTCCTCCAGGTCGGTACGGTACGCGTCGTACTCCACCCTAGACGTGTGGTATTCAAAACAAACATCACTATAGGGGCCCCGACTGTTAGAAACCAGCACGAGGCGGGAGTAATCCCCGAAATGTGGCACGAAGGAAAAATGCATTCAATTTCTTCATTCGACATATGAGACCGAGAGGATATGTTTAAATGTGACTGAAGAATACAGCTTTAATATGCACTCATTCACATGTCTGCTTACAATATTTCCGTGCCGATGCAGATTATTCAAGTCACTGCCTGCATGAGAGAGTCCATGTTGGCTAGTGGGCATTCTTATTGTGAGGAAACAGCAAGCGCTGTTGTTTTAACATGAAGCGTGCCGTAAACGTGGCGTCTGCCACTGAAGCAAACATAACATTTTGTTCTTGCAGAAGACAACACAATCAACACCTTTTTTTCATTGTCACAAATAACACTCTTTACTGTGCTTGAGGTAAGAACCGTAGAGTTTCTATGGACATTATTGATCTCACTAAAAATCCAGCCGGGTCTGAAACTCTTTCTGCTAATGGTGAGATCAGAACTAGTGATGTGGAGATGGTGTCCGCACATGATCGTGCATTACCTACCTGGCAAATTCATACTGTTTGATATTAATCAGGGTGTCTTCAATTGTTTTGTCCACGAGCGTGTTCACACTGGAGATGAAAAAGTTGATGGCACTCAGCAGTGTGTCTCCATTTTTGGACAAAAGCTTTTGGGTGTCAGCGTTGTAACCAAACTCCTCCTAAAGGACAGAGTCAAACAAGTTTTAGTGAATTTTGCTTATTTGTCACTGTTGTCCTTACAAGTATATATTCAGAAGTGATCGTGATTATCAAAACTATGTGCGAAACAGTGACATTTGATTGGCATCTGCATCAATTAAACACACGCATTTAATCCACGGAGAGATCAACTCCTGGTTGTTCACCTCCACGGGGTTTGCGTCCATGTCTATCAAAAAATATATCACTTGATCATGTTGTCCTATTAGACATTTGTGTGAAATTGTCATTATTAGCATTTGACTATTCCAGTTATGTCTCAGTGACCTTTGACCACCAAAATCTGATCCTGTCATCCTTGAGTCCAAGGGGACGTTTGTGTTAAATTTGAAGAAATTCCCGTTCTGGTGTGTCGATAGATGTCGAGTTCACGAGAATTGAGCGGTGCGTATGGACAACCCAAAAACATAATGCTGCCGGCTGTCACCGGCACAGAGGCATAAATTTAAAAAAAAAAAAAAAAAAATCAATGAATACACTCAGTAAAACATAATAAAAAAACGGCAATTACAACAATAAATCTAAAGCCCAAAATTCCCAGAAGAGCATCAATGTCTGAGATACAAAATACATACTTATATTTCGATGATGTAGAGTAAGTGTTCTGTATATAAGGCACTCACTCAAATATGAAAACGAATGCTCTTGGTATTTGAATAATGGAGCAATAAAGATAAATCATCCAACAGGACTCGGGAAGTGGAGGAGGACCCAAACTTGAATTATGCAATACACTTTACTGCCTTTGAAGCCATTAACTTGCGATGCTTCAACGGAATACAAATCAACAGTAATCCAAGGGGTCAGCGTAGATGACCCACGAGTCATTACACATTCGGCATGACTTTAGGACTCTTTGCTGGGACACCGAGTGAGGAAGAGAACGCGCCCCTTCCCGTTTATCCAACCCAATCGGATTGATGACGAGGCGTCTGAATACGCGGACTCACGTGCAGTTCAGGTGACTTGAGGCTGAGGTCGGCGAAGGCGTCGCCCAGCTGCCTCTGTGTCTGCATGATCTGGGACAGCTGACCGGACAGCGTCTGGGCCAGCTTGATCACATTCTGGTACTTTCTCTTATTGTCGCGGAGGACTTCGATTTGAGCCTCCAGCTCCATGTCCACGGTCCTCGAGCCCCGACCCAGCTTCTCCGACAGGATCTGCCTGGTGCACTGCGGAGGACAGAGCATTTCTTTTTTTTTTCTTTTTTTAAAACATTAAAAGTGACCGGTGGGAGTCGCTCCAACAAAGTCGAAAAAAACAAGAAAGGATATCAAGGATTTGTGTTTTTCAGTTTGGGGCACAGTTCACTTTTCTGCCAACACCCTAATGAACTGAGAGGAGATTAAGATTGAGACTAAAGCTGGGAGAAGAAGCAGGGTGAGGAGGGACATGAAAAGAAAGAAATCAAGGACAGAGAGGATTACTTTATATGTGTTGATGCTCCACTTCCTCACTAGGTCCAGTTTTTCCATGGCTGGGCTCTTTAAGTCATCTGAAAGGACCACCGCTCCGCTCTTTGGATGTTCATTCATCGCGCCTGGACAATTAAAAGTCATTCACTTAGTGGGTGATTACGTTATTGGGTTTGCAGGCTAGAGAGCTGTGGTGAAAATGAAGGGAGGTACAATTCAAAGTGTTACAATCATCAAACAGTGTGATGAGATTGTCATGTTAACACTAAAACTGCAACACTAAATTTAAGGCATTAGAGGACGCTGATGACATCTACGGTTATTAAAATCACAACGAACATTACAATACAGTTAGTCATGACTTACCATTTTCAAAAAAACAGTCATGGTATAAGTGATGAAAAGTGCTTTATTGTGGTTTGGGCATAGAGGGGAAATGCTGGAATATATTGAGCGTAGAAACTGACAAAATATAGTTAAAAAGATATCAGATCAGTAAAACATATAGCTGAATACATCATAATAACATGCTAGTTAAAGGGCCAGTGTGTAGCATTATGGGGGACCTATTAGCAGAAATAGAACATATTAATCACAACTATGTTTTCCTTAGTGTCTAATCACCTGAACCTAAGAAGCGTTTTGTTTCCGTTAGCTTAGAATGAGTCCTTCATATCTACATAGGGAGCGGCTCCTCTCTACGGAGTCCGCCATGTTTCTACAGTAACAGTTAAACCAAACACTGGCTCGAGAGCCTTCCACGTATACGTGGTTACTCCTAGATGCCACCAAATCCTACACACTGTCCCTTTAAATTATTACAATGTTGTATATTGTAAATTGCGTGCACTGACTGCTGAAGGTTGATGAAGAAAGTTAGCCAGGTAGCTAGAACTGAAAAGGCTGGTGGTCAATGCGTTAAGCTAACTGTATTTTTTTTTTTTTTTATAGTTACGTTTTAATTTATTTTATCAACCGAATGGTGGTAAAGGATTTTCCCCCCACCAACTGAATGGAGGTGAAAGGCTGAGTAAAAAATGTATTCTTCTTTTTAAAGTATTTTTTGATGTATTCCATTTTATCTTTCTGTCTGACAACTTTTTACAATATTTGTCACTTTCGGGACTCCGTAGCGAGAGACTAGGGGAGAGTATGGGAGCGAACTTTTGCAAGGACAAAGGTTACAAGCAGGACAACCCACTGCGATTAAGTGTGAAAGCAGTTCTTTTCCCAGCCAAGCAAACGCTTTAGGCACCAAGAGGTTTCATCAGACCTAGAACTCCTGAGATGTAGATCCTCGGAAAAATGACTCTACGGGGTGTGTAAAAGGCATTTCATTAGCCACTGCAAAGCAGAAAACTACTTCAGTTAGCTCACACTTATGCAAAGACAAAGTCTGGAGAGCCAATGAACAAGGAAGGAGAGGAAGAAGAAAGGTTGGATTCTGAATGGAGTGCAGCCTGTGGGAACAAGGAGCAGGTAAGAAACTGATGAAAACCAAGAAAGGTACGACAGGCCTGCGGTGAGTTCAGTGTGCAACATGGTGACGATTCAGTATCGTCTGATTCGCACTCCTTCGCTGCTGGTACCTTTCTCAGCCTGACTATCGCTGGAAGAGCGCGCCAGGCGGCTAGCAACGGCCGAGCTGGGAGCTACAGGTGCCACGGGGTACGTGGGCAGGCTTCCTGACCCTGGGAGATATTCAGAGTTATGATTCATTAGTACGTCACCATCCAGCCTCCACAAGCGTAAGCGGGGAACTTCTCATTGATTTCCTGTGCGTGTTTTTCTTATCGCGGTGGCTCTCTTCGCTTGGTGAATGCGTTAATGAACAAAAGCCGAGCTCAACCGGTGTAAATAACATGGGAAATAGCCATGGCAACATGGTGGTAGACGGGCTCCAACAGCTCCCCCCACTCTATGGTGGAGATTTTTTTATTTGCATTTGTAACAAGGGCATGATGATGAAAAGGAGAGGAGGGTCACAACGCGGAGATCAGAGCAAGCTCATTAAATTCAATTGGATGTTCACCTTTACAAATTCAAATGTCTGCCTTTCAAATTTCACTGAGATTAAAAGCAAAAAAAAGTGGAGCACTGCGAGTACACGGAGAGAAAGATCGTTTGTAAAACACAGAATGCTGCGAAGCAAATCAGATAAACGGCGAGCGGGGAAACGGTGCACACGCGGGAGGAGCGACGCGTTACCTTTGTACGGTCCTGATTCTATGATGCCCTCTGTTGTTGAAGCAAAGTTGCTGGAGGTGACACAGGACTCTGAAAGGTTTAGGGCCCCGGGGCCACTGGGGTAAGAGTCCTGTGGAGAAAGAAAAAAATAAATAAATAATCAAACAGGGTTTGTATGAACAGGTTTAGTGGTTCCTAGCAGACAGGGAACGGTCTGTACGTTCTGTATGTGTCACCAAAAAAGTACAATAGATTTGGATCAGCTTCTCAATAATCTCTCTGAAAGTATTTTATTGTAGGTTTACTTTCCAAACACCTGCTCTCTCCTCTCAGGTAACCTTTTCCTCATTGTTCAGCGCCACTTAGAATAAGCGACGTCTGTGCTTTCCCCTGAAACATAACTATAATTGCGTAACTTGGGGAAAAAGCTTGGTTGTGTGAGCTGTGACATTCATGTCCCCGATGACTGAAGTTGACTCACTGCAAACCTAAAAGCGGCGAGCTGCGGCTGTACGGTGCACCGTTGATAAACCTGCGTACGCATTTACATCCAGTGTCCGACCGTCAGCGTGACTGTGAGCCGGCAGGCCGCCAGGAAGCTCTGCCGCTCAGTCAGACGGAGGAGGGAGGGCTCTCCAACTAAAAGGACTTCACCGCAGAAGGATCCGACCTTGAGTGTCGGAGGATGCCTCTGCCACACAGAACCAAACCCATTTTTGCAGATCTGCAACGATTTGTTGAACATCCTTTCAAAAAATCGGTTGGCAAAGATGTAGCTGCAACTATTTCGGGTAATCGGTTAATTGCATGAGTATATTTGCGAGCAGGTTTTTACAAAGTGTTCTGGTATTTCATAGACGATTAAACTGATTTATTGAGATAATTATGGTTAATTGTTGCAGCCCTACTATTTAGCATGCAAGCAGCATGGATGTAAATCATCCATGTCATCCAGGAGCAGAGTTTTTAATATTACAAGTTGAGCCAATTTAATGAGAGATGAACGATATTTAACTTGGCAGACATAACAATGTTGTTGTTACAAACACAATCTTTCAAAGAAAGGACTTTGAAGACCGAGTCAAAGTTCTGTTTGGGAAGCCAGTAAACTCATCTCGACAATTAACACAGTTCGGAGGGACGCTGTTCTCAAAACAAAAGGCCTTACCCTCTGGAATACGGTCTCAGGGCTCTGATCCAGGTCTCCATTGCTGGTGACTGGGATCTCAGCGGCTGAGCTTCTATGGGCCTCTTCAGTCATTGTGCCTTCCTGTAACCAACAGGGTGACATGAAGCAGGTTATTATACTGTGGAGCTTTCCTGAACAACTTCAAAGAGAGAGGCCTCTGTTAAGAAAAGAGGACTCAAGGATCCAAGACACAATGGCACACAAAAGGTTGTGGCCTGCCATCTTGTGGACACAGCCATGGAGGAAATCAGGAGATCACAATTGATAATAAAAGTTGTGGGTTCCATATAGTGATGACATGATAGAGTGATATCTGGGTAAATACATTGGTGACAACAAGCTTCAAAAGATGGACCCTGATTTCAGCTAAACTGTGGCACCCCAAGAAGATGTTTGCAATAAACAAGCCTGTATTCTGATAAATCCGCCCTCTTTCTAGGATTTACGTCATCGATTTTCGGCACAGGACGGAGAGCGTAGTGAGGTGTGAGTCAGTTATGTTGCACCATGACATCATTTACCAGGATAGCGGAGGCTCTTGTGCAACGACTGGCATCAATTTTTGACACGCCCCTATTTTCCAACACGGTTTCTGTTTAATTACTAAACACCGCAGGACGGAAAAAGTTGTCACCAAGAGCATTACACCATCGTCACTCTTTACATTCTTCATTTAGTGGAGTCTTGTAAACACATGAGATAATGCGTCATAAAGGTTTAGTGCATAATGCCCCCTCCACCCATGCAACAAAAAAGGGAATAAAGCCGTTATCTCCAAACATCTGCTGTTCTCCATAGCAATGTTTTGGACCGACAATATCTGGTTCCTCGTTGCCACGTCCATGTCAGTGTTTCCTAGCAAATACAAGGCGTTACGTTTTACAGTGGCATCAATTACTTCCGACATAACTGGTCATTTTGTGGTCGAACATAGAAAGATCCTGTGGTGCAGCAACACGCATTGGAACAAAATTCCCCTTGACCTTGAATATAATAAACGATCACAGGGAAAGAGCTACTATAATCTTTATGAAAACATACAAATCATGGTTCCTCGTAATTGTGCCTGTGGATTAAAATGACACAGTGACGCATTTGTTTGCTTAGACGCACATTTACATGTTAGCTCGAAGCGAGCCACGGGGTGGAGACAACAGTTTGTTGGCAACGTCAGTTTTGTTCAGCCTATTATAAACTAGATGTCTGGAAGTTGCAGGCTGAGGATGCAGCTGCGCTAGTTTAGTACAATTTATGGCTTATCACTGTGGACTTAGGAACTAGGACACTGACCTAACACTGTAAAAGCTCACAGAGCTCTTTACATGTGAGAGCTCTGTGAGGTCTGATGGTGTAAAGCTGGTTAATGTGGATTAATGACACGCCTGGCAAAGACGCTAACGCGGAAACAATGTGTAATAAATCATGAATTCAGAATGTTCCTCTTTGGACAAGCTCCTTCAGCTATAGGTGGACCTTGAAAAGTGTCCTAAATAATGCAAATAGCTACCAGATCGCCAGGTAACGAGATCTGGGACTCGTCTAAACTGACCAACTGGTTTCACCGTGTGAGCAACAAAAGCGAGTTTAAATCATGGGTTTGTATTAATAACACATTTCATATCAAAGCGAAGAGGATATATTTACTGACAGCTACAATTCCCTAAAGTACTGAGTCAATATATTGGATTGCAGTTATGAATTCTATGAAAGAATAATAAACTTAAAAGAGACACACAGAAAAGGAAGATGTGAATGTGAAGTTACCACCTTCAAAAGGTAAAGAAGCATATGACCATAAAATGACGGACAGGGTGAAGTGACCTCAGAGACAAATCTTTTTTTTTTTATCCCAATGTGTCATCTGATACTCTATGTGTGTTTATAACGGGTTAAAACTTGTGAAGAACCTGGTGTGTTAGGATATCAGGCTCTCTGGAAGTCAAACATACCTCCAGTAAAGCCAGAACCAAAAGAAGTCCTATACGCATAACCGGAATATAACTTACTAAAAAAAGACCAAAGTGAAGGTTTCATGTTGGCATGTGTAACAAAGACTTTGGGTCATGTGACAGACACATAAATACTTAAAGGCCATATGACGCCCGCATGCAGGCAGATCAGCGCAGACATGCACTGGTAGGCTTGTCCAGCAACCTACGGCAGATAAACCAGACTCCTGCCTGATAATCATCAGACATCAAGTATAAACAGGTCGTCTGGGAGAGACACATCTCTGATTCCATGCATTTCTAAAACAGGGTAGATTGAGACCGATTGTAAGGACATTTGCGGACAAGCACTGTTTGTTTTCTTTTAATTTAGCTGCGGTTGTTGCAGAACTACCCCATGTTTCTCAATTTAAGACACTCCTTACATTGCAATGGGACTGATTCAGCCGGGGATCACCAGGGGTCTCAAAGCCAATACGACCCAACCCAACATCTGCAGACATTCTGCAAGGAAGCCTGCTAATAACGGCAGCCTGCTGGAGCAAAGTGGCTGCAAATGAATCAAGCCCTAGAAAAGGCATGGTATGGCAAGTCATCGTGTGCCGTTCCCTACGGTTTAGTATCCGGGATACGTGCTGAAATGACGTGGGAGGAAGGGATAACAACAATAACCTAATTGTCCCAATTAGCTGCGTCAGCTGAAGAGGAAAGAATCATGGCTTGCCTCTCAAACTACAGAAGACTGTGACACAGCCACGTTGCACGGTGACGGGTTTAAGCTGCAGAAAGGACGGAAAATGTATCTTAACGCAAGACCTCAGAAGTCTGGGTTACAACTGGGACACATTTATGGCTACTAAATCAAGAGGGTTTACAAAAACGGAGAATTTTTTCTTTTTGAATTCCTACAATCTGACGCGCAATACTGGCACTTAAGCCAAAATGAGAATCAACAGTGCGAGGAGTCACACATTCCAGCAACGCAAGAATTGTGGGACTGCCATGGAATGTAATAGTCAGGGCTAGTCAGGACTCAAAATCTGTGTCACTTACCCAGTCATGTGTTTGACGGTATGCAGAAATAAAGAGCTCTATGTACCCAACTTACAAACAGGGAAACATTGTGAGGAAATGGTGTCATTTACACATCATGTACACGTACACAGAGTGTGTGTCCAACAAAACAAAGCAAAATATAGAGAAGTGTATACTTACTGACTTATACTTTATAATAATATACATAGAGATTGCATGGTAATAAAGACAAATGAATCCTTCTCAACAATCACTTTGAGATAAGCCAGCATTTATAGAAAGCAGAGGAAATGTATGAAACCTTGATTGACCCCAGACACGGAAGGCACCTCACAGAGCAGCACACAAGTAAAAGAAAGAAAGCCACCAACTGCACCATCAACACAGAGCGACAGCTACACCAGCAATACATTTCTAAAACCACCAGCAAAGCAGAAGAAAATCTGAGACACGTCTACCGGGGAGAAACAAAGCTAAATCTCTTGAGCTATAACTCAGGTTCATGTTGTCAATCCAATAATGAATTGGTTATATAGGAAAGAGACCACCACCATCACAGCAAGTAAAGATCGGGAGCAGCAACATGAACACGAGCACAGTAAGGAAGCGCTTAGAGAGGTTGAGTGTCCAAAGTGACGGTAAATATCACCTTTGTTTCAGTGTGAGAATCTCCACTTTCCTCCGGTGTTTCAGCGGTTTCAACATGATGATCTGTCGCCTTTCCCCCATTTTCTACACTGTCAGACACGTGTGCAGCATCGCTGTCACTGCTCGTCACTGCACTCTCCCTCTGAATGCCCCCATCCTCCTCCAGAATGCCCTCGTCACCGTTCTTTTCTGCATTTTCTTCAGCGCTGTCAATGTCAATGTCGTACAGCACATCGTCTTTTTCATCTCTTCCCTTACTGTTGTCTACACTCTCCTGTTTTTCATCCTCACTCAAACTCTCTTCCGATTTTTCCGCCCCCTCACAATCCATCTGAGAGTCCTCGGCTGAGGTCTTCCCCGATTCAGCCTCAAGACTAATTTCAGACATACCTGAAAACAGACAGATAGAAGGGTATAAATGGGTCCTAACAAGCAACCTGGCAGCTTGTAGTGCACCGAAACAGTACAATAAAAAGGAGTGAAATACAAACCTAGTCCCATTGTGAGCCTGTATGTGAATGTATAATCATTATATTCAAGTCACAGTGCTAGGCATGCATGTTTTTATGTGAAAAAAACCCAGAGGGTTGTTTAATAACATTTACTGCTGTTTTTACTATTCCTGCCGTGCTGTGACACGATTCTAAGACGGCAGCTGGAAACGACATATCTCCTTGCTCATTTTGTACAACACAATAATAATATTAATGCATTATTGTGAGTAAATGCATGTAGAATAGATAGCCGTAATTGTTTCCATGCTGTTTGCGTTATCTATGCCTATGAAACATAATTGCATCCATACAGCACTGGCCCAAAGACCCACACAACATGTACACATAGAAATAGATAGATCTTTTTGGCTCATGTCCTGCAATTCAAGTAAATACTTATTTCATCATTCAGTTGTTTTTTCTCACCTTGTAACTTGCCTTAGTTTGTGATTTACAAATATAGACTACTTGATCTGTAAATTGTGTTGTTGTTGTTTTTTGCTACATCTGATGATCTCAAGCCTTCCTCAATAAGACATATACAAACAATCACACATCAGCAGCAACTTGAAACCCCGAAGCAACCCTCGCCTTGGACACAGTGAACATATGGCAGCTTAGCAATGCTGAGGTGGGAATTTCCTGGTTTTCAGCTCCCTGCAGGAAAATATGACCCATTTACGTGGCGATTGGCAAGTGAGGGTGGGCACTTTAGTGACGACACGACGTGGATGCCATTATTCGTCCAGTTGACAGTCAGACACCATAGCTGTTTGGCTCCATTTGCACCGTTTATCTCTTTAACTTCGCACCCCGGAACTGGCTCTCACCGTTTGAGCCATTAGCTTAACTAACGTTAGTTACCTGTTGCAGCAGCACGGTCACGTGACTAGCGATGACGTCCAAAAGTAATAAAACGTACTTATAAATGTCCTGTAATTAAGTGCAATTGTTATAATGCATGCTTAAGGTCATTCGGAAAGCAAGGACCCGACAAACGTGACGTCAGATGTCCACTAGTCCCAGTAAACGTGCATCGGAGCCGTTGACGTGTTTGCTAACGTTGAGCTAGCTAAACAGCAGACAACGAGCCTCTCAGAAACTTAAATAAAAGCACTTTAAATGGCCGTTTTGAGACTATTCCTCCAGGTGTGCGACTCTACGCCGCAAGGGAATGTCGAGGCTCTAAACTTTGGTTCGACATGAACTCACCTGTGTGCGGTCGTGGCTAACTATGTAACCCCGGCTAGCTGTGAACGGTTAGCCGCCGTGATGGTTCAGGTCCTCGGAGCCGCGCTGGACGACGAGGCGCGTCTGGTGCTCGTTAATGCAAACGTCGCATAGATTTACTAACAATTCACCACCGACGGTGCTCCACTCTCCTTGATAGACGCTGTACTTGCCGTTTGAACCCCGGAAAGACTGACCCTCTGTGCGGGCCCTCGGCTGTCATCGGAGGCGGACCGCGTCGCTTGTTGTGCTGCACGCGCGCGCCCCCTGCTGTTCAAATATGCGAACTGCAGTTTGTGTCCGAAGTCTAAAATAAGTTAAACTATTTACATTTTTTTTTCAGAACCGAGTTAAAGTATTGAGACATATTTTTTGGGGTAAAACACGACAATAAACAGGCTAATTTAAAACATGTGCAATATAAATACACTCTGCAATAATACTTATAATAGTTATTCTGTCTATATAATATTTCAGTTATTGTGGATTCTTTACTTTTTTTATTGTTTATTTGGTCATTTATAATACTTGTTTTGATCTTGTTTCTTTTTTACTATGTCTCTTTACCCTTTGCTGCGGTAAACCCTGTAAATTTCCCCGCTGCAGGACTAATAGAGGATTATCTTATCTTATCTAATATGCTGGTCAAGTCTTATTTTTTTTTTTTTTTTTTTTTTAAATGTCTTTATTCAACAATTGCACATGTACAATTTCATAAATTATCAATAAGAAACGGCAAAATACATTTAAATACATTTGAACTAACATGCCAGTCTGGCAACTGCAGAGAATAAAAAATAGACAGAAAAAAAGGATAAAATAAAAATAAAAAAGGGGACACTAAGGCACAAACTCTGATTGTATAAGTACAAACATATATCACAGGCAATGCATGTCGTTACTGTTCTCATGGCCTTTTTGTTGGATCAGCATTTAAGAGTTTTTAGATACATTTCAAACTCTTTGTAAAAAACACTTATGAATATAGAATTTGGCAAAAATAATCAATAAATTTATGATATACGCCCTTTCCTCAAACCTTTCTGTCATAGCTAAATCTAACATGTTAGTAGAATAATGTAAAATATTTGTACAAAACATCGCAAACAAATTTTGAGCCTTTTTCCCATTAACTTTTTAGAGTACGGACGATGCCAAAAAAGATGGGGCACAGTTTAGATAGATAGATATATATATATAGTTACTTTATTATTCCCGCAAGGTGAAGCATTTTTGCTACAGCAGCATTTAAGATAAGATAAGATAAGATAATCCTTTATTAGTCCCAGCATGGGGAAATGTACAGGATTACAGCAGCAGAGGGTAAAGTGCAGACATAGTACAAATACAAAAACAAGTATTACATAAAGGTAAGCAATACAATATAAAAAATGCACAATATATACAAAACGATAGGATAGAATAATAAGAAAAATGCACAATATATACAACAAATAGAATATAATCATATTAAATAAAATTAACTAACAAAGCAAAACAAAACAATAGTGCAAAGAAGTAGCCAAACAAACAAACAAACAACAGAGGTGATTTATTATATACTTTTATTGCAGCGGGCAGGAGTTATCTGGTTGCGTTGTGCAAACGGTACAATATATATATAAATCTTTCTTAAATTTCTTGAGAACACGCTTTCTTAGTCATCAATGTTTATCTCAGCTAAAACCTACGACCTCTGTACTTTGCTACAATGTGACATCACACAACAAACTCGATTTCCCAGAAGCCCCGGCGATGAGAGGGGACGCACAGTTGCGTTGCAACGCAAGCTGCCTAGTTGAAGGCAGCACAGCTAGAGGCCATATTGGAATCTATGAAGTCGGTTTGCACTTTGATGGAACTGAGTGTCTGTCGTTTTTGGGGAGTCTCTAAACCGCCGTCCCGGACTCGCACCCGAGTGATCGCGCCCGACACACATTCCGCTCGAGACCCCGGCCACGTCTGGACGGCACGTTGTCTCGCTTCTCTTGTGGGGGAAAAACAAAAAAAATGAGCCCGACCGATGCTAAGCGAGGGGCTAAACGCAGGAAGAACAAGCGGGGCGGTGGCAGCAGTTGCAGCGCCGTCTGCAACACCAGCGGTGGCAAGGCCGGGGTCGCCTCGGCCCTGGGCTGTGCGGGGGGGACAGCGACACCCGCCTCGGTCGTCAGCTTCCTAACAACCGGCGGCGCGGGCGGCGGGACCACCGGCTCCGTGGCGGGCATGAACGGAGAGGTGAGAGTGAGTTGTCACGCGTCGTGAACCGGCGGATGTCAAAGCTAAAGCGGCGTTATATCAACGATGATTTTTTTTTTTCGGGCCCCCGGACACCGATGCGAGGAGGAGAAGCAGCTAGCGAGCCGACGGCGTATGCGCACACCGGGACGTTAACGGGGGTTAAATGCAGCTGGACCCCGGTGCTTCGTTGCCTCGCGGTGGTCGGTGTTTGGATGGAGGGTCGTGGCGTCGTGTGGTCCGACTGGCCTCGTTGTATTTGTGTGTCACTGTCGTAAACATTAGCGCCGGGCTACTGGTGCGTTAGCTCAAGTTGAGATATCGCAGCTGAATCGACACACAGCTTCGAGTCACCCCCCAAAGAAGCTGCGTTATTATTATTTATTCAAGCAAAATGCAGTCCAGGTACGTTAGGTTAGGTGGAGATTATTTAGGGGTTATAATAAGGTTGAACACAGTTGGACCGTGGGCTGATTTTACGCAGATAAACATGAATGCTAGCTAATGCTAACACTGACAACTTCAGCTCCGTCGGGCCTCGATGTGTACAAGCTGACCTTCCTACTTTTCTTGCTTTCATAAAGAGTTTAACCCGGTTGTATTCACCAGATAATACGCTCAATAGACTAACTGGCTGCAGATGTCCAACGTAGCTTAGTTTTACGTCATTGGCTCACAAGTAGGCACACAAACCATAAGTCACAGTGACACCATGAGATGTGAGCTGCTTTCTTTGTAGCCGACCTGTTTTTGACAGTTAAACTCAGAGATGTAGGTTTAAAAGTTTAGTTGGTTAGTTTTGGGGTCAATCAGTTTTTGTTTTTTTTTTGCACAAATTGCCAAAAGCGTTAAGAAAAGCTGAAGTAGATGCTGCTCAGTACAAGCGGGGACAAATGCCTTAACATCTGTTATGGACACGTTGTGTTTGTATTGTAGTCTACCTGTCTTCCCTGAGCCGGCCTGACGGTGTTACTTCACACATCTTAGAAGATTGTAAACTAATCTAGACTTCACAACGTAACAATTACCTTTAACGCCAAGTCTGATTAATCAAGTGTGTACGTTCTGTGTAAACATTGAGTTGTTTGTGTCCCTCAGGTAAGCAACAGTGTTACACCACAGTTTACGGAAGGACCAGTGAATGCTGACTTCTCCGGGGTCCTTCAGGTAAATTCACATCAGGTGTTTCCCCCGAAAGTTCCTCTGATGCCACAGTTACAGATTTATCTTCCGAAGCCGAGCCCCGTGCGTCCCGACATATTTACACCTTTATGCACACTAGACGGGGAGGCGCACCACAAGAAGGCTTAAGTTGCTCTTCATTTATTCGCCTTCACACATAAACAATTTTTAAAACGTTTAGTGTCTGAAGGGACATAACTGTCACACGTATCAAGAATACATTAAATTCTGAAGGGCACCAAACGGTGTGACATCAAGATGGTTCGACATCTGTATTTACGCTACACATCTGGAACGTGACTGGAACCGGTCTCGCCGTATTAGCGGCCCGCCCCGAGTGATCAATTACAGCAGGGATTTCAGTCTCTGCAGCGCTTTTTTTGACAGCAGTGTTGGAAAGCTGCATATGCGTTATCAGCACTATGTTAGTCACTTTACATATGGCTAGCTGCTGTCATCGAAACATTTTCTTGAATGAAAAATTTGACCTCCACCAAACTTTATATTGTCCTGTTGATCTTGGATGGCTAAATCAATATTCATAAACGTAGATGACCAGCTAAAGTGAATGTCACAGCATCAGGACAATAACATTATATCCAAATGAGTTCTGTTTGAATGTATGCCTTACCGCATATAAGGAACCGTGTCCATATCCCTGTAAAATCTCGTCAAAAAGCCCGAATGTTCTTTCAAAACTAAATTAGTCTTATTGACAGCTCTAACAAAAGTATTGACATGTTCAAATATGTTTTACTGCTTTTGTGCATCAGTGTCGTAAGTAGTCGTTCGGGCTGCAACAATGTGTTTTTCGTGTATTGTTGAGAACTACATATTGTATTCAGCACATACAACAAATCAAATAATGCACCTTGCGCGTGTCCAAAATATGTCAAGTGGCTTTTGCTTTTATTTATTTTTTTATATTGTGTTTTTGTCACCACACCTGGTCGTTTTTCTTATGTTGGTCACACCGCTTATGTTATGCGGACAAGAAATTACTCCTAAATAGGTCAGGCAGAAAAGTCTCAAATAAAATATTTAAATTGAAAGGTAAAATGGGAGGAACATTGTTGGGTACTGCTTCTTCTTTCTTTTCTTTTTTTTTTTATTAAAAATGTATTCAATTGTGACACAATTATCCTGGATTGAATCAGATTATTTTAGTTGTTACGCCCCGTCTGACCTTTGCAGTATACCAAAATATACAAGCAAGATAAGAAATCCCCAGAAAACCCCCCCGTGCTGGAGGAGTGACTGAAGCTGAATAACCCACAGATTGAGAGTCTCCTGGAAACTACTGGTACACCTATAAAATGTTGCTGAAATAGATGCAAAGCAACCCCTTTTTTTTTCTTTCTTTTTTTAAATCCCCAAAGGCATTTTGCTCTCTGACAAACTGCGCCAAATGTGGAGATCATTAATTGAAACTTCTTACTGGTAATTATGTGTCTGTGCCACTCTGTGGTCCATTCACTGAGGAGGCTGCACATTAAGAACAAGTACCAGTGTTTTAATGGCGTGCAGAGGGGCGGTTTAGACAGCTGGCGTACCCAGAATGCAATGGCTTACAAAGGAGTAGAGTGTGACCTGCCTTGATACCAAGCAGTTATACTTTATTGGTTAATCCTGGAGAATTTCTTTTTTTTTTTTCAATTTGCACATTATTTTTTGAAAGAAAGGCTTTAGTTTGGCAGTCCATATTGATTTACATGATTTAATGTTTATGACACATCCATAACGAATAGCTGCAATCTCACTGCATTTCATTATATTTAGAAATAGTCAGTTTTACTGTCAAAATAGCCTGTTCTGTTTTTTTTTTTTTAATTCTATTATAATAAAAAAATGTTTTAATGATTTATTTAGGTGAACGCTTGTGTGGCCCGGGTAGCTTTATGATTTTTTTTTTTTTTCTCTCTTGCTACTTCCTCTCACTCCTACTAAACACTCGCCACAGACCCCGTTCACGTTCGGCTTGAACCAGCGGGCCCCCTACACGGCCGGCGACAGCTGCCTCTTATGCCGATGCGAGCGCAAAGACAGTTCCGTGCCTCCAGAGGCAGGGGTCTCGGGCCAGAACGGGACGGCACAGCCCAACAAGACGCCCAGCGCCCTCCAGCTGCCTCTGTGGGTGTGCTCCGACTGCAGGCGCACTGTGGAGAAGGAGGACCGGCACACTGCTCTGGAGCAGTCTTTGGGGGTAAGGACACCTGGCTGTGAGGAGAGTTTTCGAAGTTGTGGGGTAGGTGTTTTTTGAAGTTCAAAGATGACGGGCACGTGAGAGAACTGCGGGGGGGGGGGGGGCCTCTCGTTCTTTGAATGGTTCCACAGTTTCCAATCGGCATCCGTCTCAGCGCGGATATTTCTGCCGTTTTAACTCGCACAGCTGCAGCCGGTCTTTCGGTGGATGGCGTAGCTCTCGCGTTCACATCCGTTTCTTTGCCAGAAAAGCGGAGCAGCCAGAAAAAACAGCTGTTGCTGTGAGGGGGGAAAAAAACAAAAACGTTACAAACAACACACTATCATTTCATATTTTGGACTTTGCGTCACTTTGAACTACAGCTAGATAATAGTACTTAGGCCGAAATATGTAGATTCTGTCAAGTTCTTAAAACAAAGGACAATGCAGCGGATCCACGACTACTATGTTCTTTTCAGTGGAACCATGATGTTCTTTCCAGTTTGTAGTTGGAGCTGCTTTCCACAGCAGATTTACATGACTTTAAATATGCTCTCTGGCCTATGTTGTATGAAGGCCATGATGTCTGAGACTAATGCCTCTTCATATAAAGAGCTTCTTTATGTTCGGCAGCCTGGCTATGTGCTCCGCTGTGAGGACAACACCGATGTAGAAGTGGAAACATCTTGTGATTAAACATCGTTTTTTTCTTCTTTTTTTTACTGGAATACAAAGTCATTACTATACACTGAAGGGACTCCCTTTTATTTATTTCTATTGCAAATAGATTTTACTTGCGTGGTTTGATTTAAGTGCAAGTTGTGAGCAGTTATTTGTTGTATAGAGTCTTAAGCAATAGTTTCATAGTCCATTATTCATTTTTAAGCAGAGCCAAAGGCTGATTCTCATGAATGTTTACATATTTCTGCTGCCACTTTGCTGTGCTGTGTGTGTTAGCTACGTTTTGATTGTGACCTAAGCCTCAAGTAAACTCTTGTCTATCAGAAATAATGTGTAGTCATCTCTGCTAACAACAATTATTGGATTAACACAGAGTTAAATTCTGGATCATTTCGCTGTTTGCACATTGATGACATGTCTCTGATTTGTACCTGAATTATTAATCAAGCATATACTCGGATTAGGAAACGAAAATTTTTAAATTAAAAACACCAAATAGGGAGTTTGATATTGTAGCATAATTTTAAAAGTAACGCACACGTACAAGATCTCTGGACTACAATGACACTTGGGCTCAAAGACACGCGGCCTTACTGACCTGTGATTCAAAGTCGTACTAAGTTTACACTTGGACATATGCAAGTGAATTCTTAACACTAGTCAAAGTTGTATAACTCAAAACCTTATTGAGTACCTCAAGTGGTTGTTACTGTTGCATTGCCGAGCTGGTTCATATACTATTGATAAGGCTTCATTTTAAAGTTGTCAGGTATGTCAGAGCGGCTGGTTTCCTTGTTGTGGGGGGTGGGTGTGCCCTGGCTGTTTGGTTTGGTTTGGGTTTGGGTTTGGTTTCCTCATCAATGTATTGTTCCTCTGCATCCTCACAGCAGTGGGGTTGATGCTGACTCATGATACCGTGGTCCCGAAGCAAACAGAGCCAAACCACTGGAAAGCTTTTACTGTGAAGCAGCTGCAGAAGGTTTGCCTGAACGGAAACATTCTAGCTCCAGTAGCTTGTCGATGATTAGACCAGACCAGTCGGGCTCCTCTCTTAGTTACATAAGTGTGTACCTGAACAAGTGGTTCAATTAAAAACACTTACCCCCATGACACTCCTGTTGGTGCACAGGGCTCTCCTTGGGTTGGCCGATCCGAGCTACTGTGCCTGGGCTTCTTCTGTTGTCGGCTCATAGCACATCTGTCTTCTTTGTAGCTGCAATTGTGAACAAGGAGAAAAAAATGCTGCTGAGGTATATCAATATCCAGACCTCTGTGACGTTCCAGCTTCATATAGATATTATTCATTATTGGGGAAATAGCGTAAACTCCTAAATACATTATACTACTCTGCTAACAGTTACTGTGCTAGTCATATGATGTGTTGTTGCAGCATGTTTTGGATTTAAGACATCAAAACATTCATTATCTTTAACCGCTTATCCCGTTCAGGGTCGCGGGAGCCGGTTCCCAGCAGCCGGTTCCCAGCTGACATTGGGCGACGGTTACAGGGCTCACAAATAGAGACAGACAACCATTCACGCTCACATTCACACCTACGGGCAATTTAGAGTCATCAATTAATCTTACGGTGCATGTTTTTGGACTATGAGAGAACCCGGAGTGAACCCAAGCTGTCACGTGGGGAGCATGCAGACTCCACACAAAGGGGAACCCCCCCCCCCTCTTGCTGTGAGGCGACCGTGCTAGCCACTGCACCACTGTCGCAGCCCACATGAAAACGCGATGAACATAATCAACAGAAATAAGTGTGACTCAACAAACAACACACGGCGAGTTGCTAAGTTTCTTAAAAACGTTGCTCGCTTGCGTCTTGAGGAAAGCGTGAAAAAAAAAAAAAAAAAATATGTTCTGTCTCTCAGTGTGCCATTTTTGTGATATTTCTCTACAGAGCCAGGACTTCCTTTTGCACATGCCCGTGGGTAACGGAAACCTGGGCCAGGAGGCAGCCACAGGGGACAGACTGACCACTGCTGTGCCTACACTACCCATGCTCCCTGCCCCGGACCTCACCGCGCCGATGCCTGCTGACACAGTGTGCAGCTGTGAAGCCTGCAACGAGAGACGGTCAGTTCAGAGGGATCGCCGTTGAAAAAAGGGAATTCGAATTCTAACGCGTCGTTTTTTTTTAATCTTTACGTTTCTAAAGTTCTCCATGAATCCGTGTCCCGGGTAACAGGGAGATCTCTGCTGAATCAGAGCGGGAGTCACAGCAGCTACAGAACCACTGGTCGGAGGTTCGCTACCTGGTGCGCTGCATCTACCGTCAGACAGGAACACCGCTGGCAGATGACCATGACCAGCCCTTGGAGAGGGACAAGGAGGGCATGAAGGAGCTGGTCGATAGGTAAAATGACTCTTAGTTCTCCCTTTGCAGGTGTTTGTCCACTAGGGGTCTCTATTGAACTGTGGATGCATTAGGAAAAAAAGCCCCTGTCAAAACGATCAGGCCTGACAGCCTTTTGAAAGGAATGATGTCAACAAGTTGAAACTACTTCCACCTCGACATAAACGCTCATCTTTATTTCCTCAATATGATGCGTTTCCTGTTGAAACAGGATCCTCGGCTGTGCCATGACTCACTGAGGGAACATTTTAAACTGTGAACACGGGGGACGTTCAGGAAAGAACCAGTTTTATATGGCCGTGGTTTTGAGAGCGTTTTCATTTGCGCCAACGTGTCCAGTCTGAACCTCGCATAGCAAGACCTATCTCCTAAAGAAAGGTCTGTTTGCATCCATTAGCATTCTGGTATCGGGGAAAAGACATTTCTTAAAGCTAACCACATCGTCTTGAGCGGCGTTGAGCACAGGATGCAGCGAAGTTGCCCTCACGAAATAAATGGCGCGGGAGGGGGGAGGAGAATGCCACGTGAAATACTCGGCCAATGTCAGGCTTACACCCACAGTCTACATTTGGCGAGTCACATTAGTCCAGTCTCACTGTTTTACCATTTCTAAGATGAATTGCTTCATCCCCCCCCTCCCACCCCACCCCACCCCGCCCCCGCTAGACTCTGTGAGAAGGACCCTTACCAGCTTTATCAACGGTTGGAGCAGCAGGCGCGTGAATATGTCTTGGAAATGAAGGTGCGGCTACTGAAGCACCTATCGACAGGACCCAAGACGACGGGACCATCGGGGACTGTGGCTGCAGCCCTGGGTCCTCCTCAGGCCTACCAGTTCATTTCCCTGCTGCTGGAGGAGTACAACGCCCTCTGTCAAGCTGCACGCACCATCAGCAGCTTCCTGCTCACCCTGGTCAGTTTTGTGGAGCCAGAGCTACAGCTGATACGGAGATACTGTTTTAGCTGCCCTGCAGGTGGCGTCAAAGGCAATTCATGGCCTTAGTCAGTTGCTGACAATGATTCGAAATGTTTTTTTTTTTTTCTTCCCTCAGGAAAATGAGCACCTTCAGAAATTTCAGGTGACGTGGGAGCTGCACAACAAGCACCTTTTTGAGAATCTGGTGTTCTCTGAACCGATCTTGCACAGCAATTTACCTGCACTGGTTGCACAGCTGAAGTAAGATATAGTTTAATTAAAGATATGATATAGTTACTCATCCATCGTTATCACTCAGTCTACTATTCTTGACCCAAATTGGACCGATGTGCCACACCCACTGTTTCAGAAGTCTAGAAAATGAACCGTTGACCTTCATGAACACACATTCTACACATCTGTAGTAAAAGTGTCTTTTAATGTCTCGTCTTATTCTGCCTCTGTTTTTGTTTCAGACATGGCACAGCCTCCCATGATTCATACAATGAAGATATGTACAGGACCTTGTTAGAAAGCTACCATCAGCTGCAGCAGGAGATGGCTTCGGTGGCTACTGAATGGCAGGAGTGTGAGAAGAGGATTGATGACTATGTAGATGAACAGGTATACACATCCGAGACAAAGCATGAACGTATTTGATACAGGAAATAACGGTACTTTAAAAAAAGAAAAGAAAAAAAAGAACGGTGGTACTTTATGACGATGGCGTAATTATAGCTCTCTGGATGTGACTCTTTTGCAGCTGCTTTTTAAGGTGGAGGGTCAGAGTCTCACCAACCAAAGAACAGAGCCACACAAGTCTTTGATAAGCAAAAACGTAAGAGATTTGAAAATGATATCGAAAAAACAGTCGAAAGTTTTTTTTTATCTTATCTTCAAATTGTAATTTCTCTCATTTATGGAAGTTCACGCTCTTCTAATTATCTGATTTATTTCCAGACTTTGAAGACTAAGCAGCGAATGCTGAAGGAGGACTGGGAGTTCTTCAAGCAGAGAAGATTTATAGAAGAACAGGTACACAAGTGTTAGGGAGCCATCATGATTTAAATGTGTAGTTCTGCGCCTCGGAGCAGTTTTTTTTTTTTTTTTTTTTTTTAAATGCTATTCTCTTTATAGTTACCGAACAGTAAGAAGCCCCCCACCGGAGACCACAACTTCACAGACACTATGAGGATGCTCTCATCTCGTCTGAGTATTCCAGACTGCCCAAACTGCAATTATCGACGAAGGTGAGTCTCCACGATTCATTGGTACGTCTGGACTAAGATCAGATTACTTTCAGTAGCCTGCGTTTCCACCATCGCAGCATTAAGAGCCAGGGCCATCTTCGAGCCAGCCGTTGTTAATGGCCGGGGGCCTTAAGCAGCTAGAGCGGAAAAACATTTGCTTTTCTACTATTTCACCGAGAAGAAGTGAGCGACTTGTGAGAAGTCTTTTTGATAAGTTCATGACTGACGAGGAGGCGAATTCTTCAATTGTCTCCTACTGTTGGAGGAAAACCCCCGTTAACATATTTGACACCAGACATTTCTACTTAAAGATCTAACACCAGAAGTGACAATGGACAGGAAACTGGCCTCGGCGTGCATGAGCTCGCCCGTGTTTGTGGAAAAGCAGCTATTATATAGCACATTTAAAATATACTTGAAACTGCTTTTATTGACCAATGAAAGACAAATTATTCTTATTTACCCTATGAATGATTTCATTCCCTGACTTTGAGTTGACAGGGAATTGAGCCCATACGACACGTCCCTCTCACGTGATCATTGAGGGAGAACATTTTTAATTTATTGGTTGTGTTCTACGTTGATGGATGCATCTGTAATTGTTAGGAACATGATTATCCAAAGTAAGGCCACTATGAGCTCGACTTTTAATTCGGCCCCACCTTTATCCCCAATATGTGAGGTTCAGTAATAATTTGTTCATATTATCTTTTCTTGATATTGTATTATATCAAGAAATCGAATTTTGATGTTGTAAAAAAAAAACATTAACTTTAGGGGACGAACATGAGTCGATCAATATTCGGATAATACTGTCATAATTAATGCAATATTAAGATCGTCCGTATCACCCACCCGCTACCAACAGGTGCACGTGTGATGACTGTAGTCTCTCCCACATCCTGACCTGTGGCATCATGGACTCTCCCATCGCTGAGGACCTCCACATCAAGCTGCCCCTGCAAGGGGAACCGCCCCGCGACTACCTGGCGGAGGTGCACCCTCCCAGCCTCTCCTCCGGCAGCTCCGCCTCTGGCTCCAACTCCAGTTCTCCCATCACCATTCAGCAGCATCCGAGGCTCATTCTGCCCGAAGGAGATACCAACACTTTGTGAGTTAGCCCGTCACTGTCCCATCACAATGGTTGTTTTAAGATTTGCAACAAACCATTGAGGCATAGTTCATACAGATCGTAATTGCTCAGCTCTTCCTGTAAACAATAATCCCCCACTCCTCCCTCCCGCCCCCCCTTTCACTTTCCCCTAACACGACTACTCATTTCCCCTCTTCTTTTAGTATTAGTGATGATGACGAAGTGCCTCCGTTGTCCAGTAAGTTCGGGGACATCTACCCTATGACTGGGTATGAGGATAACAGTGTTGTGACCGCTGCTGTGAACGGCCTCCATAATGACATCAATGGGGAATGTGAAAACGTGGAACTAAAGGCAGGGGTGAGTTCTGTGCAGCGATATATTACTTAAAAAAAAAAAAAAAAATGCCCAAGATTAGTTGTGGATTTCCCTGCCGAGTTTCTGGATGATGAAACTGGTGTTCGCTATGAGTGGGCTACCAGTTTTGTGTATAGTTCCTCACCTGTTTCCTAACTGGGTCTTCTTTGTTCAACACATTTCTATCTCAGTCTCCTCACATGACCAGCAGCAGCAGCTCATCAGAGGGCGACGAGGAGGAAGTTGACGGTGAGGTCGTTGGGGAGGCCAGAGGTCAGCTGGAGGAGCTTTCCTCAGGAAAGACCATCAGCCCTCCACCTTCCTACAACCACCAACAGGTGTGGTAACAGCTTTTAATAAGCTTTCTTTGTCACAATTGCTCGGACATAAAGTCAATGAACCGTTATATAAAAATGAACACACACAGTTATTCCTTTTTTAAAGTATGTTTTCATGATAAAATGACAACTGTCCCTAGTCAAGGTCAAATCCTTGACCTTGACTATAGTTTTCATTATTGATTCATCTTTTGTTAATAAAATAGTAAAGAAAATCCTAAATGTAATTTTACTTTTCCCAAGTAGAAGCAAATCCTAACATTAAAATAAATAGAACCAGAGAAGTTCTGCCATCTTTGTTTGAAAGATTTCTGAAATGATTAATTGATTGACAAAATCGCTGCTGATTTTTAAAATCTTCCATCGAACAACTAATTGTTTCAGCATGAATATAACTAGATGATAATCTTACGAGAGCAGGGTAGAGGAACACGCACGCTGCAAAATAAAAGCGCGCCACCTATTTTGAATCTGTGTTCCCACCCTCAGGTAGAACAGGTCCAGCATGCCTGCGAGTGCCACGTGTGCAACCAAGACCCCAGCTCCTCCACCCTCGGCCCTGCCACATGCCTGCCCCCTAGTCGCCTCCACGCCGCACCTCCTCCCACTGTTGGACACCAGTTCTTCACAGACAGCAAGACACCCCCCACCCACCCCGCCCTCCACCTCTACCCCCACATCCACGGCCACCTGCCCCTACACAACTTCTCCCGGCCCCTGCTGCACCCTACACTCTACCCTCCCAGTCCTCCTCTCACACACAACAAGGTAAGTCTTGATCCCATACGTCACTAAGGCCGCATATGAAATATTTTCATCCTGGTTTCTTTCTTTATCTAGTGTGTATAATTATCGCTATGAGAGCACCTTTAAGGGAAAATTGCTTAATTTCCTTATCACGGGGGATTTTTTTAAGTTTCCAGGAACAATACTGAGCTTAGTTGTATTCTAGTTTCACTTAGTTTCCCTGTAAGTTTAATGTTCCGCCACAAGGGGTCAGGCTGAACCCAATCCAAGAAAGCAATCCCAAACTATATCATACACCAGCTCAAATCAGTTTTCTCATAATCCCAAACTAGTGACATGATTTGATTTCTGTAACTTATTTCTTCTTTCCTTCAGCCTTTGCCCCCAAACCCGACATCAAACCACTCGGCGGCCAAGCAGCCGGCCTTCAGCCCGTCGTTACCGGAGCACGTTTACCAGAACTGCTTTGGCGGTGCGTGTGGAGCTGGCGACTGGAACAGCTCGCTGCAGTGCCTCTCGCTCAAGTTTGAGAACCTTTGGGACGCTGCTGTGATGAAGAGCTGGAATCCATCTGTGCTGTTGCCCGAGTCCCTTCCAGGTGAGCCTCTCTGGCACTGCAGAAACAATCAATACACAAATAACTTCCGCAAGTCAAACACTGTTATCATGTATCATATCTGTCATCATTTATCTACAGGTGACATGCTCGGCCCACCCCTCGCTGACATGCCCCTCCCCCCAACATCATCGATCGGCCCCCAAGGGGAACACCCCTCGCTGCCCACCCCGCTGCCCCCTTCCTGCTCCGCTTCCTCGTCATTGTCGTCGTCTTCGTCGTCTTCGTCGTCGTCGTCATCATGCTCCTCTTCAGAAGCCAAACAGCAGAAGAAGAGTGGCGCCAAGAAGAAGTGTCTCTACAATTTCCAGGATGCCTTCATGGAGACCAACCGAGTAGTGATGGCCACCTCCGCCTCCACGTCCTCCGTGTCCTGCACTGCCACCACTGTCCAGTCAAGTAATAACCCACCCATCCACCTAGCATCTAAAAGACCCAACTCTTTAGGTAATATGGGCGGTAGGCGCGGCGCTTAGTTTGGCACTGGTGTTGATTGATTCATTTTAGAAAATCATCAGTCATTACAGGGTTGTGACATCATTGTAAAAACCCATCATGGAAAATGTTTTGCCTTTTTTTATTTTTTTACCTTCCAATCAAAATACAGATTACAAGCATCAAGGAAATCAAGCATTTCTTAAAAATATGAGTGCTAATTAATTTTCTGATAACTTGCTCCTGTGTGTGAAAACTTTGTGATGAACTGCACGTTTTTTAAGAACAAAGAAAAACTAAACAATGCTCTCAACCAATATATCTTTGTCTCCTCTAGACGATGTATTTCACAATCTAGGTAAAGAGGACCATAGGCAACCCGCTCCAGCCCCCCCAAGAAACTGTCCCACAGGACTGACCTCCCTCCCTCCGCTCTCGGCCCCCACCTTGCCCCCAGCACCCACCACGCACCTTCCCACAATGGGATCCCAGCCCTTTCCAAAGATGGCTGCCCCAGCCCCGGACTTCATGGAGACCCACCAGGGTTTGTGCCTCCCGCCCGCCGAGCCGCCGGCCTCCTCAGCAGATGGTCCCGTCAGTGCCCCACCCAGTGTCTGCAGGTAAGACCACCACCACCACCACCACCATGTCCTACAGCCTCACAAAGAAGGACATCAATCAAACATAATACCAATGCCCGATAGGATTTTGTTGTTTGTGATTGGAGGGGAAGTATCTTTAGGCACCAGTTTTAAGTATGATTGTTTTCAGTGATCCTGACTGTGAAGGCCATCGCTGTGAGGGGAATGGGGCCTACGAGCACCAGCCGTACGATGGGGAGGAGAGTCAGGACGAGGACAGCTGCTCCGAGCATAGCTCCTCCACCTCCACCTCCACCAACCAGAAAGAAGGAAAGTACTGTGACTGCTGCTACTGCGAGTTCTTCGGCCATGGCGGGGTAAGAGGCACACATTTATTACTCACTGAAATTAGCATGTTCACCTCAAATTTACATGTTTTTTAGGGGGGGAATACAATTCTACATTAATTTTGTTTTAAGATAAGAATTAATAAATATGGGGCATTCATCCCCTGTACATAATGTAAAACCAAAAAATCATCGAGTGAGTCATAGATTGTTATCTTAGTGTAATAATTCATTTCATCGTTCTCCGTCTCATTCCCAGCCCCCAGCTGCTCCTACCAGTCGAAACTATGCAGAGATGCGAGAGAAGCTGCGCTTGCGTCTAACAAAGCGTAAGGAGGAGCAACCTAAACGGGAGGAGCAGCAACCGGTGATAGAGCGAGATGGAGGGGTGGAGGACCACAGGCGGGTGGAGGACCTATTGCAGTTCATCAATAGTGCCGACAATAAACCTGCCTCCAGTTCTAAAGCAGCCAAACGGGCCAGGCATAAACAAAAGAAGGTAAACGTCCCTCCCAATCACTTCAGAAGTCTTTTCTTTTTTTTAAATGGCAGCAATGATCTCCAGTGTGTATCCATGGGCCAAAGTTGTTAGCATGCTGAAAGTGTATACATGCCTGTGTGTGTGTGCTTCAGATGGAGGAGAAGGCCCGTCTGGAGGCAGAGGCCCGTGAAAGGGAGGAGCAGCAGATGTTGGAGGAGCAGCAACGACGACAGCGGCAGGAAGAGGAAGAGGCGGCGCTTCAAAAGGAACTGCTCCGGCTGCAGGAGCTGCAGCAACATCGGGCTGCCAAGAAGAAAAAGAAAGAGAAAGCAAAGGAAAACACCGCTCCCCCACAAAACAACCCACAGCCCCTCAAACAGACAGCGCAGAACGTCTTAGATAACCTACAGAACGGAAAGTCACACTCACTGCTTCAAACCCTCATCAGGCTCCCCGAAAAGAAGGAACCCAGAATAGACCCCCGACCCCGCCCCAACACACAGCACAGCCCAAAACACACTAGTGAGAGGGGTTTTTCTACCGAGACCAACATCCCCAACTGTCAGGCCGTCCTCTACAATGGCACTCCTACATCCCAGCTTGACGTCAACGGTAAAGTAAAGGCCAAGCAGTCTGCGAAGCTGGCCACTTGTGAGGCTGCTGTAAAGAAAGCCCCGGAGCTGCACAAGAGCTCAGATGTGGCAGCGAAGCTAGCGAATGGCACCACCCCCACCCCCGCTACACCAGACATCAAAGCAACGCGAATCAGGCCCGCTGAGGCCCTGGCTCCCCTCCCCACTACTGAACCGAGGAGGGAGGACAGGTGTAACATTGGAGGCGCCAGTGGAAAGAGGCAGCATCAGCAGCTACACCAACAACAACCTCTGACCCAAACGAAGGAAGACAGGCGAAGTCCACCCGTGTCCAACCCTTCCCCTTCACCCCCGCCAGCCTGGCAGTCTGAGCAGAATGGCAAACCTCCCAGTGCAGAATCCCCACAGCCCAAAGGCAAGACCAAGAAGAGCAAGAAGAAGAAGGGGGACAAGATGAACACCTCAATAGGTATGTGTCGTGAATCACAATTCAATTTTGCGGAATCAGGTGTGTGTGTGTGTGTGTGTGTGTGTGTGTGTGTGTCCAGTAGTTGTCTCACTCCTAAAATAACCGGCTGTGTGGCTGCATAGACCTCATGCTGGTGAGGTGGGGGAAATACGAACTGTGTTCTTAACAGGGAGATCTATTTCCCCGCTTGTCTCCTGGGTATTCTGTGGTGTGTATATATGGTATCACAGCGTTGTTAGTGAATGTGTGCACTGTGCAGATTGCTGCTGCCTTTTTACGTCTCACTGTCCTCAGCAGGTACGAAGGGGAGCTGCTTAAAGTAGTTTTACAATATGTCACAAACATTAGAGTTGCACTTGTGCCCTTATTTGCAACATGTTCCGACAGTGTGGCTGCATTAAAGCTTTTTTCCCCACTGACGAGGTGCCAGTGGTGAAACTGGACCTCAAACTAAAGCTTAAGGTGATGTGAACACTCTGCCTCGCTTTGGCCTTTTTAAACCTGCTGAACGAGAACCGAGAGAGTGGGACAGATAACATTTACGACTATCTGGTCTAGAATCTGCTGAATGTAGATGGTTTAGTTGGAGGAATAAGAGGGGATTCAGGTTTGTCTCACTTGTGGCTGCAGGGTGCGGGAGCTTTCCGCTTTTATTCCTCTTGACAAACCCGTCTACATTCAGATGTGCAGACATACCTTTTTTTCACTTTTTATTCAAAGCTACTATGTAGAATTTCCAACTGAAGCGCCATTCAGTAGTTGTATAAAAGCTGCATTTTAGGCAGGCGTGCATATCCAAGTTCCTCTCGGAGACTAATTTCATAATGCACTTACAAAAGTAATTAATATATTAAATATTGCAGCAATTAACAAGCATTTGTGTTGTTTTCTTTTAGATGACGTATTCTTGCCCAAAGACATCGACCTGGATAGCACTGAAATGGATGAAACGGAGAGGGAGGTGGAATATTTCAAAAGGTATGTGCACACACACACACACACACACACTTGTGCCAAATACTTTAAAGGTACCCTGTGGAGCTTTCGACCACCAGTGGCGTAATGTCGTCATAAGTGGATACTTGCACAAGCAGTTTCCACAGTTATATCCTGTTCTGTGTATTGACAGTTGAATAGCAATGAGGTAGCCGCACATTGATTGGCCCGCAAAGATGAGGAAGAAGACAACTGCTGGCAAGCAAACAATGATATATGAGGGTTTTAAAATCATTAGAAATGTCTTCTTGCCTTCCCTATAAAATATTTTTCTTTTATAGGGAAGGCTATTGAACATGTTTATTATACCTCAGAGCTACACAAAATGTGTTCTGGCAAGAAATCTTACACTAAAACTTCCCAGGTTACCTTTAAAAAAAATAAAAAAATGACGTAGTGTGGTTTTTCAGACGGTTAATGTTGTTTTTTTTAATGTTCTTTCCTGCAGGTTTTGCTTGGATTCTGCCCGGCAGACCCGCCAGCGGCTTTCCATCAACTGGTCAAACTTTAGTTTGAAGAAAGCTACGTTCGCTGCACATTGAGGCTGTTGGTCAGTGACTGTCGGGACACAATCAGTACCTTAACGGCTCTACCAATCCACACGTTCCCCGCCCCCCAACCCCGCTCATCCCTTTACCTCCACCCAGCTGTTGTCCTCCCAGAACTTCTCTCCTGCTGTGCCCAAATCACACCCACGCTGCCTTGCTTTGTTCTTGTCGCTGTGGGGTTCCAACACGGGGCCCATCTGGATCGATCCACCTGCAGAACTGAAAACAAAAATTAAATTAAATGACACAAAGAATCACAAAATGCTACTTTACATCTGATTTAATTTTCCTTGCGTGCTTGTGTGCTTTTAGTCTGAGTTGGGCATTTCTTTTGACTTAAAAGGCCATGGTCTGAAATTCTTTTCTTTTAATGGCTTACCTATAGTCAAAAGATGCTTACTATGTCTGGATGGTTTCCTTCCAAAAAAAGAGACAATGGAAACTACGGAAAAAAAAAATGTAATGAATTAAAAAGCTGTATTTGAGATATTGTGGCTTAATATCCCATCGTTTCCCGTTCCTAGCACGGCATCTCATCCACATGATTGACAAGGGAATGGGCTTGGTCAGCTGGTCTCCCCCCTCCCCACCACCACCCCACCCCCCCAAACCACCCTGTTTCACAGAAAGGAGGAAAGCGTAATACTTGACAATGTTCTTTTTTTTTTTTTTTTGGTTTTTAAGTTCTGTTTAACAACTGTTGAGTAAAAGTGTACCAGTTACAGTTTTTGTTTTCTTTATTTTTGACCTGTAGCCAGCTTGTATCAGAATACTTTCAGAATGAAATCGAAAAAGAACAATACTCACACTATCAATCTGTTATAGAGTGTATATTGTATTAACACTGAAGCCAAACTGGCTACTTTTAACATATTGTTAAGTAATATTAAATCTTGTCTTTCTTTTTTGAAAGATGGAATACAGTAGTATGGCAGGATTATGCGTCTTGTGTCAAATCTTATTTCCTACACGCTGTAGAACTTTTTCAATAAAAGGGCATTGGACACTTAAAACTACACATACATGTAAAGAAATAGTTTTGGGACAGAAGCGCATTCAAAAAGCTCATAAATTTGCACGTCATAATGTATTTGTTTAATCTGTTTTTAAAAAAAAAAAAAAAAGAATAGCACGTAAAAACGGCAGTTGGCTGTCTGGACCAGTAGCTTCTTTCCGTCTACGCTAGTTTACCCGGCTAACGTTTTGAGAAAAGAAACAGTCCGGCATGTTACCTCCCGTAGAACAGCATATTTTTTTACGTTTTTACACTCCCTTCTTTTTGTACCGATTAAACAAACGAACTATAGAGTGTTAGCGCTGGACAGCTAGGCTAACAATTTCTTCCTCCTTTTTTCACCAGCTAAGCTAACTTGCTGCAACTTCATATTCAACAAAAAAAGAGGATTGTATCGGAAGCCCATCTTCCAAAATGACAAATTCATCCTGGATTGGAATTAAAGTTGTTTTTCTTTTTGGTTTTTTTATGTGAGAAAATCCTTTTCAAGGTCACTTCACCTCCATGTCATGGCGCCCATGTGGTACCGGTGAATATAGCATGTACTGCTTGTGGCGGTACTGGAATTTTTAACCCATTGTTGCTGCTCTGCATGTCTGCAGCCACACGAGGTTGCGGGGTGAGTCAGACCCTCAAATAAATACGTGTTCCTTTTGGGAAATACACTAATTGAATAATCATAATCAATCTAGAAAGCCACTGTAACCGCGTTATGTAGATCCCGAGGTTCAGTTTCAATTCCAAAGTTCGTTAAACGAAAAAAAAAAAAAAAAAAAAAGGGGCAGCTGCCATTGGGCCGGCCTCAGGCATTTACATAAGCAGCCCCAATATATGCGCATGATGCTCTTGGGAAAATTGATTTGAGGCTGTTTTGAAATCAAGTACATTCCCTCGGCGTAGAAAGTGAGCGTGAAATGAGGTCAGGCTTATCTGTCTGTAGATGAGCTAATGCATGCGTTTCACTATTGAGCACTGAGAGGACATCGGCAGCGGTAAACGCTTTTGTTGAGTGTTTTTCCACAATCTTAAGCTTTAATTTATTAATACTTCTTTTTTTTACCATTTCTTGGGGGGTAAAACCTAATTTTACATCTATTTGTGCAAATGCACAAAGATAGAGGTGACTACCATTTGAAGATGCAGAATAGTCACATTTAAATTCTTACAGAAAATGAAACCTAGAATATGTAGCTCCTGATTAAAAAAAAAAAAGAAGTTAAAATATGCTGTGAAAGTACAGTATGTTCACGTTCAAACCCAAATGGATGTGTAGAGGAAGTGAGTTACAGTTGTGTTCCTCAGACTGCTTCCTCTCAACTTTTCAAAGAGTGACTATCTCTTAAAACCGAGGGATTTCACAATGAAAAAATACCACTCCTCCAAATTTGATGATTGAGAAAACTGTGGTCAATGTACTTCATTCAAGGGAAGACAAAAGGTTTTAGTTAGTGAGAGCCTACCAGAAGCCGTCTGACTCATAATTTATTTCAGGTATGAATCATGTTTGTCGGGCACGCTCGCTCTCAGTCACTAGTGATGTAAGATGGGATCTACCACATTTGAGCAAATGCCCCACAAAACTACGCGAACGTAGACGAGCCCGAAAACACCGAGCAAAAACGTCTGAGAGACGAGTGTGGGCCGTGATCTAAATAAAACATGACATTGGCACAGATTTGTGTTTTTTTTTAATTTATTTATTTTTATATGTGCAGAGATAAGAGTTACAACCGTTTCCCTCAGTTAATAATAGATTTATAAGTCTAAGAAAGTCAATTTCCATCATGTGTCCTTTCAAAAATGTTTCCTTGCTCTAAAAACATCTGGGTTGACGAGGGAAAACACACAATGGTGCTCTCGGAGCAGTCCGACAATGACATCCGGGTGCCAATTGGATTATTAGAAGGGATCATAGCTGCCTTGTAGCTTGTAATCAGAATGCTGATCTTTTCATTGTCGACTGCCTGGAGCGCTTCAGGATCACATACACTTCCAAAGAGGGAATCCCCCCCCCCCCAACCCCTCACAATCCCTTTTTGTTCCTGACTACATCTGCCACAATGTTGATGGTCGAAACTTTGGACTTTCTTTTAAAAAAAAACTAATAAAAAAATCCTTTCCATTCAACATTAATACAAACTACCTGAACCAACATATATTAAATCAAAAAATGATCTGCTCAAGTCGACAACGCTTTCAAATAATAAACTTGTGTGCTTTTTGTTTTGGGAATTCCCTCATGATGGCGGGAAATTCCCGTTCTTTTAGGATACACATAAGATTAAAGGCCGTATATCTATCCATTCTGCGTTTGTCTGGATAAGTGTCAGGCTGAAGTTTTCCCTCTTTGTTAAAGTACACGACAGCTACAGCGGTACATCCTGATGCTTTGAGTCTAGTTTCCAACAGGAACTGATCTTCCGCTGTCACCTGACTTTTTCTTATTAATTCTTTTGTTTCTTAGAAAAGTTCCCAGACATTCAGGTGGGGGCTTGTGACCTATTTCTTTCCACTCTCAGATCGGTGGGTAGCAGGTCTTTCTGTGTGGAAGTTCAGTCACTTATAATACCCTGTTATAAATGCGTGGGTGTGTGTGGCGGGGGGGAGAATCCCCAGCAGACAGCTCGTGGCCTTCAGGGGCTGTGTATATTTCTACCGAGCCGCATGCAGAAAAAAGGGCCAATAAACGACATACTGAATTTGCCCTTTAAAGCCAAAATAAGAACCAATCGTTCTGCAGGCACATGAACTAGAGCCATATGTAAATTAAATGAATTATTAAAAGTAATTCAGCCACAAAAATCTTCCACAGTTATCTGATGAGTAAGTTAGCATGTGATGCTGCCTGGTGTTATTTAAATGTTTGGCGAGTTGGGTGTCATTTTGTTTTCAGAGGTAGTCCTTCAACACTTTTTATTTTAAACACGTTTCTTAATATAAAGCTTAATAACCTCTGGTTTTGGTGGAAAGATTTGAAATGGACCACCAAGACTATATTTGAGATATACATTTATTTTTTTTTGTTTTGTTTTTACAGTTAATATGTTGTACCGCCCGCAGCCAATGTGGCTTTGCCCAATGTTACAAAATCCTCCTACCAGCACCTCTAAAGCTCACTTAAGTTATATGTTGTGTGTTTAAGCCGTACAAAAATGTGCCAGATGGATTATTGTTTACCGCGTAGCTGTAAGACAGAGCCCCCCCACACACCCTCTACAAGCTTTATGCTAAGCTAAGCTAACAGACTGCTCGCAGTAGCTTCATATTTACCAGACAGAGAACAATATCAATGTTCTCATCTGATTCATGGTAAGAAAGCAAATATGTAGATATATAATATTCGATGATACAGTATTTAAAGTGAGACGATGCAACTTTGTTAAAACAGCAACCACATTTATCGTTATCCCATAGATGATGCACAAGTGCTGACGGACTCAAAGCAATATCTAGCTAGCTAGCTAGCTAGCTAAAAAATGTAGCGGAAAATAAACGTGTTATTGCTCATGGATTCAACATTTCATTTGTAAGAACGCGTAGCTTCTTCTTTGAAGTATTTATTTGATCAAAATGCGTGCTTTGTGTTCATTCACACACAGACACCGCCGCGGTGGTTTGGCTGAGTCTTTTTTGTGCACTTGCAACAGCCTACTTCCTTTTAAACAGGGGATGTCCAGCTTCCTGTGCTTACTACACTAAACCCATGACAACTGAATCACCCCGAACAGCACCGTTGACCTAAATGTGTCAAAATGATACTTCACGGAGACTGCAGAATGTTTTGGTCACCGACTGAGCCGCAGGGCAGTTGTTGGGACGTAACTTGAGCTGTACCGTCTTTCTTCAGTGGCCCTGCAGCGTTTTGCTGTAGCCACACAACAGCTGAGAATATGGCTATGACAGTACAGCGTGCCCATTCAGGCAACACTCGAAAGGGGTTTTCCACCGTGCACACAAGCACACGCACGTGACACAGATGGACACACACACACACACACACACACACAGACTTAGATTAAGTAGCGCCAACATTTTCGTGGTTAGGCTATGATCTGTGGTTACAGCTCGAGGCTGCAGACTGTCAAGAATTAAAATACACCACGCGATAATGTGGCACACTTAAAGCTAGATAAATCACCAGAAGATAAAAAGTGTGGGTAAACAGTATTTTATTACAAAAATAATGTGCCAGCTCAAGAGAAAAAGGCACAGGATCTCCAAAAATAAGTATATTATTGTCAGTTGGGATGCAATCTTTACATATGCTGTTACAAAAAAGATATGGACAAAACATGTTTTTCCAGTTATAATGTATTAACATTTTTGATCCTTAAAGTGTACCAGAAAATATTTCATGGCTTTGGTGGGGAAAAGGCATCAAAAGCATTGCACTAAAATGTGCTTTTTGCCTTTTCCAAATATTTATGGAACAAGAATAAATATTAATATAGTTATATATTTTAAAATATCTCTTATTAAGAATATATAATTTACAGGACAGAATATGTAAAGTTCAATCAAAAAAAATAAACAACCAATAGCACCACTTTATCCAAAATAAAAAGCTTATGCGTCATGAATGTCTCAAATCGTAAGATTCTACGATTCGGTTTTTTGGCTAAAATGTCAAGAAAGTGCAAACAGGTTTGTAATTTGACACATTGAGGTATATGATATTTGATGTATTGCATTGACATCCACTTTCCCACCACAATAATCTCCTGCGTTGCCACAGGGGAACACTGAGAACCTGACACTGCTCACTGTGCAGACTTAGAGAAGCCTGATCAACTCATTTCTCTTGCAAACGGGGAACTTTTGGGTTGTACGGTTTTGCTCCGCGATGGTACAAACGTCTCAAGTCAGTCGTTTCATTTGTAGTCAAGTCTCTCCGAATCGGAAACTCCACTCTGGTTGTTTTCTGCCGTGTAGTGCTGCTCTTCAGTGTTCAATTACTGTCAGCGAGTGATAAGTGTCTTTTCCCGAAAAAAAAAAAAAAAAAAAAAAAAAAAAATTTTTTTTTTTTTTTTTTTTTTTTGATTCTGGCACACTCTTCACAATGGTTCAGGTACTCTGCGGCGTCCGTGTCGCTGAACGTGGCGAGGCATCGCGGACACTGCAGCTCTGACAGGCCCGGCAGCTCTAATACGCCCGGCCGTTTGCTCCACGCGGGGCTCGGTGCTGCGGCTGCTGCGGTGGCGGCAGCGGGTTGTTGCTGCAGCTCAGCTGTGGTCCTCAACAGAGGCTCTGAAGAGTCCTTGTGTCGCCTCGAGGTGATCATGTGCATGCGGCACACGGGGACCACTTCTCTGCTCTCTCTGCTCGCTCCCTGCTGAAAGGCCACCAGGTAGACGCACGGTTAGGTTTGCACAAGGCAACGCAAGATATGGACTACACGCAAGTGTTTAAAGGGCCGCCGTCTCACCTTTTTGTGTAGCTGCTGTTTCAACTGATGAATCTGCTCCTTCAGGTCTTGGATCTGGCCCTGTGCTCGCTCCCGGTCGGCACGCTCCGACTTAAAGTCATCTGCGTAGATGAGGACCTGATGGAGGGATAGAAAGAACTTTTAGTCTTCTCGTTTCTTCAAAAAGTCAGCTTTTTTTTTTTTTTTTTTTAAAAAAGACACATCAGAGACGTTTGCGGGTCGAATTCTACTCGTGAAATCTGATCCGACGCAGCGTAATATACAGATGTGTGAAGAGAACAGGATGTGGCACAGACCTGTTGCTCCAGAGTCTGGATGCGCTCTTTGTCGTCCCTCCTCATCTCCTCCACTTCTTCGCTCAGCCAGGCACACTCGCCCATCTTCTGCTCGAGTAAGTCGTTGAGCCTGGAAATCTCCTGTTGAAGCAAACCGGTGCCTATGGAGCCGAGCCCCGTCGACAAGCCCGGCCCAGAGGTCTCCTTCAGCCTCTGACATAAACCTCTGATGTAGTCCTCCCTGCTGGAGTCGTACTTCTGCCACTCAGAATTCAGACTTTGGACCTAAAAAGAAGGAACAACAACAACAACAGTAGCAAGTTTAATATATTTCCTTGAAAAAGCAGCACCGCGTTAAAAAAATAAATAAATCGCGTGTCAATGTTTTTTCTCTTCTTTATTTCAGGGGAACATATGAGTAGATATATTGTTAACTTGTTCTCGGTGAAGACTTACATATGCCACTCGCTGCTTCAGCTGTTGATTCTCCTCTTGAAGTTGACAGATTTGGCCGTTGACGCCGCTCATGTCAGAGGACTCTGTCATCTGTAGATAAAATGGATGAAAGAGCGTTTACAACAGAGCCAATTGACAAGTAAATAAAGGGCATATTCAACACAGACTAAGTTTCACACACACCTCCTTAGACTTTTGCTGCTGAGCCACATCCTCTTCTACTCCTCCTCCTCCTCCTCCTCCTCCTCCTCCTCCTCCTCCTCCTCCTCCCTCCTTCTTGTCCGTCTCCAGCCTGGCCAGCAGCTCCTGGCACACCTTCACCGTCGCCCCGAGCTGGCCGCGCAGTGTGTCAGCCTCCTCGGCCAGGGACGTGCAGAGCACGGCCCTGGTGGCCTCGGCCCGCTCCCGCTCCTCCAGGGCCGCCCGCAGCCGGTGGATCTCCCGGTCCTTCTCGTGGTCCGGCTGACACCGGACTCTCTCCAGCTCCAGCTCCTTCTCACGGAGCTGCACGGTCAGCCTCTGGATCTCCTGGAGGAGGGAGGGGGAGGGAAGGGGAAGGAGGGGGGAGATTAATTAAATGGCCACAACACTTCTTAATGTGTCAACTTTTGACATATTTATTATACATACAAAAAAAAACACGCATTAAATAGAAATCTGTCATTCTGATTATTGCCACCAATATTTGTTCTGGTTGATTTTTCTTTCAATCATGAGTCTGACTATGAGGAAGTCTCAACAGCTTTTAAGTAAATAGTTTAAAAACAATACAACACAATAATACACTTCAAATCAATAACCACCATCATGAAAATAGAAATATGGACTTGTGTTTTTTTGTTTTTTTTTTAAAGATCATTAGTTTTTAACCAAGAGACTTTACTTGTATCTCCATTAAAAACAGAACTGTCACTGGACTCACACTTCTCCATTTCAGGCTCCATTGCCAACAAAAACAAAAACAAAACAAAAAAAAACACTCAAATGCACGCAACAATGTATCAAAAGCATTTTATTTATTTTTTCTCCAAACGTCATTAGTTTCCTTTTTACCTCCGTTTGTCTCGACGCCTTCAACTCCACGTCTTTCCTTTTCTGTTTCAGTTTGCAGATTTCTTTGCACAGGCTCTCCAGCAGAGACTTGGACGGCCCGAGGACCACGGACTCGCTGTCCCCCACGGCCACGCAGATCCTCTCGTACCGACCCAGCCTCGCTTTCAGATCCGCGATGATATTGTCCTTCACGTAAATCTGCTTGTTGAGCAGCTCGATCTCCTGCCGCGTCTCGTGGTACAAAGTGTTCAACGTGCTGCAGCTGCGGAGCTTCACGTCGTTATTATCCGACGAGTTGGAGCTGACGTGATCCATTATGTATCTGTGCGCGCGGGTTTTTTTTTTTTTTTTTTAGTAGTAGATTTGACAGACGGAGGGGGTTCGTTTCTTTTAGTAAAATCCAGCATGTGACACCTACGCCAACAAGCCCTGCGACTGTAGAAGCGGACCGGAGGACGTCAATTGTGTCGACGCTTTGGTGCACAATAATATCCCCGAGCCGTCTTGGGGGATTTCCTAGGGAACTTCCCCGCGGACTTTTTTTGAGCTTCGTCAAACTGAGCTCTGCCTGCTCTCTGCGACTCACCGTCGACCGTCATCGTGGAGGTAAACGGGGTTTTAGGGCCAGCTGGCACACTGGAAATGTTTTAAGGAAGACAAAGGGGGCACAAGAGACATCTGGAATAGGAGCTAAAAGAAGTTTTTTTTTGTTGTTTTTTTTAAAGCGAGGTGGACAGCAGCTGAAGAGAGAAATAGTGGTGCTGCCTTCACAGACAGTCGTAAATTTGGGTTCTTAAAGCGAGAGGTGCGATTTTTCAACGCACCCAAGCTTTTGATAGCAATAACAAACGAGTAAACCGTGAAACATAAATAAATACAAATAATAAAAAAAAAGGTTCCTATGAGTTACATGTTTTTGATTTTTTGCAAAAGAGCGTGAACATAAATCATGTTATTTTCCCACTCACCAAAAACAAAGTTGTAATTGTAGGCTACACCAGGGTATAGCTTCCAACACACATATAAAGTAAGTCCCCTTAAAAGTATGAGCTAATATTTTGTACGGAAGCACAAACAATACTATTTCAACACCATTACAATTTCCCCAACGGTCGTTCACAGGGTTTTCACGCATTCCGCCCCACAAACGTCACATCGGTGCCTTTTTGGAGAGTCACAACAAATTCCCCCACACTCGCAGAGATGTTTATTTTTCCCATTATTTTGAAGGCATCATAATTGAGGTCGCTTCCCTTCATTCTGAGGTAACGCAGTCATTCTTCTCAGCAGTTTGGGTTGCGCAGTTATGGACACACCGGTGTGTGTAGTTGTATTGAAGCAGTCCGGACCAGATCAAGAGGCTGATTCATACTTTATGGCCATTGTAGGCTCTTCATAATAATGTGGGGGGCATTTCCATACATTTCTGGCCTTCTTAAATATTGGGAAAAGGATCATTTTAACAAATAAACCAGCCCACATTATTTATATTATAGGAATTAGCCCATTGTGTCATCACAATACTTTAGTTTTGGTGATATTTGCACAGTATTATAAATTATTATCAAAAACTATTGGCGCTCTGTTCCTTAATGCTATATTTGATGTTATATTTATACACCCGATGATGATAATTTCATCATGTGTCCGTAACAGACAGTCCGGCCCTCTGCTCTGAGCTCCGGGATGTGATGGTGAGAATAATACAATGCAATGTTGTATTGTATTATTCTCACCATCAATATTGTAAGGGGCTTACAAGTTGGTGTACAAGTTGGTGTAGTTATGGCTCACTAGCACGAACAACACCGCTGGGTTGAATGTTTATGATCAAGTGGATTAATATTGTAGCTGGTCGAGGTGGAGTCAATTTATTTGACTTCAAGTTTGATGAAATCAGAAATATGTAATAAAGTGATTGCATGTACAATCTTAAATTTGCGCAGTCGATATAGCTCTCAAGTAAATGGAGTGAAGTGCCAATAACAATGTTTCCCTCCTGAAGTAGATTAGAGGTTTAAAGTGGCAGAAAATAGAAATACTCAAGACAAGTTTGAAATTGTACTGAAGCCTTTGCATTGCATTGTGTTACACAATGCAATGCAAAGGCCGAACTCAATATCTCGTTAGGGTTGGACCCTGGACTACACAAACACTGTAATCCTCATCAGGTCTAAACGAAACTGCTGTCTAGACTGTAGGTGTACGTGTAAAGACCTTCAGCATTCTTCTCAGAGGCCTCATCAGGTCTGCTGGCCTGTGGGGAGTCCCAGGTATTTCTGGGTCAATCATACAATAATGTCATGAGGGCTCCAAAGGTGAGTCATTGAGGTCACATGGCAGTCATGTGACAATTGAGAGAGCCACATGAATCAAGGTGTGAAGTGTGTAAAACCAGAGAGAGTCTCTTCTGTAAAACTTCCCCAATTGATCACTTACATGAAAATAATTGAACAAACCCCTCTGTAAAAACCTTTGGAATATAGATATGAAACTGGGAAATTTGGTGTATGTAAGTGCTACTGAAGTCTAGAGTTTGTAAAATCGCATACATTTTGAGGAAACTACAGGTGAATATACCGTACAAATGTTAACTAAAAGATATCACAATGAAACTTAGTTGATTACTTACATTAAAAACAATTATATTCTGTATTACAAGTTTTCTGAAGTGTTATATTTAAATATGCCACTGAGGCATTATCTAAAGCTAACTTTTGGTGAATATAGGAGAAATATACAGACCCAAATAGACAAAGTGTAGTAAAATAAACACCTGAATGTCTATTTTGGATGTTTTCTTTCTACTAGTCTGAAAGACGATGCAAAAATATGAACGCAAAATAAAAATAAAAAGTAAAAAATCTCCAGACGGACGACTTAACTGAGAATTCATCACCAACAAATTCAAGTCAAACCCCCCCACCCAAAAAAAAGTTCCCATTTGCTGGTTCCAGCTTCACAAATGTGATAATTTGCTGCATCTACCATAATTTATACATCAGTATAATATTAATATTTTTAAGCGTTGGGCTGTTTGGTCACACTAAACTATGCATTTGAACACCTTTAACTCAGGGAAACTGATGGGCATTTCACTCATTTATAGACCAAAAATAAAATGTTTAAAAAAAAAACAAATAAAACCCCAGAATAGTCATTAGTTACGGCCTGAGTTTGATGTTTCCAAATTTGTCTTTGTGCGAGGCTAGGGGGCCTTTTTGGTAATAAGTAAAAGGCAAATACATATTTTATATGGCACCTGACAAAATAAGTCTCTTAGAGGGTAATAAAAACAAATTAGTAATAACATCAGACAAAATAGCAAATAAATAAGCAAATTGATTTGGAGATCTGAAAGAATGAGGTCAAGTTTTCCAAAATGTATGGGAAAATACAATAAATGGGCCTTTTGGCATCTTCTTCCACAATAAAAAGTACCTGTAATATTTTAAAAGCCTCGGGCTTCTTTCAGATTCACAGTAAGTGAACAACACAAAATTTTACCACAGTAATCCAAGTACTGAAAAACAAATGGGCACCAGGAACATAAAATAAGTGCCATGCGTTTCTCGAAAATGCCGTGGTCAAAATATAAAACCCTTTGTATGAAAAGCCTAGATTCAGTAAGTCATTTAATGTACGCTCGGCTTACAGGCCGAGCTTTATTTAGCATTGTAAGCCTATACGTTCATGATATACGCCACTGAAAAAAAATTAAATTAAAAAAACTATAAATACAGTGTTTTAAAAACATCACCACCAAATTGCATCCAATTATTACCATGACCCGATTTGACCAATGACTTCCACTAGATGGCGGTGTTTCATCAATAATACACACTGTAGGTTTATTTTCATTATTAAAACTGTGGCTATGATTCCTTTTTTTTATTTTTTTTTATTCCTTTTTTTATTCATGAGTATATTGATTTCCTGCCACACACACACCAATGAAATGAGCCATTTCAAAACACGATGTTGGCAGCTTTTAATAGCTGGAAACTATACAAGAATAAAAGTCAGTATTTGATATTTACACAGTAATACTTTCAAAAATACTTTTTACATTGCACACACACGCACGCAGGGCCACTGGATTATAGGCGCCTAACAAGTTACTGCTCATTAAACCAACGCTACCAACCAAAACTCAGATATTCATCCTCTAATAATACCAAAAAACAACTTGTGTCACTCATCAAACAACAGCCTGAAGATGCAAACCGAAACTGAACATAAAGGTTTAACTGAAATATGAAAGCCTGAAGTATAAAAATATTAGTTTCATCATACTGTGGTAGAAAAGTATGCATTGACTCAAGTATAAAAAGATTGCCAAGAGTATTAAAATGTTGAACAGGAAGAGAATATAGCCAGCTATCTCTCATTTTTTGCTTGAGAAAAGGGTAGGAATACAAAAACACTAACATATTTGTCTTTGAACGTCACGCTACCCACACTGGGATCACAGCTTCACTTAATATGCACCACACAATATGAAATCAGTAATTATTGATGTAGAACTATGAGGGAAAAGAGTTTTATTTAGGAAGACTTCAAACTCATAGTTATTTAATCATTTAAGGCCTTTGACCCTTGTGACGTCATTTGTTCCTTTTGGGAGTTTTGAATAATCCTTAACAAAACAATTGCTGATGATGTCACCTTGTTTGAGGAAGTCCCCATGAAAAATTTAAAAAAAGTTAAATTTTTCGGTTATGATGCAGAAGCAGAAAAAAAAATCCCAGGGAAGACCAGAGGCGAAAAGGAAAATGTCTTAAACTCGCAGGATTTAATAGTAAGCCACATCTGCCAATGCCTTTTATAGACTCAATTGTTTTTTAATCCTGTATTCAAAACGTTGCTAGTTTTCACTCTAACCATGTAATTAGTGATCCTTTACACCTTGGAGGCCGGCTGAGTGCAATTAATGAGGTGACAGCGAAGGCAGCTCCCCAGGAGAAGACACACCACTTTTAATACTGGCCACTTGGGGGCGCTCACTACTCACTGAGTGCAAAAAGAATGGGAGTCAATGGATGAAAACAAAAATCTCATATTACTACAATCTAAGGGACTTTTTTTCCACCTACTCTTACTCACTTCTTTACCTGTACCGGATGTAAATGCGTGCACTACTCAGAAGACATGGACACTTAAAAGATTAAGAATAGTGTGGCCTCAATGGTGAATGTAGCTTGAGTGTATTAGCGTAGCGCCTTTCAGAACATGAAAATCTATAAGAATTATAATTGTAGATTTTTTTTTTTTTAGCCAGCAGATATGCTTTATATTGCGTATTTGTTTTTGGAAGTGGACCAAAGAAACCTCTTTGCTAGAATCTAGATATGAATCTATGAACCGTATTTGCAACTTGTGTGACAACTGGAAAGGGGTAATTGCAAAGAGCTCAACTAAACTTTGTCTTCAACAGTGACACATGCAGTCCCTCCACCCCCCCCCGGCTCCCCCCCCTTCACCCCCTCCCCCCATCGCTTCCTAGCACTGCAGCTTGCGGATGCTGCGGGAAATCCTCTTAAACTCTCGCTGTCCCTTCTGCCAGCGCTTCAGCGAGGTGATGACCAGATGGCCGTCCATCTTCTGGCCCATGACCAGGTAGGCAGCGTGGATGTCGTTCATCTCCTCACAGATGCACTGCAGGCCGTCCTTCAGCCACAGCACCGTCTTCCTCAGGTCACGCTCCGTCACGCCGTTCAGCTTGTAGATGGTCTTGCTCTTGTTCTCCGGCACTATCTTGGTGTCCCCGTTGATGTAGGAGATCTCTTTGACTTTGATCTTCAGAGCTTGATGCAAGCGGGAGAGAAAATAAGGGATTTGTTTTCACAAAATCTGTATGAAGATCATCTTTTTTTGACATGTCAAAATTTAAGCCACACGAGAAAGCCTATGTATGGTTTAGTGCTACAATGCATGCAATAGGTGAGATAACAAAAAATGAAGAGGGAAATCCTGGCCACAATACTCATTCTTTCTTTAGTGAATGAAACACATTTAACAGTGAAGTATTCCTGAAACTTCCTCCAACCTCCAGTCATGACCTCTTGGGGCCCTCGAGCGTCACCTTGAACTAGTAAAATAGGTGGCTGGACTTACCAAAGTCATTCTTACACAGGTTGTCGACAATTTCGTTGTCGTTTTCATCCGTTTCCTTGCAAGCGTCACACACCCTGGGAACTAAAAGAGAAGTTAGATTAGGTGAACGTGATATCATCTACCACATTCTAACCGGAAATGAGCTAAATAAGTAGGACAACACATATCCAGATGTGACCACAGTGGGCGATGGGGCAATACATGGACAGATAAGCGAATTATATTTATGCGCCACGAAATTAATTAAGCATTTACGCACAAACACTTAGGGGTCAATTAGGCTCCTAAAAACACAGTTTAACAAAAAAAAAAAACGTACCTTCTTTGGTGACTGGCACAAAGTTCTCGGTGCCTGCAGGTGGTATGCACAGGTCATTGTCGAGTGGGAAACGGTCGCAGTCCAGCATCTTTGGCCAAGGGAAGCCGAACGCGTTCATGACGGGCGCGCAGCCGTTCTTGACGCTCTCGCACAGAGACCTGCACGGCTGGATGGGCTCGTCCAAGTCGTCCAGGCAGACGGGAGCGAAAAGGGAGCAGAGGAACTTCCTTGTGTCGGGGTGACATTGCTTCTGGACCAGCGGGATCCAAGACGAAGCCTGCTGCAGGACTTCGTTCATGGTTTCGTGTCCGAGCAGGTTCGGGAGGCGCATCTCCGTGTACTCGATGTCGTTGCACAGGAGGAGGTTTGCCGGAATCGGCTTGCAGTTGTTCTTTTTGTAGAATAACTCATGCTGTCCGAAATTGTACAATCCGTGGATAGCTTCCATGCAGGGTATTGTCATCACCCACAACACTGTCACTGTCGAAATAAAGGCCCTCATTTTTTTTTTTTTTTGCGCGTAAAACCTGCAAAATCTAAAGGCTTAGTCGGGGTTGCTGAGCATCAGTCAGCGTGGATGGAGTCTCTGTCAGTGGCCAGCAGCTACTGTAACGAGAGGTTTTCTTCCAGGCGTGTCTGGGAGGAGTCTGCATGCTGTGCGTAAAGACCGTTTCTCCATTCAGCACTTGGTTTCCTCATATCAGGTGAAACTGGAGATAAATCTGTCTCCTCAGTCCCGAAAAAAAAAAGGTCCACATTCTCACTTGTTGCTCCTCTGGGTCTCCCAGGTATTTTTGATTTCTAATTAAAGCTCATGGTGTTTTATCACCAGACGTTTTTCCTGAACAATCCCCCCCTCTATTTCATCTCCTGCCCTTCGTGGAAATCACAACAAAACGTGTCTGACAGGTTTTCCTCATTACGCCCAAATCAACAGCAATATATCCTGAGTGATCCTTTAACTTGCTGTTTTTAGCCCCATGCTGTAAATAGTTGGGAGATGTTGTCAGTGGGGGCATTTAGCTCAGTTCAGTGGAGCGTTAATTTTCCATCATTAGGGGGGTTCAGCAGTGAAGTCCTCTGGGCAGGTCTGCAGGTTCATACCACATGGTGAAATATTGTTTGCCCTGGTGTGAGAAGCAGACCTCCACTCAGCACACCCAGGGGTGAAACCAAATCTGCAGCTCTGGCTCCTATCCGCTCTCAGACCCCCTTGAGCTAGTCTGGTCCGCAGACAGCAGTGTGGTTCTTCTCAGGCTTGACCCTCTTGCTCTGAAACCAGTGAACACTTAAATCTCGCATGTGATGTTTGTGGAATTTCTTGCTAAAAGGGTCAGTTCACCCAAATTACAGAAACATATTTTCCCACTTACCCCTTGTGGTTTCTAGACATTCAGATATTTTTGGTTTTTACTTACTACAGATTTAGAGACATGTGTCATTGAGACGTCTGCTGCCGCATCCAATAAAACGAACGGTACATTCAATTTAAATTGTGATTCTATTTTCCAGAAGTACATTGATCAGCATTCATCTATTCTGAAACTCATCTGGTGTGAAAAGGAGCCTCACATGTTGATTGCTGTGTCGCCAGCCTCTCAGAACCTACTCAGCTGTTGGTTCACTCATTCACAAAGGTTGCGAGTCACTTGTTTTAAGTAGTGGGGAAAAGTATTTGAATAGAAAACACAGTTGTAGTTTATTTTCTCTGAATTAAACCTGTGATTAGAGTTTACGGCTCTAGGTGTGCCAAATTTCTTTTTGCGGAACTGAACAAAGACGATCGTTTTTGGAAAGAGGCCCCACTTCTTTTTCTTTCCCCGTAGGAAAACAAGCCAGAACGTATTTAAAGAAAGATCGTGAACCTGGCATGTAGAAATAGTGTTTAATAAATAAAGTGCTGCGCCCTTAAATGAGGTGTTGAATTGTTTTGTCAATGTAAGTACGGTAAGTGTTCCCTGACTCCTTCACAAAGGAGCCTGAAGCATCATACCGTCTCATGATGAATCCACCTTATTGTCCGTTGACATTGATCGTTAATATATATTGCTCACACCCAGAAACTGAGAGGTTACTGTACATGAGAGCAAAACTACAGCAGTAAGTGTACATGTTGTAACTGGTGACCGATACAATACTGCTTCAATACTTATTTCCAGTATGACTTTGACTAATTATCTTCACCAGGAGAATCATGCAATCAGTAGCGTGTCAGTGAGTGAGTGTGCACCTCGGTGTCTGTCCACGCCTCATCTCACATTCTGCTGCAGCAAACAGCATAATATTTTGGGGTGCCGGCTTGGGGCTTAAAACAAGGCTATGAGAGCGGTGAGAGTGAATCTAAACAGTAGAGTTGCAGGAACTTAAGCGTTGGCTGGACTCATCACTACGTGTGGCATCTTTCACGATTTGATCCACTGTTAGTTATGAAAACTACAGGTCGTAGCTTATTTTAAAGAGAAAATGTCTTCCGAGCTTATCAGGATTGAGCTGGCATTCGGAGCGAAAACAAGGGTCTGCGTTGGTGGGGGTTGTGTTGCTTCAGGTACCAGCGAGACATGAAATACGATCCAGGAAGTGCAGTTTGAGTGACAGATCCATGAGTTTGAAGGACTGTTAGATGCCAAAACACCGCACGGCGGTTTATAATACTCTGAGACAGAATGATGTCATTCTGAAAAGTTAATGCGGTGGCAATTATCATTTGTCACAATGATTTCCCGCTGCAGCGCCAGATCGAAACCAATGAATGAGAGGGTCTGAATGCGGCCTAAGAGCCCTGGAGGAGGGACTTCACTGGTTCTTCAGTCTGTGTCAGAGGTTTAACTTGTTTTTATAGGGCAACTCTCCCCCTCTTATCCCCTTTCCTTCAAAGTGTGTTAATTCTATTCAGGTCTCTGTAGAAACACTTATACGGCCATTTAAGGGCTTGAGCCCCTATTAACCTGCAACTGGACTCCCTTTAGCTGAGCAGCGGGTCAGCTGGCTAAACTGTGGTGTGGCAGGTCACATGCTAACCTTTCTTGGGCTACTAAATGTGATCAGCTGTAAACACACTCTTGGGCTGTGTATGCAAACTCTTCTGGGACATGCATTGAGGCGTTATATATATTCAAAACATTTGTGCTCAAGTAGTCGGAGTGATACATCCTCTGGATACTTCCGCTCGTCTTTTATGATTACAAGAAACAAAGACTACGAATCATGGAAATGGACTGCAGCTAGGATTGGATAAAGCCTTACCAAGCTTAAGACTTTATATCTCCAAACACAGATAACATCCAGTCTTCATTAACAATACGGTTTCACAGACAGTTAGGGTCCCGGGATAGAGGTAAGCTGATCCTAGGCCTGTGCTTAAAGTCACCCCAGCGGGTTTTCATTACAACTCTGTGTGAAAATGAGACGCAGCTTGTCGGACCTAGTGGTCCATCTGTTGCCCCTTCGTTCTTTGTCTTTCCCCTCCACTACCATTAACCCTTTACCCTTTTCTTTCATTTTTTTTTTTTTTTATAAAGAATCAAGGGCTACACTCCTGTCAAAAACAATCACAGGATGTATGGTGCAGGTTCAAAAGAAAGCCAAACCCCAGTGGGAATGTTTTGAGGAATCAATTTATTAAGACTCATCGCTCAGTGTGAGGAGCATCAAAGCCATCAGGGCTGCTCTAATGTAAACCAAACCATCTCTGTTTCTTTTTTTTTAAAGTCTCATTTCTTAGTAGATTTCCCATAGTCCCATTTTTATACAGACAGGCAACCCAGCTCTAAACAGGATCTTGGGATTTGGACAAAATTACATCTCATAATAACAGATTAAAAGATAGGTCACCCGATCGTCTATATTTTTCTGAGTTTCAACAAATCAAAAACCGACAATGAAGTGAACGAGTATTGTCTGTCTGGTCAAAGCTTATTCTTCTGTGTCGTACTGTAGACCTCAATTCTTGAACAAAAACTATTAAAAACCACAATGTTGCACTGCGTGAAATACTCCTTCAATGCCAAGACTATGGACACCGTAGTTTATTTTGAACCAATCCCACATACAACATCCTGCAGCCGTAAACACGCTAGTGCACCAAATGTGTATTAATCCGCAGATGGAAATAGTCCCCAAGAAATGCATTATTTATTCCTGTTTGAGTAATGTTGACTAAAAACTTCAGTGTCCAGCTGCTTTAGGAAATTACTAAGCCTCCTTTAAAATTAAACTACATTTTTAAAGATAAATGTTTTCAGCATGAATGAATTGACTTCGGGCTGAGTGACATAGACGGGCTGGAAAAGTCGGAGAGCATTGAGAGATAGTTGTGGCTTCTGAAGTAAAATGCAGAATAATGCAAGCCCTGTACTTTAAAAGATGGTACCTTTACAAAAATTGTGTTACTTGCCTGATAATAGGGATTATTTAGTAGCCCAGAATACTAAAAGAACCACAAGCCTTCATGGTTAGGACCACTAGTCTTCATCTACCATGGCCCCTTGACTGCCAACTAATCAACCATACAGCTCTGAACATTGTCTTGAAGTGCACTAATGAGCTTGTTCACTTCAATCACTCCTTCTACATTGACATTTGGGAAAGAATGTATCCCATCCAAGAGGAATTAATCTCATTAGAGCTCCAGAGACATATAGATTGTGCCTGCTTGGCGTAATTGATGTTCCTATTGTACAGGTCTAATTGACTCAGTATGGGGTTTCAGAGCAGCTGTGGGACACGTAGACGACTCTACCAGACTTTAGGATGTGGGCACTGTACGTAGCAGTGGACGACTATGTGGAGAGATGTATTCTCTGTTATTGAAGTATTGAATTGTAATGTTAGAAATATTTAATGTTCAGTGATCAGCCATTTATGAGTCACGGAAAGCAATAATCTGACATATGCTTAGTTGGATTTTTGCAGAGCGTGAAATGAAAAGATCTCAGAGGTGGAAGAAGAACTCAGATATTTTACTTTAGCAAAAGTGGCAAAACCGCAGTGTTTAAATACTCCGTTAGGAGTAAAACTCCTGAATCCAAAATCTTACTTAAAAGTGCTTGATACTTAATTCGGGGCATATCTATTGCCTCACACGGCTCTCGACGGCATCGCGCTGCGCAGTGTAGAGAGGCAGCTATGAGGTAGCCGGGGCAGTAAAACAGAGAGACATGCACTAAAATACACACACATCCGGCCCGGCTATGTAAACAAAGCAAAGAGAAACTCGGACTGCAACACACACAGAGGGTGAGTCACTTCATCCTCTGCTCAGGTTGTATAACTCTTCTATACCTTTACAAAGCAAATAGTTGTTTGCTGCTATATTAATACTCACTTTTGAATTAAGCACCTTTAAAGTACCAAAAGCAACAGTTCTCATTACGCAGAATGCCCCATTTCAGAATAATATACGTAACAGAATATAATTTGTGATGCATTGGTGTGTAAGCAAGAATGTCGCAGCTGCTAAAGGTGGAGCTAATTGTAAATGCTTTCTTTAGGTCTATATAGGCTACTGCTGGGTAGCTAAACTATATCATAATTTATTCGTTGATGTATATTTTGTATCAATAATCTGAATCTGCATAGTGACGAGTAACTTAAATTATCAAGTAAATGTGGTGGAGTAAAAAGTACAATATTGGCTTCCAGAATGTGGAGCTCAAGAATACAGTAGCATAAAATGAAAATACTCACGTAAGGTACAAATACATCAAAAATAGTCCATAAGTACTTGAGCAAATGTACTTACTTACATTCCATCACTGGAAGATTGATCCCACTCTCATGTCTGTGTGATAAGTACAAACCACCAGCTGTTAGCTTAGCTTAGCATAAATACTGGAAACAGGCCTGCCTGCATCTCTATAGCTCACTAAGTATCTTGCTTTTTTAAATCATGCAAAAAACTGAATGTACAAGCTACAAGTTGCGGTTATGTGCTGGACTAACCTGAAGTGAAAAGACTTCTGGAAGTTACTCGTCGTTCATTTTTTTGTTCTGCTTAAAAAAAACTAGATATAATGTGCTTAGTGACATTCGGGAAGAAAGCAAACGAATGCATTTCCCCAAATGTCAAACTAATTATTCTATTGGCTGGTGATGACCACCACACAGCTAATTAGTCTGAACAAAAACTCAGTATTTCAAGGACTGTCAATAGTCCAGCCAGATTTGTGTTACGGGATCCAAAAACAGTGTGTTTGTACCATAAAACCCAGCGGTGAGCCAGGAAGGTTTATGCTGGCAGGATGTCCGTGGATCAGTGTGACGAGCAGATCCTTCTGTAGGGCCCTGCTCTTTGACCCCTGACCGAAACTGAAGCTGGAAGACTCACACTGTGAAGGGCTCTCGGGGGATATTTTACAACTTAGACAAAAGTACAAGCAGCTCTGCCGTCGCTGAAGTGTTTTCTGAATGACCCGTACCTGATCACCCCATACGGAGCAGGGCACCCCGCAGTCCTGCCCCTCGTCACCTTCGCACATTCCTCTCAGAAGAGATGTTGCTGTTCTCCGCTTAATGAGTAACGCTAACTGAATCTTTCATGAATAAAAACCAGAGGATGGTTTGAACTAAAATATATGTTTGTCTTCTGTGAGGGGATTTTCCTGATCTTATGAAGAGGTTTCAAGTCAAGTTCTCTCTCACAAACTTTTTTTTATAACTACAAGTACAATGTTATAGAGACAGATAAAAGTAAACTTCCCCTACACACAACCATAAGAATGAAACCTTTTGAAGTTCAGTTACGAGTCCTAAATGAATGCAGCACAGAAACAGAAGCGATCACAAACCCTGTGAGACATGTTGGAGTAATTGTAAAATATATCATTGGTTGTGATGAATTATATGTTAGCTGAAGCAATATGCATAATTTAAAATTGGCTGGTTTTAGCCACTATGTTTGCCTTTGATTTTAACATTTGATATGATGTTACAACACTTTCTGTTCTCTTTTTTATTTATTAATCAGGGGCAGAAACAACATGACTGTGGAATTGATTATGTTGGTCAATGTCCTACTAAACTTTCAAGTTTGGTTTCCTTTTTTAAATATTCTTTCTCAAAATAAATAAATAAAATTAATGTTTTAAAATTAAAATCACATTGTTTTTGTAGAATCTTCTGGAGTCCTTACTATCTGTGAGAGGCTTCTCCTGCTCTGAGCATATATGTATTACATATGTATTATATATAGTGTAGAAAAGTACTCTACATTTCGCTGTTGGTGGGAGCTTCGTAAATGTTTGTTATTCTTAACACTCTGCAAAGAACAATTTCTGTTCCTAAATTAGCTTTTTAAAGCATTCGCAAGTGTCCTTTTGAAGGGTTTTAGCTAAGTTTGATAAATGTGGGTCCTGGATCTCAATCTGCAACGTTGCACTTTTTATTAATAATATTGTGCTGTTGGACCTTGAGTTGGAGTTGGTTTACTAACATATACTTCTTAAAAAATTGATGATTTATTGGTTGTTCATTTTAATTGTCCGTTTGGTTCTTTTTTTTTTTTTTATCTCATTTACGGTTAAATATACAATAGTTTGTATAACAATTTACATGTTTATTGGAAAAATTAGAAAGACAAATGATTTGATCCTTAAACACATTTAAAGTCATGTTTTCAAAGTAATTTACTTTCTGCAAAGACAAGTTCTCCGTGACAAGAACAAATTACAACTCTGGCAGAAGCCATGGATCATTTGCCTTTTGACAGTTTATGTTGTGAAATATAATCTCACAAACCTTCATCAGAGGAATTTGGGGGTTAGAAAAAACTAACAAGAAAAACCACCCCTCTTAATTTTAGCGATGGTGGCAGCGGGTTAGCAAGTGACCCACAGTGACCCCTTGAATACCAGACACGGGCTCAAGTGTAAATAAAGGTTTGGTATTCATTCACAGTTGTGACACCACAACAAGGACACATTTTGTTTGGAGGTAAAGCTGAGAAAAGTGTGTGACAACCTGAACAGAAACAGGCTTTTACACACAAGTTCAGCCCAAACTCTGAACAACCTCTGCTCACGAAACATCAAAACAGCCACTCTGAACCATGAAACAAGATTTGACTTGTAGTTGGTTTCTACAGTTTCAAGAATGGGACAAAGCCATTAAAACATATCTATCTCCATACAGAAACCAGTGTAGCACAGAAAACAGATCTCAGAGGGAATCATTTTGTTTTTCATTATAATTTCTTTCCCCCCCGACACAGTAAAATATTTGAGGTTTCTCCCAGCGTAATACAAGTAAGACTGATAACTCAATCAGTTATGGGGGAAAAAAGTTACAACTTAAATAAATGTAATTAAGAGTAATTTTATCCTGAGACCCCCGACTTGCCAAATAACTACGCCATTGGATTCGTGGCAATGGATTCCAATGGCAGAAGAGTTTCATGACAAAACATTTCCATATACTGTTACTTTTAAAATAATTTCTCCAGCATAAGCCACTTCAGCCTAAATATGTTGCTTTTATTGTCACCAGCACAGTCAGCTGTTTATGTGTGTAATTCATGATGACTAACGTAGATGCGTGCAACAAAAGTAAACAGCTCATCATGAAAGTGATAAATTCAGGGGGTGAGCTGTATTTTGATAAAGATGCTAACTTTCTGAGACAAACATGTTTTCAGTGAGTTTTCCTTTAAAATACCAAAAACTAAACAAGACTACATTATTATTTTTACTCTCATCCCTCAGTTGCTAATAAGACCAACGGACCTTGACTCACAAAGAAAAGCAGTACTAATAACCTTTACTATCAGCCTCAAACAAGCTTAATTTTTTTAAACTATTATTCCAATTTTTTTAACTACTCTGTACCTCATCTTTTCATATTTCATCTTTTCCATCATATAATGTCTGGCATTCTTATTTCATTACACTACAGACTTTATGTCATAGCTTATTTCCAAAAATAGACATTTTCTCCTCCATAGAGGTAAATGCTTTTGTAAGAGTGCCAACTACAAATCATAAGTATGGTCTAATGGACCCACAAACATGTCATCGGTGCTTAACCTGTTGCTTTCATAAGAAGGAGGCAACATTAAAACCCCACATGCGGGATTCACCGACTGTGGTAACAGGGGGAAACACCCTAAATGCAGTCAGAGGGAATCACCAAGCCCTTTATGATTCCTCAGTGGACTCGGGTTAGCGCTGTCTAACAGTAGCGTCATTACCGTGTGTGTGTGTGTGTGGGTGTGTGTGTGTGTGTGTGTGTGTGGGTGGGTGTGTGTGTGGGTGTGTGTTTCTGTCTAATGGCAGATGGAACAAGCCGGAGGCAGTGGGCATTAAACCTGCAGAGTCCTGCTGAGAGGAGGAGGAAAAGACCCTGAGTTATCCTAAACTCTTTGGGGAGACACATCACTGCACACACTTAAAAACCGGCCTCACATTAACTAAATGATGGCTTCCCCTTAACGCGAGCTTTTCCAACCTCAAACATCCAACAAAAAGGACCTCTCCCAGAGTGCTCCTGCTGTAATCTTTTGACATTCTGCTCGTATTTATCACAGAAGGATGAAACAGAAGCTCTTGGAAAGTGTTTTAGAGCATCATCACCGCGCCACAAGGCACACGACCAGAACGTAAACATGGCCATGCTAATCTTTTACTGCTTAATTAAATCTTTGCAAATCTTAGCTTGACAGTCCTGGTTAAATTAGGGTGATGGCATAATATAGAGCTATCATGTGCCAACCAAGCCTCATACTGCCAGAAGTTACGTATGCCCTATCCGATGACACGTTCAGTGTACACAAGCTTAAATATAACATTTATTCTAATCTGTTCCATGCGTGATGTCTGGGTTTTAAGGCTGCTCTTACAACTTTAATGGGAAGCAAGAAGTGACAAACTCTCTCAGTGTCAAAATGCTGCGACTGCTTTGTTTGCCGTGTTTTTTTGTTGTTGATGAAAACCTTTTGTTACTGCTGCCCTGCCAGAAGAGCATAAAATATCCCATTGTTTATAAGAAATAATAAAACCAAGAGCTTCATTGTATTCCGAGAAAATCAAACCGGCATTCAATACTACTCCAGATTACCAGATTAAAATGATTTGTGGTTGGTGTGGTGCATATATAATGCATTATGAATCATAATAAAGTCATTATTGTTCTATTTAAGGTTGAGCCTGGTGACCAACTACTTTTATACTAAGGCTTAATGTTACACGCAAGCTGTGTTTTAGAAATTCAACTGTGACCTTCATGAACTCTTTTCTGTTAGTTATTAAAAACACTGCAAAACCCTTGAAATTCAGTTTTACAACATCAGATGTTGTATGTTGCTAATAGTTAAGAAGCTAAAGGCTCATGGCTGCTGCTGTTAGCAGCTCTATGCTAAACTTGAGAGTGGTATTGATCTTCTCATCTAACTTTTTCCTAGAAAGTTGATTGCTAGTTTTAATCCGTCCCAGGCCTGAAGTATCATTGCCTACATGACAACATAATGAACTTGTTAGCAAAAATGATGACATTATGATATAATACTGGCTCTCAGATAACGGAGATGATTCACTGTTCTGCTGCAGCCTGGCTTCAAGGTTTGAATACTACTGTAGGCTCAATACACAAATAAATTACATACAACATGTTGAGAATTTTACAGACTAAACTGAAGTACATATAATTAACATAGGGAATAAAAGGTAAGTTAAAAGAATACTTGTCTGATAACAACTGTGTGTCCACTGTGCTCTTTGAAGCTGCATGTTTCAACAGTTTTTGTTCAGCTACAGTATATCTTTATATATGTTTTTGCATTGTATATAAGTACATTAAGGAACAGACACAATCCTTGCATACGCCAGTAAACCACATAGATGAAATGAACACATGCTTTGTGCTTCTACACGCTGCAGATTATCCTCAGAATGAAGGGACGAAATGAGCTCCACATGGAACAGTCCTGCACAACCACTTCTATAGGCACACACACACACACACACACACAGAGACACACACACACACACACCAATCTTTTCCTCCTGTCTCCCACATCTGTGTCTATGGCCCTAATTGTTTAATACCTTTCCCTTCCAACCTCCCTGTGCAGCTGAGGCACTAATAGGCCCATCAAAAAACTGCCGGGGCCTCTGATTCTTGTTACCCTGAGCTAACCGATGGGGATTTCACTGGTCAGTGGATGAACTCATGCTACTCACCACCTGTGTATATTCCACACGGTTGTTGCTGCTGGATTGAGTATATGAGTGTGAGTGGAGGATGGTAGAGTGGGTGTTGCTTCTTCAGTGGGCTGAAGGGAAAACAAGGTTTCTGGTCTGCTTGTTTCAGTCTGTCTGTACATTTATTACATATGTTTATTTTTGCTCCGTGCACAACATTAGCTCTCCTTTGCTGAGCAGGGCAAAGACAAAGACTCAGCGCTAGCACCACCAGAGAGATGGACACTTGTGTCTGCGTCATTTGCTACCTGCACTGTTTAAAAGTTAATCTACGTGACGCACACTGAGGGATAACCAGTGAAAAAGAGGGAAGGTTGGAAAGACTTGTCCCTAAATGTGTTTGACCCCCTCCATCCTTCCGATGTACCCACAGACAAAAATGGATGGACTCCTTTTGTACTAGAAGGGAGGAAAGCTGTCATTGCCACCTCGTCTACGCTGTGTCAGACGCAGCCGTTTGAACCTGAGGTTGGGGCATAAATCTCCACTCTCGGGCCAGCCTTGACATTCTGTTCCCAGATGGTGCCTCCCCTGCTGTGGACTCTGCCCCAAAGGGGCCTGGCATCTCAGCCAGACCCATCCATCATAGGAGAACCAGGCCCCTTATACTGGGAGCGGAGGCCCCAGTAGGGAGCACCTGCCCGGTTTTCACCCTTGTGGCTAAAACAACCCCCACCCTCCAGTGCGCACTTCATCCCCCGCTGCTTCCCTGAGGGGTTAGAGGTCACTTGTGGGTGTGAGACAACTTTGCATGTCCACAAACACTCTTTTAAGGTGACATTCACACTCTAAAATCTATTAGGCCTCATATTACAAGCAGGTCAAAGGTTGAGATATGTTAACAGAAGGCCACACAAGCTACGGACAAAACATGACTCAGTACTACAAACGAATGCTAAGAGTGAAAACTACGAAACAACACTTGAAAGAAATGCCACAGTATGGAACATGAACAAATAGAAATTTCAAGAAACAAAAAGGAAAGCTGCAAAGCACAGATCAATCGCCCTAAAGCGAAAAAGAATGTTACTTCTTCACTCCAAACAGCTTAAATACAAAAGATTTGTACTCCTCCTATTTTTGGTCCATCTGTTTTATATAGTGTGGCCAAAAAAACATCACTGATTTGATTGGACCCAAATGTGATGCTTGAGGCTCCTTCATACATCCAAAGCCTGTTTGACCCTCCCTTCTCCTGGCCTCCACCAACAAAGCTTCCCTCTCCCCACTGGTCTCGTTCAAGGGGCTCCAGGCCTGTCGACGTGTGTGTGTGTGTGTGTGTGTGTGTGTGTGTGTGTGGCAATGAGGAGTCTGGTTCCAACTTATTGGGTTGCGAAGTATCAAACCACCTGTAGGCTTAAATGGTGGCTCTGAAAAGCTTTTCATTTGACGCAAATGTACAGTTTGCTGTTTGATTGTCGCATGCAAATATTGCAGTGGTAGACAACCAACCGCTGGTGTCAAATGTAAGCTAAGCGGTGTGTAGACAATATTTTGGAATATTTTATTTATGCAGGTATTTGGGCATAAACCAAAGTATTGGACAAAAGACAACTTACAATAACTGTTGCAATATTTTCCTCAAAGCCACAAATGCCAACCTCATGATGGTACATGGTGGGCAACAGACATATCTGTACCACATTTCACAGCAATCCATCCGGTATCTGTTAGATACAGATATTTAATATGGACCAAATTGGTGGAATAACTGACAGACTGATATTGCCATCCATAAAGTCATGCCCTTAGAATGGCTTAAAAAAGAAAGAGGATTCATATTTTTCTGGACATTTTCTACACTTCCATAGCTGTGAAACTGGATTATTGTTGAACCCACTGTTTGTTGGGTTCAAAATGAAAACTGACAAAGTATATATTTAGGATTTAATCGGAACTATTCTGAGGTGTTTCATTCTAAAATTACACCATATTTAAAAAAGAGGGCGAAATGAAGAATAACAGGGTAATAGAATATCATTAAACCACTTTAAAAGGAATATTGTTCACAGAGAAGGAGCTTTTTTTAAAGTAAAAGTAGCATTGCCACAATGTCAGATACTCAATTACAAGTGAAAACCTTGACTTGTAGTCAAGTACAGAATTATTAACAAAAACATGTGTCAAAAGAAAAATATACATGTAATGCTGAATGGCTTCTTGTTATATTACATTGCATTATATTGTTATTATTATTATTAGTGATGCATTTTAAATTGTACCAGATCAGGGTTTGGTTAATGTTAACTACTTTATAAACTTTAATCTACTATAATCATATTTTAAAAGGTCATCATATATTTTGTATCGAAAATCTGCAAGGTAACTAAAAGCTTAACTATAGTATCAATGTAGTGCTGGAAGAAGTACAATATTTACCTCTGATATGTAGTGCTGTATTATTACAAAGAGCATAAAATGGAAATACTCAAACGTAAAAAAGTACAAGTATACCTTATAATTGGCTCTTAAAAATGCCGATGGCTGAGACGGGAGCTAGAAGCTAACGAAGAGAAGCTCTGAGTACGACACACACACACACAGAGGGAGAGTAGCTTCATTCTCTGTTCAGGTAGACGTTACTCCACTATATCTTTACATTGCAAATAGTTGTTTGCTGCAATATTAATGGGCAAAATTATATATTTTAGCACCTTTAAATACTTCCCACTATTGCTGTGGTTCACTGTAAATAATATAAATTGGGTTTGACACATTTAAGAGGAATGGAAGTTTGGTTTTCCTTTAACCAATGTACTTTACGGTGCTTTGGAATGAAACTCCACAGTTGGTGGAGACATAAAAAAATAAACTTGATAAGAGCCTGGAAGAAATCTACCGGCAAGAAGCCAGTTTCTACACTCTTCAGATCCTTGTTCCCAGCTCTGCTCAGCTATCCTACATCATGTCTGTGTTAATTTCCATCAGGATCAGCCACAGCAACTACTCTGGCATACATCATCCCACACACTTGTCAAACATCTGAAAAAAAAGATAGAAAGGACGTTCCACATGGTTCTGATAAAACGGCCGTGGTCAGCGCAGTTTACTCCTTCTCGTTCTGTGATTCTTTATGTAAAGTGCATTTGCGATTCTTTTGTGAAGATTGAGGAAAAAAATTGTTGTATTATAAATACATTTTAAAATTGTTCCGCATTATTAATACATCATAACATTTCTGTCTTCTGCTATCAAATGTGTCCTTTCTGTTTCGGGGGGGGGAAAAAAAGTGGAAGGGAAAGAAAACAGAAAACATTGGATTGTTTCCAGCTTGCAAATGACGCATAAAGCGTGCTCTCCGTGTGACCATGTTTACACAATCTTTCAGCAACACAACTTAGATGAACTTACAGATTTATGGGAAAATATCAAGGCTCTGCACATATGTTGATTGTCTGGAGTCAAAGGGCCCAGTAGTGATTTATGATACTGAAGATGGTGATTTATGTTTTCGCCATGAAGCTGCTGACAGACTGTAAACACATTCTGGCTCTCCTCTAAACTAAAAACGTTCTCCTGAAACCACTTACTCGACACGGGAAAAACAAAAAACAAACAGCGCTGTAACTGTGTTGATCCTTTATTGAATAAAAAGTGGATAATTTATTGCTTGTGTCAGTTCGTTAAATTGCTCACTCAAAAAAGTTTATTTTATAATCGCAAATATGAAAATAGCAGACATCCTTGAAGACTTCAAGCTTGAAAAGGAAGATAATCTGGGTTTAGAAATAAGTGAGTTTCCCAGACTTCTGCACTAGCTCCTTATCGGTTTACGGCTAACAGCTCAAGGCTACGACTCGTTCCTGCAGCACTAAGTTAGCTGCTGGTACATCGAAAGATCCAACCAAACTGCTGTTGAGTTGCATTGTGGTTGATGTAGGCACCAGGTTTTTGACAAGACATAAGAATTTGTGGAATAAAATCTTATTAAAATCTATTTTGATCCTTTTTTTAGAAACTTTCAAATGGGACTCTGACAAAGTTATTTCAGTTCACTGCTAATTTGTCAAATATTTTAGCTTATGACCAAATATCTTCTAAACTAGTTACATTTCCTCTTGCTTCAACTGCCATCTGTGCTTATATCGACAAAGCCTGCACACTAAAGTGAGTTATGAGTACATTAAATCTGCCTAACATCAGCATGTTAATATTGTCATTGTGAGCATGTTAACATTGAGCTCAAAGCACTGCTGTGCTTAAAGCCAAAATGATACTTTATTATATTATCTGTATCTTCAGGTATGTGAGGGTCTGGTAGTTCTTTACGCCTCGTGAAATAACCATACACTGTAAAAAAGAAATGGACGTAGACATGGACAGGAAGTCACCCATTGGTTTGTAGATTCCTGTTTTGAGGCCTTGAGTTTGATATTTTGGCCGTTGCCATCTTGGTGGAGCTAAGTATAACCGAACGCTGAAAAATACATTTTTAGGCAACCAAAAAGGTTACAATGAACTGAAAACACACTGTGAAAGGGTTTAAGTGGTTTAATGGTTTAAAACGGGACAACGGCGTTGTAGTGGCCTGTCAATCACAAGGTAGCCACGCCTTACAGCATAACCTGCTTTATCGTCTTATTGTATTTGACTCTAAATGGGACCATAATTTACTAATTGAACATCATGTTGTTATGAAAAGACTTGAAACTAGAGATTGGGATCATAAACTCATGTTTACAATGTTTACTGAGGGAATAAATCAAGTGAGAAGAAGGGTAATTTTCTCATAGACGTCTATACAATCAAACTTCTTTTTGCCTCTGATGGCCATTCGAAAGAATGCAAGGTTAAGGCACTTATGCATTTGCTTCACTATACAGACCCAACGTTAAACATGGTAAAAAGCGAATTGTTCTGAAAAAATAAATAAACAGTTGAGGCTTTGATGGGAGGCAAAATGATCATACTGAAGAACTGAGTTGCATAAAATACACATGCATTTTTTTTAACCATGAAAAAGTATAGTATATAAGAAAATATGCACAAATAAAATGGCTTTTGAAGACCAGTCTAAGTTCAGTCTATAATCTATACCATCTTTCATGGAAGAGAACTTCAGAGGAGTTCCCAGAGGCTCTGGTTATAGCTGTACTTACAGGTGGAATTTGTAATAAAAAGCACATGTCACAAATCTGCATCACATATACATTTTTTTTTTTTTTACTGGTATTCAGGTAAAAGTCTAACAACCCACTGTTCCTCTGGCACCAGACATAACAAACCATGATTGGACTGCTGCATATTGGTTTCATTCGATTTTACATTTGTCAATGTAAAAAGTTCCAGTTTAGCTAAACCCGAATGTATAGTGAGGTAACACACAGTAAACACAACATGTCTCCCATTTTTCTGTATTTCTTCAACTCCATCAAATCACGTTTTAGTCAAGAGGAAAATTTAGCAATGCATCAAAACTCTTATTACCGGATATGAAAACATTTTAAAACAAATTATTATTTAATCAACTGTCACCCCGACTGCACCTTCCCGCTCTACAAACGTTTCTCCGCCGAGTGTGTCTAATCTAAATTATTTCAGTGCATCACAGCCTGAAGTCCCCTGAGAAACAAAACCAGAAACCACAATGCAGAACGTGTTTAGAGGCCAGTACATATCTCAATATAATGCAAACAGAGATAAATGTGAAATTCAAGCCAGGATGAGAACACAGCTGTGCTTTATTTGTCAAAAAAAACTCCCCTTCCAAGTGATTATCAGATTGGACTAACAGATGATAATCTTTTCTTCAGGGGGAATCTATGAGCTCACCCTTGATCAGATTGGACAAGTGATGATCTAATACAGATGAGTATACATTATTGTGGAGCTTAGAGATCTATATATTTGCCTTAATTTTAATGTGTTTTTTTTTTACACTGCTCTGTCCACCAGTATCATTTGCTCGTTGATATTATTGATTACAAACTGCCCAAAATGGGCAGCTGCCCTGGAGCCCAATACCTCTATGGGCAACAAAAGCCCCAGGTTCAATGTGTGTCAACTGGTTTGTGGTAATTTGATAAATTAGAATTTTGTTTGAGAATATATTTCATCAAAGCACAAAGTCAAGAGACACGATAAGGGCTTTGAGGTTGTTCCTGCTTTAATCTTGAGGCCATGTCTTGACGAAGGTCCCTTGTTCAGAACCTCTAAATTCAGCCCACATTTTCGATTTGTTCAGTAATTTGAATACGATATGCAGGTTGACACAGCCATGCAGCAAGTCAACTTACAGGAGTAACAGCTCCTATATCATTATCAACCACTAATGCAGCTCCTGTGGAGACCGAAAGTGACATTGACGGGACACCTACGTCAGTCACTGCTGCGGCTAACATGAACAAACAGTGCGATTGCATGCACTTAAAGGGACAGTGTGTATTATTTGGTGCCATCTAGTGGTGTGGTTGCAGATTGCAACCAACTGAATACTCCTCCACTCACTCCTCACTTTCCAAGACTGCGGTTAACGCATTTCCACAAGCGTGTCTGAGAACTACGGTGGCCTTCAGGTCGGTCAAAATCAGAAAGGCTCTTGGTCGAACCAACGTTTTGGTTTGTCTGTCCTGGGCTACTGTAGAAATATGGCGGTGCAAGACAGTGGGCTCCGTGAAGAAGACCCGCTTCCTGTGGAGATATAAATAACTCATTCTAAGCTAACAAAAAAAAATCTTAGTTTCAGTTGATTAAACACTAATGAAAACTAACATTCTTTTTAAATGGTTTGGACTTTCGGACCTGATACAGAATGTTCTGGCAGGCTACCATCAGAACTGGAAAAAGGAAAAATAATGCAATAAAACAAAATGAGCCGTGTTAACACACAGAGAGAGGAGACCAAATGTTTGACATTCGATCCAACGACTTTATTAAGAGTCAGTTGAAAAAAATTCTGACACTTTTCAATTATTTTCTGAGAGTAAAAGAGAACACGGTGTGAGGTATAGGGAGACGCAGCTCATGTAGAGGATGACGACAGGACGTAGGCATGTTATATATAGTTCTTTAATGCTCAATGTGAAACCAAATCTAACAAATGTATACAAAGTAAAAATAACGAGAACTTCAGGGAGCTCTAAAAGAAGTTACCAAGCACCAAACATGGGGCCAGGTAGTATCTCAGCACCCCATACATGGTGCAAATAGAGTACAACTTTGCCAAAGGGCTCCCTAACAGGTTAATGTGCTAGTAAACTGTTAATAATCTCAAGTATGTATCGTTCATAAAAAAAGTGTTCCTGCCAATCCAAGAAACGTCTCAGTCTTTTTAAGAAATCTTTTTGGACTTGAGACCTCCTGACCTGTCTCAGCTAATTTCGTTGCCTGACTGACGTTCAGTATTTGATCCACTGAACAGTTGTGGGGACTGCTGAGCTGTGTGCTGAGACACAGAAGCTTGTTTGGCCAGATCACCTGATATGGCGAAAGATCTCTTCCATCACCGTGATCCCGAGGCCAAGGACCTGCTGAAATCACAAATACAGAGGAGCGCAGAGCTTGTCAAAACCCACTGAGGTGCAGAGGAGAGACTGAACAGAGTCAATAAATACTTACGCACCGATCAGTGACTACATGCAGGACACACTTGGCTGGTATGGTTCAGGATCTGGTTGTTTATTATCTTTCATGAAACTATCTGATAAAGAATTTAGCTCCTCAGCTCGTATGTTCCCAGAGGCCAGTACGTTTGGATTAACAGCAGACCAAATGGAGCCATGTTGAATCACTTAGTATTTCTTTACTTTTCTTAGAGAGGCAAAATTCTTGGATATTCAGATCATTGTTACAAGCAACAGAAATAAAAAATTCTCTATCGTGGGAAGACTCTCCTCAGCTATTTCAATAATAGATTAAAATTGAACCAATAATGGATGGAATTGACAAAAATAACTAATACTGCATGGAAGAGTTTCTTAAAATGAGCAGCAATGATACGTCGATATAAGGGAAACGTGTTAAATTATTTATAAAGTAGTAAAATCAATATGAAAAAAAATCATGCATGGTGTGACCTCAATGAAGCCTCAAGACCAGAGTTCACTGTAAAGTGTTGTTTTCTACCACATGGAAACATTTTTTAGGAACTTTGCTACTCAAGACGGTTTTTAAGGAAAACATCAAAGTTCACGAGGTTAAGATCAGGCTTTTAATCATGGCATTCCCACCTTTTATTATGTGCAATGCAGTATTAATTGCTTCACTTTGGATTCTTGGAAAAAATTACAGAGAGTGGCCTGGGGAAAAATGAATTCAGGGGACAATGCTCATTATAAGCAAAATCAAATCCTATGATACATTTTAAAGAGTCAGTTCAGTTCCAATATTTTATGTAGCAGTTACATCTCAGCTTGGTGTGGTAAAATGTCCTTGATTTATCATCCTATTTTATTTGTTCTTTTATTATTTTCCCAAAGTTAAGAAAATTCTAAATTATTGTTGTTTAATTTAGTAAATTTAATGTACAGTAATAAATCCTTTCTTTGAATATAACATACACATAGTACATGCACAAATTAATCATTGTGAAAGACATGCAGTACCACAACACCATCAAATACTTAATCAAGAAAATTCTTTATTGCTAACTTGTTTGCAAATGTATTAATGTTTAAAGTCATACAATTCTCTAGAAATTTTAAATAAAGTGCTGTTTATTAACAGGGTGTCTGTAGTCTACAGTTAGCACACACAAAACCAATCATGAAGGGAACAGACTATTTCTGTTCATGACAAAAAAAGAGCCAGAATCTGGAACTGGTTTATGAAAATCTGCTATTATGCTGACCAGTGACATGACTATGAAATGCAATTTAATGAATCCTTACTGAATTAGCATCAATGAAGAATTTAGTTTGTGTGTCTGCATGACTCTTTTAGAGTTGAAAGACACAAAATAACATGAAAATGGAGACCGGTCTTATATTGAAGGAATAAAATAAGTTCAGTTCGACAAGCAATTTCACTGGCAGTTTATTGGCAGAATATATTAAAGAAGAGAGAGGCAAAGATGGGTTTGAATTTAAAGCTTGTTAAATACAATATTGCCTTCCTTCGCTTAGTAAAGTTAAACCAACCGTGAAAGTTTTCCATTTAGAAGCTGCAACCAACCGCATTAACAAAGTGTTTCATTTTCTCCACATATAAACATGTTTACAATAAAACATTCAATAATTAATTGCCGACTCGAACATCTGCTCTTATTCAAAGTGCAGCATTATAGGAATATAATGCAAAACTGAGTTCAGGCTTTTCCATATATATGTTTTATGTCAGAAGCGAGTTATGAAATCAACCTCAATCTTATCGTAAGTAAGTCATTAAATTAATACATGTTCAAATGACAACTTTGCCCGATATCGCCCCTTTCAGACTAAACCCATGACACCCATGAGTCTAAAACAATAAAAAAGTTGTCAATAAAAAAAAAAAATGTAACTTAAAATCTGTCCCTGAAAGCCTTTTGAAATACTAAAGGAAATACCTTCAGATGCCAAATGAAAGATCATTATAGATAAACTTGATCAAAGTTTGTGTCTACACCTGGATCTCTGCCTCTAATAGGCTTGCAGTAAGGGGTCCTGAGTCAAATCTGATACCCCCCACCCCGGTCTCAGAGACAACTGGTGAGGCACTCGGGGTCCTAATGGTGAGAGAAGACAGTGATGGGGAGAAAGTGGGCGTCATGGCTGAAGGGGTAAGTCCTGTGTTCCTGGCTAAGGGGGAATACGCATATTTGGGGTAAGATGGCTTCCTTCTCAGGCTCGGCATGCGCCCCGGTTTTCGTGGAGGTACAGTCCTAATGCCAGGCTGAGCTACTCCTGTTATGAGAGGCGGTGGGTACATGAGACAGCTCGCCTCTGCTGCCAAGTCCTCGCGGCCGCCTTGAAGCTCCTCGTCAGGGAGCATCCCGATATCGGTGAAAACCGAGGCCAGAGGCTGGAAGCGTGGCTCCCAGTCCAAAACATAGTCCCAGCTGTAGCTGCCCTGCATCTGCTCCTCAAGACACATTAGCGAAGAGAGAGAATCTGCAGAGGCGTGGGCTTCCGAGAGGGGAGCGTACCCATTTGTCCTCATGCTCTCCTCCAAATCCCTCACCCTGAGTATTGCAGGAAGTAGCCCCTCACCTCCTCCCTCCTCTTTGAAGTGATGGAGACTTTCTGTGCTGGCCATCCCTGTGACTAAACGTTTTTTGACAGATAAAATGTGCTCCGGCCCTACATCGATAGAGTGGCAGGAGATATTGTCCCCAGGTAAAGCAGAGTCTGGGAGCTCGGTGGCCTGGTTACCTTGCCCAGATTTGTCTCTTTTACGGCAGGGGTACTGATTAATCCACTTAATCTCCTGGTCCTCAGCTGTCTCACCTTCTGCTGATCCACGGCCGCTCGAGTCTGACTGGGTGCTTGGGTTTGATACGTCCCTGTTGGTCACCAAGATGGTGGGCCGTTTCATCTCCTGCAGAGAGATTGCACTTTGGCTACTGGATCTACCGAATGAGCCTGCACCATGGTTCGAGTTTGCGGCAATTGCAGCAGCCTTTTTGATTGCCGCTTCCTTGATCTTGTACCTGAGAACCAAGCCCACAAAAATGAGGAGGACAAGGAGGAACATGATTAGTGAGACACTCAAACTGAGCATGTGCGCATCAAGAGGCACTCCGGTGAGTGCTTCTGCTGAGCCGGAGATATTGACTAAAACTAGGCAGGCGGTGGTCCTGGAGGCCAATCTGGGACTTCCCGCAGACACGACAAGCTCCACCATGTCCTCACTGGCATGGCTGCCTCGTCTGCGATATACAGGACCTGACACGAAAATGGCACCAATTGTTTTGTTTATTGAGAAAAACGGCGATGATCTCACAAGGGAGTACTCCACCAGCCCGTCCACCCCTCCGTCATGATCCATCGCCATCACGTAACCAACGGTCTCTCCAGGCTTGGTGTTTTGTGGCAGGAGGAAATGGTATTGCTTTTGGGTGAAGACTGGACTGAACTCATCCACTCCCTTGATGGTCACCTGCACTCTCACTGTAGCTGCTTTGTCACCTTTGTCCCTGGCCTCCACTACAAAGCAGTACTCACTCTCGCGTTCGTAATCGAAGGTCTGTCTGGTGTGAATGTCGCCTGTTAAGGGGTCGATGGCAAAGGCCTCCTTCTTCTCAGGGTTGCCACTGCCATAGTCCATGAAGCAGGAGGACACAATAGAGTAAGAGAGCTGGCCGTAGAGGCCTAAGTCATTGTCAACAGCATGGACAGAACAGGTGTGGGTAAACGCGGGGAGGTTCTCCAGCACAGAACAGTTAACAGTAGGGAACATGAAGTATGGCGTGTTGTCATTTTCATCCAACACTGTGATGAAGACCACTGTAAAAGACACTTTACGTTGTTCAGATGATTCAACACCATCAGATGCTTGGATGGTGAGGGTGTACTTTGAGTCTTCCTCATAGTCAAGCGAGTGGTTGACCACCAGAAGGCCAGATTGACGGTTGAGCTTAAGGTGACCTTTGCTGTTCCCTGAGATAATGTCGTACCGCAACAGGCCGTTAGTTCCCAGGTCAGGGTCCTGAGCACTGACCTGGACCAGCCGGGTACCTACATGGCTGTTTTCACTCACCTGAGCATGGTATCCTGTGCTGGAAAAGACAGGGGCATTGTCATTGCAGTCTGTCACAGTAACCATAACAACAGCAGAGCTGTTCAGTGGAGGCATTCCTCGATCAGACACGCTCACTGTTAGCGCGTAGCTCTCTGTGGTCTCACGGTCTAAAGGGTTACACAGAACAAGTTTTCCTACATTTCTCATCTGATTCTCAACCTGAACCATTTTTACTTCCAGACAAAATCGCTTTTCCTCATTTCCTTTGATGATGCCGTAGTCCAAGTGGGTGTTTTCAGGGCTCCAGTCTTGGTCCTCTGCAGACAGCGTCAGCAGGGTAGTGTCCGTGGGCGTGTCCTCTGGGACGGTGAGCGTGTAGATGTCCTGGTGGAACAAAGGTGCATGGTCGTTGGTGTCCAGAATCAGCACGTCTATGGCGGTGACGGTAGACTGCACAGGGTCGCCGTCGTCTCTGGCCTCGACCAGAAGATGGATCAGGTTGCTGTTTGTGATGGCCTTCAAGGGCTTATTGGTAAAAACAGACCCTGCAAGACAAATCATGTGTTATTGAGCGAATCATTTTTTCTAAAGCTGCCCTAACCATTTTTTTATAGTACAAAAAGGATCCAATGACTGGGCAGTGTTAAAGTTGCTGATAGTGACAAAACCCACAGACAGTTAACACCTTAGTTCTATTGGGATTGTTTTAGCTAATTGCTGTTGGTTTCCGACCGGAGTGGAGCATCTAGCACGCTGAATGCTCCACCATGTCCACCTAAAGAAAGTAAAGTAAAGCTAGAAAAGTGATTGACTTATGGATTCAGTATTGTCGGTTGGTAATAGACATGACTCCAAATGAATGCTGATGTTGCTCTGTTTCTGCTGGGTGTGCAAATAGGCGACTGTTTGCCAACACATTTGTCTAAACAACTTATATAAGGCAATAATATATCAGATTTGAATGTAAAAAAAATCGGATACTAAAATCTGTTTCACTTTTGTCAAACTATTATATTGGCGAGACATTAAGCACTCATTCAAACATATGTTGATTTTGTTTTACAATAAAACTCTTTGGAAAGACTCGACATCTGGTCTCACCAATGTAAAACTATAAAAGTATTTTCGATTGATTTAACAGATGGTTTAACAAATACAGTGATTGTTTCTGGATTAGTTAGTTTCTTTTCAGAAAAAGTAACTATAAAACATGTCTGTTTATATGACAATATACTGGCGGTTAAATCTAAATTGTCCTTGTCATTAGACACCGCAATGCAACATAATTTCCTGTGTGACTATTCTTTAATGAATTCCATATGCAGACTATAATAGCAAATGTTCTTCTTGGATAACAATAAAGTGTTTGTCCATTCAATTTATTGTTCCACTTCAATGCCACTTAAAATTTTCTACAGAGTGACTTTATTATTTCTGAGGCACTACGCTAAAGCAGCACCATTCATTGTCTGTGTAACAAATAGGTATGGAAAAACTGAGAGACACCGCACCACAAAAGCACCATATTAAAGTTGCGGATTTAGAGCGATTTAGTCAACATTGATGCAATTTTCACTTTCCATTTCTGCTCCTCACGGCAAAAATATGGGCAAAAACATTTCTTTGATATTAAACTTTAGAGTTCAAACATGACAGAAGCCCATAAATCACACTTGAGTGGAAAAGACTGGCCAGAACTGAGGAGGGGTGGTTCCATTTCAGCTCTGCGCGATTTATCTTCTTTCTTTGGTTTAGACATTTTTAAAAGGGAGATAATAGGATAGGCATGGCTCCTCCGAAGCACTTTATCTCAATGCTTTCTAATTGCCTTCTCTGCTGCTTCTCTCTCCCCCTGTCCAAAGAACTCACTCGCACATCCAAGACTAGAGAAATATAAACACTGGAGAAATATAGTGCTGCTGGCAGAATGACAACGCTCAGTAACCCCTGATACGGTATGCTGCTCAGAATAAGGCAAAGTCTTTCTCTGTGCCCTTTTCTTTGGCATGTGCCCCTTTAACTATGCCAGAAAAACAGATTTTAATGGAGAGAATAGGAGGGATGAATATGAAAATCAGACCACCAGACAGTCATAAGTCATAAAACTTGTAAAGCTTGGGGTAATGTGTTTTACAGAAGAACTGCAATACATCTTGGATCATTGTTTTATCCCTTTGCCGACTTCTTAACCTCCAACTTTTCTAGGTATAAATATACTCTATATACATACAGTGAGGTTCAACTGTCAATGAGACATTCATATCGGAGCTATTGCAGGATGTATTTTCCATTATAAAAGCTGTTCTTACCACTGTCTGGCTTGATGTAGAAGCCTTGTAAAGGAGATGAAAGCAGTCTGTAGGTGATCTTCCCATTGAGTCCAGAGTCACTGTCGGTAGCAGACACTGACAAAACCAACATGTCCGCTGAAACCAACTCCGATAACTCCACCTTGAAGAGAGAACAAATAATGAGTCACATCTGCAGTAAGATCATAATGTATGTTCTATATATTCAGTCAGATTCTGCTTTTTTATACGGTTAATTAACATTTATTAATGCTTTATAACTCAGCATTTGGCTTGCCAAGTTTGAAAAATCTCTTCAGTAGAATTTGTCTTGAGTTAACTCTTTATTTCATGACAAATGCACTCTTAAACTGAGAAAAATGACTGCACCGGAAATCTGGAACAAAATTCATACATTAGCAATTAAATTATTCTGACTTGCTCAATTGTCAAAAGTGGTTGAACCCTTTATCAACGATTTACTAAGTGAGAACCTTGTGACCTTTTTATTAAAAGGGGCACAGCAATCAATTTCCATAATGTGAAATGTAGCATCCAGTGTTTCTAGAATGACCCATACTAGATCTTTCAACCTGCTCTGCTTCAATTTGGACTATTCTTTTTCTAAATCTGCCTTATGTGCATTCTCCAATATTACGGAAACGGCTGACCAAATCACTGGAGCACCTCTTTAAGGATTTAGTTTCTAATAAGACATCAAGTCTGCATTTCATGTTCGTAAGTCATCAATAAAGGATTACGCTAAAAAGACAGAAATACTGAAAGATTAAGTACATTAGGCCCAAAGACTTTTACAACCTGTCAACCCAAAAGATTCACTTAATTAATAATAAAGCATTAATAAACAACGTTATTTACAATGTATAAATCCTGAATAAGACATGCCGTAGAATTTTGCAGTAACAAACGTTTTTTTTATGGCTTGTTGGCACCAACCTGTCGGCCTTGACCCTTTTGATTGATAAATATCTCATCTGTACCTGGTAGGAGACCTTGGTGAAGACCGGGGCATTGTCATTGACGTCAAGCACTTCAACTTTGACCTCTCCGGTGGTCTGGTGGAGGGAATCAGACGCCCAGACTATCAACGTGTACTCTGTCTGCTCCTCATAGTCCAGGGCTCGCGTCAGGGTGACCACACCAGTATATCGGTCAATAGCAAAGGGGAAGTTGGTACTACTGTTGTCTGAAAAGCTGTAGGTGATGGTTGAACTCAGGTCCACGTCGTTCGCAGTCACCTGGGTGACCATGTAACCTGCCGGCAGATCTGAAGTAAAACAGAAAACGTCGAAATAAGTAAAAAAATAGATAAAGAACATAAGACAGTGTTTAAATCTGAATGAGTGTTTATCATTGCAAGCAGTCAGAGAGCAGAGGGGGGCTGGTCTTACTCTCTGCTATAACCACAGGCTCCATGGGGGGGATGGCAGGGCTGTTGTCATTGACGTCCACCACTTGGACCCTGACGGTGGCGGTGCTGCTGAGAGGAGGGTTCCCCCTGTCTGCTGCCTGCAGAACCAGCCTGTAATATAAAGGCAGTAAACAAATGATGCCACTTTGCATATTATGGATGGAGTATCGTTGTATTATGCTGGGCTGGAAATGTATGAAATATAGAGTCCCGATAATAGAATTAAGCAGATATTTTAAATAATTGTACATTTTCCTTACATTCTAAAATCAGTCATTCTACTTTCACTTGCGCAGATGTTTGACCGTTGCACTGAATTACTTTGAACTACTTAATTAAAAAAAAACAAGGAAATCTGTCAGACAACCTTCTATTAAAGAGGATTAATAGAAGGTCACATTGACTTTACATTTAATGACTTCCCATTTAAACTTATTTAAACAAATAAAGATGTCTTGCTTCCATCTCCTGACAAACAATGATTATTTTGTTAGCACTGAACAACTACAGCTTCCACAAGGGTTTGACACTGAGCCTCAGACTCATATGATGTGTGTTTATTGAATGCAAACAAAGTAATTGTTGTTAAATGGCTTGATGATAAAAATGTAAATATCCAATAGTATACCGATAACTTGGAATACGGACAACAATGTCCCATAGGCTAGCTATGAGAGGACTCTCTAAGTAGAAACTTACAGATCTACCATGGTCTTAACCATTTCTAGAATGTACAATACATTCTAGAAATGTTTCCATAATTCTTTTTAATACGCGAAGTCGGCGTACTTGTATGAGGGGGTGATCTCGCGGTCCAGTAAGACTTTGGTTGCAAGAATCCCACGAACAGAGTCTACGACGAACGCTTCGTTGGGGTTACCGGACACGATGGAGTACTCAATCTGCCCGTTCATCCCGCTGTCAGCATCAGACGCAAACACCTGCAGAAAATACGTGAAGTGATCGTTATTAATAAAATCTTACCAGCAATTACCACAACTGAATATATGATATACCCGCAAGGTATTTCCAATGTCAAAGAGGGCATAAATATTCATAGTGTCTACCTGCATGATGTAGGTGTTGTGCACTTGCCCCTCCCAGACAGCTGTTCTGTAGTTGCCGTGTTCAAACACTGGCGCGTTGTCGTTCATATCCAGCAGGCTGATGGAGACCCGGCAGTGAGCCGTCTGCAGCCCGTTGTCAGCCAGCACCACCAGTTGGATCTGAGGGCTCACCTCGTAGTCCAGAGAGTTATCTTTCTGCACACGGATCTCACCTGGATGAGAGGAAGAAATATACGCCACTGTATACCGAAAACTGTGCAAACACAACATTATAGCCTATTGAATTTCAAGTTTTTTTTTTTTTTTTATCAGATCAGGGAAAAATGAAGTCACAGAAATGGAAAGAAAAACATAACTTTTCATCGACTAAAAAAGGGGTTGACAGAAGCACTTTTAGGTTCAAGTCTTTGTGGCAAGCCTAAAAAAGTATTTGTTCCTATGTAAGTATAATAATGTGTATTTAAGTGTAACTGTGACTACCTCATTACTTTATGGAAACATGAATCCAAAAAAAGAGTTTGGGGTAGAATCTGATAATCAGGAATCAGGCAAGCAACAATCATAATTCTTGAGGAAATACTTCTATATAAACAACCAGATGACGCAGATAAGCTGAAAGGACCATTCTGAAAAGGAACACAGCAAATAAATAAGGGCCAAACTGGTTGGATTAGACGCTCTTTTTGATTAAACATAAACAATTGCGAAGACTGGAAATCAAAAGTTATTTTCTGGATGCATTTGTGGAAAATAAAATGGATGAGTGAATGAGAATTTGTGCTATTAGCATAACTCAATTGATGAAAGCATGCATGACTTTCCTGTAGATACATAACAAGAATCCCATCTGCTAATCATAACCAGTGAACTCCAGAAACGACTTTGGATGGGCGGCAAGAAAAAAGGAACAAAAGCAATGTTTTGGTTTTGTTTCTTACCCGTGTGACGGTTGATGGAGAAAATATGATTCTCATTGCCACTAAATATGGTGTAGGTGATCCTTTGTCTGCTGTTGGTTTGGTCACTGGCCTCCACTTTTGCAATCCAAGTGCCTTGACAAAGATAGATTGAAATGGTCGATGAGGGTTTTTAATGGCATCAATGAAAACAGAAAAAGAATAGAGGGGGAAAAAACCTACCGGCTCTACTGTTCTCCTTGACGGTAGCGTTGTACACTTTGTTTGTGAATTGTAGTCCTTCGTGTTCTCCCTTCAGATAGATGAAAACCAGACAGGTGGAGGTTAAGGCAGCTTGTCCTTTGTCTGAAACCAAAACCTGCAGTTTCCTCCCAGAGAAACCTGCTCTCACTCGCCTTCTCAGTGAAATCTCTCCTGACTCGCCGTTGATGTCAAACAGGTTTTCCTCATCAGACAACGTAAACTGTATAATCCCGTTGTCACCCTGGTCAGCGTCGGTTGCCGTCACCGTGGTAACTATCTGATTGGGTAGAGTCCTCATGGAAACCCACGCGTTGATGGGATTCTGCTCACAGACGGGCGCATTGTCGTTCACGTCCTCCACCTGTATGGTCAGCGACGCCACAGAGCTCAGTGGCCCTTGGGTGCAGCCGTCGGCAGCCACAGCTCTGAGGGTGTATTGCGCCCGACTCTCTCTGTCCAGAGACCTCGTGGTGCGGATCACCCCCGTGAAAGCGTCCACCGAGAAGGCCCCCTGGCTGCTGTCCTCCGTCAGAGAGTAGGTCAGGTCCCCATTGGACCCCTCATCAGGATCGAAGGCGCTAACACGCAGGACCTCCGCTCCTGCAGGTAGGCCCTCGCTGATGGAGGCGTGGTAGCTCTTACGGGTGAAGGAGGGAGCGTTATCGTTCTGGTCCAGCAGCACCAGCTGGAGTTGGGTGGAGGAGCTGAGCGGGGTGGGGCCATAGTCACGGGCCTGTATGGTGAGTGTGTAATTCTGCCTTTCCTCGCGGTCGAGGACTTGTGTGGTGCTGACGGCACCTGTGTGGCTGTTGATGGTGAAGCGACCTCTGTAGTCCTCATCTAAAGACAGAAATGAAAGAATGTTCCTCGTTCATTTCTAACCATTATTGTAACATTTAACTCACCAAAGTAATTACTGAGATCTTGACAACATTGTTGTTGTTGTTGTTGACAACGTCGGACACAAGTGGTCGGACATTCACACAGGTTGTAAAACAGACAAAAGTTGAGCAAAAAAATCGAACCCACCTGAAATGTCACTAATAATGCCTCATTGCACAGACAAACTTTGCAGGTACAATTATTGAAAGTATGATTGCTCAAAGTTGAACCAGTAAGTTCTTCTCCTAACTGCAATATATGTTTACAGTGGACAGTTTGGGTAGTCGTTTTATGATTTGCCTCCATTTTCTCTTCCAAATGATTTTGGCTTACCTCAGCGTTTGTTTAAAAAGCTGTATGATCGCTTAGTTTCTTTCCCCTTTCGAAAACTCTTTTTCAGAATGTCAATGAGTTCCCAGATCTCAGCTACGAACTTGGTGAGAACAATTTTATTACCAATCGAAATGATAGCCAAAACTACCAAATCGTGATCCAAATAGCTTGATATACAGAGCACTCGCCGGGCTCCTTACCTAAAATGGAGTAGTGTATAGTTCCATTTTCTCCGTGGTCTGGATCAGAGGCCTGAGCAGTGTGGACCACCCCTGGAGGAAGGTTTTCTGGCAGGCTGATCTGGAAGGAGGACTGCATAAACTCCGGAGGGTTGTCATTGTCATCCAGCACGGAGCAGAACACCGTGGCCGTGCCCGACAGAGGCCGCGTGCTGCTGTCGCGAGCCTGGACTGCAGACATGAATCAAAAGGAAGTCACACCTTACGCTCACTGCGGAAATCTCTGTAGAATTGTAATCTAATTTTGAAAGTCATGGGACATCAGTAATTGAACCAGGGACATTGCAATCACAGTATATACACGTTTCTTCACCACTGGGCCACAAAGACGCTTCTGATCTATGGTTCATATTTACTTCCTGGGATTAAGTACAAGTGAATAAGCAAAAATGGCAAAGAGTCTACAGCCATGGCAGCAGCTCTGTGAGGCTGTCTGAGGCATCTTAACAGTGGCACTTTTAACATGCAGACGCTTAAAGGGTATAATGTTTCACATAAAAAACAACTGAGGCTGGTGGAAAAGACATCGATCTATGACCAAATACCTCCAAAAGCTTAAGTATTTGAGACATTCAGTTTTTTGACCTGATGACGGTGCTAGAGGTAAATTCAGGGGGTCAACAACGTCTTTAGGATTCATCCTCTGGGGAACAAGTTTCATAAAAAAACATCCAAAAGTTGTTGAGCCTGGACAGACATTGCCATCCATGGAGCCATGTATCCATGAACAGCTCAAAGCTCATATTATAATAGCTCACTAAACGGTCATTTAATGTATATATTGGTTTATGGAAATATACCGTTTTTCTCAGCAGTCTCAGTCTCAAAACACCACAATGACTGAAATTATTATTAATAGCAGTACAGACCCTAAGAATAATAATAATAAATAAAAAAACAATCCTGTCAACATTACATATACTGCTACAGCTTTTTATACGTGCTGAAAATAATTTATATTTCTTTCAAAATTCATCTGCCGGCAGAGAAAATTGTCCCCACATATTTCAATATTTCCCAAAAAGCCCTGCGTGATTCTGGCAAAACTTCAAGGCCCGTTATGCTTTTCTGTTATTATATTTAATTGTTCATCATACTGCCGACTGTACAAATATTATGATAAAACATCTGAAAGCAGTTTATCATTAAACACGGTTGAATAGTTTGAATGTAATAGCTGTGTGTGCCCACGGGAAAGTGAAAGCAAACACTTCAAAAGGCAGAGGGAGCAGTCAGTGGAGGTTAGATATACTGTACTTCAGCCCTTTAAAAGTCTACTGCTTCCTCAACATAAATCAATCGGCTGAATTATGTTGCCGTCAAACAAACGACTGAATTCTTTATGACTTTGGCTGTGAAGCATGTCAAGAGAGAAGGAAGAGAATGAGAAACAGAGTACGAGAGAAATGTCTCTGTTTGATACAGGCTTTATATGGCAGCTTTACGTTTCTTTTTGATATTTTTACAACCCTTAGAATCGCAGGCTTTCAAGCAGTTGGTTGTGGTTGAGCTTCACACTGGAGACGATTTTTATTAAAGACATTTTTCATTCAGGAAATCCTGATCACAGCCATTGACGGTACAGGTCTAGCTGGTCAACACAAATTTACATCAACTTAATCTCTAAACCTGTGTCCATATGGAGATTATGAAGAGTTAAACTATTTACCTATCAGCACCTGATTGTGATTGATTGTCACTACTTGTCCCAACTCGTAAAAACTCAGGTTTTCTTTTCTCCTCTGGACATTGCAAAATGGAATCAGGCAACCGACGCATTGCGTCATTATCCATGGCGCTCCAAAATGGCGGTTTCCACAAAATCATTAATTTGGTGGCCTTAGCTGTGTGATGTAGCGCCACTGCTCGTTTCCCATGAAGCGTAATAAGCATAGACTTGCTTTATTTCAGCTGTTACCTCAATGTCTTTTTGACTGTCTCTTCAACAGGGTTTTTCAGAAGGGCAGGATTGTATTAAATTTCAAGTAACACACCACCCTCAAAGTGAAGTGACAAACACGATCACTTCAAACTGCTCGCCAAGGACAAGAGTGTGTTTCAAAGCACTATTTCCAGCCACACTTGTGTGTCTTCTCAGGTGTAACGGGTTTGTGTTTTACCTCGGAGAGTGAAGTGATGCTGCTGCTCTCGGTCCAGGTAGGAGGTGGTGGTGATCAGACCGGTGTACGGGTTGATGCTGAAGAGCTCGTAGCCGGCGCCGGGCAACAGACCGTACCACACCACGGCATTCTCCTCTGGGGGGGGAACACGGGAGGTTAGCGTTTGTTTAACACGCCCTGTGAGCTCTCTGACAGACATTTAGAGAGAAATGTCCTGGTGTGAAGGACAACAGGTACTCTTACATAAATCTCTCTAAAGCTAAAATATCATTCAAAAGTCAACTCTTTAAACAGCCAAAAGAAAAATCGGGACTCTTTAACTTCTAGGTGCCGAATTCATTTGCTGTACATTTAACGTATAGTTGTTTGTGGAAATCTTCTTTAATTTGAAAGTAAAGTCTACGCTGAGAGTTATTTCAGTTATCATTCTTCAATGCGGATTAGAAATGTAATATTGTCTTTGCAATGAATAAGACCTGAAAAGAAGTCAATAATTACATCAATTCGATTTTTTTTCTTCTATAAAACAAGATGATACTTTCTACAATCATGTTTTCTTTCAATCTCAGCATTCACATCAGTCCTGAGGTTGAGTTTAGCACCTCATCTGGCAGAGCTCATGTTTATGGCTGCTTCATTTTCAGACGGGCCTTAACAGATGCCATATTGAAAACAGGACTATACGAGGTTTAGTAAATCACAGAATCACCTTTAAAAAAAAAAAAAAACAGACAGCGGAGCGAAACCATAATCTGAGAGCCCTTTGCTGCAGTAGACCGGCCCTGCTGCTTGGACATGGCTCTTCTATTGGCAGCAACACATTGTCAAGTTACATGCAAACTGTGGCGGTGAAGCTCATCATTGTCTCGCAGCTGAGAGCAATATGTGCGTTGGACATCATTTCAGTGTTAGAGGATCTGTACAGAAATTGTACAACTGTCCGTTTACCTGTACTGGACAATGAATGGATGCAGTGTTCAGGGATAAAAGACAATATGAGAGATGGTTTAATAAAAAAAAAAATAAAATAAAAAAAAAACCTGCATCATGCAGTCATTAAGGCTTACTTCTCCTGACAGATCAGTTTTCAGTGGAACCACTTTCTCATAAAGAAATAAGTCTCTATGTGGATGAATATGTTTTATGGGTTTTTATTTTCCAGAGCTAAGTGAGAAAATGTGTTGTTTTTTTGTAATTTGAGGAAACTAACATTACTGCCAAAGGTTCTATAACTGGATTGAAACTTTTGAATGCTATTTGATATTTGCTCTTTTCCTAAGATACGGGTTGTATTTTTGATACAATTTTAACCCGGAGGACAACACAGCTATTCTTTAAAAATCCCTCAGAACATCTGAACGTTGGCGCAACAAAAGTGAAATCCTGAGTAACACAAAGGTTAGCTGTCACACTCGTTGATATTGCACGTCTCCTCTGACTGACTTCAACACATGGAAACTAGATACGGGGGCTGACACGAGCACAAAACAATGGTCATCTTTGGGGAGCGTTGGTGGGGGAAAAAAGCAGCAGAAATGATAATCAAATAAGACTGGTGGGCTGAGCCGCCAGACGAGGCGATTTGAGGAGACAGATGAAAACACGGCGCCTATTGGCACAGATGGCTTGGATTATGGAAATCATCATGAGAGAGGACCTCTCAAATCTCCCAGAGGAGCTGTGTGCTTGCTGTTTTTGGACAATTCTCACCCCCAGTTCACATCAAAACCCCTCCTGTCCAGATCCTCCCGCCACATGCCCTCCGACTTCAGTATTTAAAAAGGACTCGCACTGTCAACATGACGAGATGAGGTGGGATTCAGGAGGGCCCCCCCCCCCTCCCCCCACCTCCCCCCGAGCACAACGTGTTTAAATAAACAGGACTGATGTGTAGATTTGTGAATATGATTATGGGGTTAGATGAATGAGATTTGCTGGGATGCACAGTGAACATATAGCACATGAAAAAGAAACAAATGGAACACCACATGAAGAAAAAGGGAGCAGGGGTTGGTTTCAATTAAACCGCTAATGGAGTGAAACAAAACAGACGACAACCTTGATTCACTGCAGCGCTGAAGTTTAAACAAAACATGGCAGAGTGAGCTGCTGCTCCACTGTATTTGTCATGTGGTACTTTGCTTTAAAGACAATACAAAAATATATATTACCACTTAAAACAGAGAAATATTGAAGGGGAATTTCCTCTTTTTGCCATTTAGTATATTTAGTATTATTTACTATTTTAAATATTACAACAGGTTTAAATGCTACAGAAAATTAAAATAAAGTATGTCTTCATTATTGATGATAAAATACACCAATATTTTTTAGCTTAGAAACTTTTATGTGTTTAATGTTATATTTATGTGGCACTATTTGGTTTTATGCATATTGAGTCTGTGTTTTGAGGCTGTTAGGCCTCAAGGAGACAAGCTGGTGCTGCCATCTAGGTTCTTCAGAGGCATACTGCCATCTCCACTTCACAGAAGGATTTCAGGCTGAACTTGAACGCTACAGGATGAAAACCGCAGCTCGTCTAACAGTTTCCTAATAAAACATAACTGAGATTTTTTAAGGAAGTCTAGTGATTTTCTTCTAGTCGCTCAAGTAAATCTTAATTTTTTTTAACAACCTGGACAACATCCTCTCCATCAATAGGAGCTGAGGTGATGTTGGGTCGTCCCGGTTCCAAGTTCATTCAGATCATTCTTTATTTTCTCAGACTTGGAACAAAACAGTATGCTCCCTCAGAATCTATGTCTAGCCAAACATATGCAGTATTTATATTTGTAAAACCACTACATTAGAAAAACTAGATACGCGAGTGCCCTTTTTAAAGTGAATAAAAACCTTACTTTTATTAGACGGCATTATTATTGCCCAGCAAGCCAGAAAATAATCAACAAGGAGAAAACATTCTGTAACTTGTGCTAAGTTTACTTATGTATGTATGACAATTATTATTATATTAACTTGTGTTTTTTTCCTTACTTATGTAAGCTTAACTCAATACAGCTTTTCATCACATCTCATTGTCTTCCACAGCGAGTTGATTTTTTCCAGTTGTCATGGCATTGGTTCAGTTGTCATTCCTAAATATGCAACTTGTGACCAACTTCATAACAACAAGGTGTTCGCTGATGCAGATCATGCTGTTGAAAGCTGTGCAAAAAGCCAGTAAGTGAACACTGAGTTACAATTATTTTTGTCAAACTACTGTTCCCAAGGGCAAGACAACATTTCCCACACAAAATGTTAAGTGAATGTTTTTCTCAGATTTTTGTCTTGAAATGTTCTATTACATAAAACATGTATTTGGAAGATTTTATAAAAATAACAATTGCAAGAAGTATTCGATTAATACATTTGTCAATGGACAGAAAACAACACCTGTTTTGTTAATCATTTAATTTTTTGTTTAATTTTAAAGCAAAAATGTTTCAGCTTCTCAATTGTAAGGATCTGGTGCGATCATTCATCTTATGTGATGATAAACTTAATATCTTGAGTCTTTAAATGTTGGTTGGGCCAAACATATCTGGACCATTTTCTTGGGCCTTTGGAAATTGTGATGGGCATTTTTCTATTTCTTTTTGACATTTAATGGGCCAAACAATTATTAAATTAATTGAAATTATAAACTAAAGATTAATTATTATTAACATATTTCATTATTTAATTATTTATTTAATCTATAAATAATAACATATTTATAGATTAATTATTATTAACATATTTAATCCAGGGCTGCAACAAGTGATTCTTTTTCAGTGTGTTAAACAATTAACTGAATTATTTTCTCCCATTTCTTCACTTTTATATGATAGCATTAACTCACAAACACATAATTAACACCATAAATGCTGATAATTATTACCTGAATCATTGTCAGTGGCAGAGACCCGGATCACTGGTTCTCCAGGGTCTCTGTTCTCCGCCACACTGGCGTTGTAGATGCTCTGACTGAAGACAGGTGTCTGGTCATTCACATCCCCCACCTCCACCGTCAGAGTCTGGGTAGAGGAGAGCGAGGGCAGGCCGCGGTCGACTGCACGGACGGTCAGACGGTGGAAATGTTGTGTCTCGTAGTCCAGAGTCTCCGACAGAAACAAGAGGCCTGTCGAAGATGGAAGAAGATGAACTTTGAATATGATGATGATGTCTTTTAATCTTGCTTTAAACTTTCAAGAGTGACATGCAATGACACAAAACAACATACTGTTTTTCAGTATATATTTTTTTAAGTAACTTTAAACCTTGATTTCTTGGTCACAAACATTAACTTCCTAATAATAATAATAGGTTACAATTTAAAGTTTGTCAAGTTTTCAGGCTCTTCAATCAACCAATCAGAATATTTTTGTACTGAAGGAAAAGTATTCCATTAAAAATTACCCATCAATAGTTGACTTAAGAGGCAAATACCAATATGAATATTTGAGTGTGATGATATATCGATATACGTATAGCCAATATTAACTTGTTTTACAAGCACATCATATAAACAAACATTATTCATGAGGATCCCTGCAACTTATTTTTTTCTGAAGAACCTGTACCCACAATATCTACTGACTGAGACGTTTTACAGTTAAACCTGTCAGTGCTCTGGATGGAAAACAATATAGTGGAAACACTGCACTTTTTTTGTCTTATCCATCGACATATACAGCAATACAAATATAACAGTAGCGAGCTAATATCTGCTGATATATCAGCCAAGTCTTTCTATACATAAGAATCTTACCTGTTTTCTCCTCCAGTGTGAAGAATCCGTTCTTGTTTCCAGCCATGATGACGTAGGAGACCACCCCGTTTTCCCCGAGGTCTCCATCTATGGCCACAAAATGATGCAGCAGACTCCCCACTTCTGCATCCTCCATCACCTGGACCGTGTCCGCTGATATGAACACCGGCCTGTTGTCGTTCACGTCCAGCAGGAACACCTGAGCCGTCACCGACGTCCGTCTCCGCTCGTCCTTCCTCTTCGCCTGGTCTGTGGCTGTTACAGTGAAGGCAAAGCCGGGCTTGGTCTCGCGGTCTAAAGGTGCCGTTATGGTCAGGCTCCCTGTGTGAGGGTTGATCTGAAACGGGAAGCGCGAGGAAGACCTGCTGAGTTCAGGGTCCAAGGTCAGGGAGTAGCGGAGGTCACTGTTAGGAAAAGTCCCATCGGCATCCCTGGCGTGAAAAGCGAACGCCAGCGATCCGACTGCGGCGTCCTCCCACAGGCCGAACATCACCAGTTTGTCAGGAAACCAGGGCGTGTGGTCGTTGACGTCCTCCACTATCACGCTGACCAGCACAGACATGTTCGCTCCGGGAGAGAATCCAACATCTTCAGCCCGCACCATGAGGAGGTACTGCATGGCCGACTCGTAGTCCAGCGGCTGGTTGATGTAGATTTCCCCAGAGGAGCTGTCGATGCCGAAGTGAACGCTCCCGTCGCCCTCGGAGATGGAATAGTGGACTCTCCCTTTATATGAAACAGCGGCAGAGCCGATAATGGTCGCCGGCTCGGTGTCCTCTTTCACCGTGAAACGCCTCATTATTTGGTGTTCAGAGTGGCCATACAGAGCCTCCAACCCATGAACCTGCAGGTGAAATACTGTTTTAAAACTCACAGCAAAAACGTGACACAACAAGTCAAAACACCGGGAAGAATTAGGAGGTAAGAACAAAAAGAAAATGCTATGAAAAAGAATCTCCCAGGTATGGTGATTACTTTGTGCTGTTGTTCATATAGTGGATCATTATGGATACGATGGCTGTTTTGTTGAATCTTGTTATCCCCTAAATGGATGTGGAGCTGTTGTCTTTGTACAGTATGTATGCATACAGTTAGGAACCTGCAGTATTCAGTGTGTGGACAACCTTTCTTCTTTGGGTATGAGTGGAAAGTTGAGACTCTTGTTGATCCAATGATCCTAGTTGTATACATGTGAGATGATGTCAGTCCCCATAGTGGCCATTTCACACAGTGAGACCATTTTTTAAAACTTGATGTCACTGTATAAAATGACCTGTTGTGACCTTGAGGATAATCACAGCCTCACAAACCTTTACAACCACAAATTAGAGACCGTGGGCATTCAGAGGAGATATGGCTTCCTTAGCTATACTGACAATAAGCGGGTTTCTGAGAAGTTTCCAGAACAGAAGTGCTCGCCATCCAACTGTCAAAATGAGCATGGGAGTGGTCATCATATACTTCCATCGTAATTTTCAAAGCACCTGAATAGGCGCAATGTTTATTACAGATTTATGACTAGAAAAACATGACCCAGTGCTGAACTGCATCTAAAATTAACCCTAACCCTAACGCAGGCAGAAACAGATGTTTTTTTTGTGGTACTCGTCTGATTATGCTGAAATAATAACAATAATAACAGACGGAAGGCAAAGTGTTTTGAAATAAAGATATAGTTATTAAACTATAGTTTGTTGAATTGGAAAACATAGAATGGCAGACTTCTGTGTGGTCTCAATGTTGTACAACATTTACAATTCCAAGAAACCTACAAGGCTAATTTGTGAAACTGAGTCAGAATCAGGATATCCAGACTCTATCCAGTAGTCATGGTACGAAGTGGAGCGATCACTGTACCTGGACATGAATGACTGCAGTGTCCTCCAGAGGTGGGACTCCACCGTCCCTGGCCGTTACTTTCAGAGTGTAGAACGTCTCGGTGTTCTCGGTGAACAGCTCCGTTGTCCGGATGTCTCCACTTTCACTGTCAATCTCAAAGTGTCCAAAACCCTCGACCTGTAAATCAGCTGAGAGAAACACGAGACGGTGATCCCGAAAAACTCATCCATAACATTGTAACAGTGAACGTGCATCATGTATGTAACTCACCTGTGACCAAGGAGAGTGTGACTGTTCCATTTTCTCCTGCATCTAAATCTTTGGCAAACATGTTGGTCACCAAGGAGTCAGCTGGTAGACCGGCCCATATCTGCAATGAGTGAATAAGACTGGATATATAACAACATGTTAACCACATGGCACACTTTAAAAGATGCATATCTGCAAGTCTGCTGATGTATTTTAAATGTTTTCCATTACTATAATCTCCCCTGATGAAAATATATTTGTTAATGCTCCAGATGAGTCATTAAGGTGCAGAAGAAACTTTGTTTGACGGAAGAAAAAGTGACCAGAAACGGCCAATCCGGAGAGAAAATATGACACAATTTCTGCTTAGGACAGTTAATACATTGACCAGTGTTGAGATGCAGGAAAATGCCAAGTTGCACATATATGCAGAAAACAATATCAGCTCCTATTATGTTGCTCCTCAAGGCTTACAGAAACCTGTATTATGGGATTGCTCTTTCAAGAAATAGGACTTTTGTCTTGAAGTTTGAGGCGAGCTGAAGGACAAAATGGAAGCCTGTGGTGATAATGATGGAGGCCAACATATTGAGATTGGAAGTTGGAAGGATCCATGAACACAACAGTCCCAACACAAGGTCCACTTAGTAGCTGTTTTGTAGTTTTCCCATATCCATCACAGTTATAAGAACAGCTGCTGAGTGGACCTTGTAGTGAGATTGTTTTGTCCGCTACACTTTCCAAATTCAAAAATATACTTTCAATCTTAATTTGTAATCCAAAAACGGATGAAAGGTTTGCGTGAGAAACAGAACACAAACAAAATCAAGAGTGATTGATGTTTATTAATCCACTCTTACAAAAGGTGAAAACTACATAATCTCAAGGTCATGTTCACAAAAATAAAACTATTAGAAATAAAAAGTACACACTGACATATTTTTTTTTTTACAGTGCTATAAACTCTAAAAAATCTTTCTTACCTCCATCAAAAACCTGTCCATCTACCAGGACCTCACAAACTCTTGTAGTACAATATCCAGGTGGGATTCTAACGCGATTACCTGAACGTTAAGCTCCTTGCTGGCAGGCAGGTGTGTAAACTGGGGAGTGTTGTCATTGATGTCCGTGACCAGGATGTGAACGGTGGCGGTGGCATTGAGTCGAGGGTGGCCCTGGTCTGTGACCATCACCTTCAGACTGTGCTGGCCGTGCTGCTCCCGATCCAAAGCCACCCAGTTGATAATTTCACCTGGAAGGGTACAGAGAAGGGACAAAAAGGTGAGGACGCACAGTAAAGCCAAATGCGACCTCAAGGTGGCGGTATCGATCACTTTGGACTTTTTACACTTTAAACATCCTAATATATAAACATCCTAATTTTAATAATCTTCCCATTGCACTGTATAATCAAAGTTATAAGCATTCATACATTTCCATAATGCTTTATAACACCAATCACAACACATTATAAAGCCTTTCATAATAACTTATAATGGTCAAGTATCAATATTGACATTGTTTTCCCCCAAGAATCATAGTGTACTATAATTTCCACTGTTGTACTACATTATCATCTATTTATAATGCATCATAATGTAATTAGAAGTTACTCTAAATTGCTTTCAGTAAAAGAAAATGTCACAATGTTTTGTGTTGTTCTTTTATAGATTTTATGATATATTTTTATCTTTACTTAAAGCAAACACTGACCACTAAGAGGAACATCTAATCACATAATAAGGCATTATATATTATAAAAATGTTAGTAAGCGAGTTGGTATTATGATACATAATATAAAATGCTTTATAATGCGTTATGATTTCTGTATAAAGCATTGTGAATAATAATGATTGCTTATAACAATGATAATACAGGGCTATAAGCAGTTTATAACACACATTGTAGACATGCGTGTCATAGTAAGCGTTACCAAATCTTTTTACCTGTTTTAGAGTTGATGCGAAAGAACTTCCCATCTGTGAGCAGGATGTAGGACAGCTGGGCGTTTTTCCCAGAATCCTTATCCACGGCCTTGGCCGTTCCCACCAGGCCTTGAGGCGACGACCCCTCTGACACGGTGAAGTAGTAGACCTCGCTGCTGAACACCGGCGGGTTGTCATTGATGTCCAGCACCAGCACTATCACCGTGGCCGTAGCCGTCATGTTCGCCAGCGAGGCCTCCCCTGCTGTGGCCAACACTCGAAAACGAAACGTGGATTCTGTCTCAAAGTCCAGATTGTGGGAGAGAAACAACCATCCGGTGTTTGGGTGAATCCGAAACGGAGCCGGAGGAAATCCGGCTTCCGTCTCCAGGGAGTAGGCGAGGCCCGAGTTCGACATGTGAGCTCCCCGGCTGCGGTGCGCCCTCACCTGGATGACCCTGGAATCTTTCCTGTAGCCCTCACCGATCTCCACCTGGTAGACCAACGTCTCGAAGGCCAGGCTGTCCTCAGCAGCGGTGCGGTCCACATTGACCGCGAGGGTCAGCGTGGAGCTCTGGGAAGGTTCCCCTTCATCTTTCGCCACGATTTCCAGGCTGTACCTCTGCTGATGACCCACCTGTAAACTCTGAGTCAACGTGACCGTCCCGAGGTCGCGGTCAACGACAAACGTCCCGTTTCTGGTACTTTTCAGGTGATAATTCACCCTCCCGTTGGCACCGCTGTCGTGGTCGTGTGCGTGAGCGATGAACAACACGGTGCCCGGGAGTGTGTTCTGAGACAGCGTGACGGCGTCGCTGGGCTTGGGGAAAACGGGAGCGTTGTCGTTAATGTCGGCAACGGTGATGTTGACCTGTGTGGTGCTGTAGACCGGAGAGGTGTCAGTGTAGGACTGGAGGATCAGCAGGGCGTACGGCTGGGTCTCGTGGTCCAGAGGGTTGACGTTGCTGATCAGGCCGGACTTCGGGTGAACGGAGAACAAACCCTGAGGGTCTCCAGAGGAGATTCGGTAGGACACCGATTCTGAGTCTGTGAAGGAAAAGCGGTTTTTATTTATAGATGATCATCAAAACAGTAAAGGGTCTGTTCTACTAAATGCTAAAGTAAAAAACAATGGAGGTGAATGAAAATTGTCACTCCATTTTTTCTTGTTCACAGCGATACAAACAGTATCTACTACATATTTATGTTATACTACACAGTATTTTGCAGTCAGTATACAAAAATATACATTACTCTTTTTTGCTAACAGGAAAAATAAATATGACTGCCAATTAAACTTCACAAGAAATCTGTAATCTGTAATGTTTTCTTCGGTCTGTAGAATATGAGTCAACACTTCTCTGCAGCACCACAATATCAAATTGAAAATGGTATGTGAAACACATTTCGCCTCCTGTGATTTGAAAATTGCAGCAGGCCATGTTGCAATTTCGATAAAAATACAATTTTATGTGCAGCCCTCCACAAAACACAAGCATTCTTTAGTATGCATACATACATTAGAAATGTATATATTTTGTCAGTTTTCCAGTGTGAACATACCACACACTTAAAACCTGCTTAAAATTAATGAGCCGGATTAAATTATGGAAGAGCTGGTATCTCCATTACGCGGGGTAATACACAGACCACACTTTAAATTGTAATGAATGTAATGTAAATTAATTATTTCTTTGGTAGAAAGTAGTTCTGCTGAATAGTTGGGTTGCTGATTATTAAGGTGCTTTTTAAACAACTTTCAGCTGCTTTGCTTTGGGGACATTTCATAGACAGAAATCCCAAAACCAGGACAAAGAAAACAAAAACTATCTGCAAGACGAGTAAGTGACAAAATATGATTTATTTTGTTATCCATCCATTCTTGTTGCTTATCCGGGGCCGGGTCGTAGGGGCGGTTTTTGTTATATGGGTGAAAAATGCAAGACACTTATCATAGCTGAAGGCTAGTGCTGTAGCAAGATTACACAAAAGAAAACAAATGAAAAATAGGGAAAAAAAATATTAAGAAAGAAAATAAATAAATAAATAAACTCAAACCCAACTTAAAATTAGTATATTAATTTGCAGTCCAATGTAGTAAAAGATGCCCAGTAGAACACCACCATGAACACACAGCACACACAATAAGGCGTCAATAAGTAATTACAGTACAGCTCAGAAGATCTCCTTAATCCCCTCCAAGTGTTTGGTGCTCTTCAATAGAAACTAAACAAACACTGAAACACGCAGACAGCTTATGGGCGCCCGACCCTGTCAAACATGCCCAATTCTGTTGTTTCCGTTAATCTGTTAATTGATTAGACAACCTTAAATGACTGTCTAGTGTCGTGGAGTGCTTTAGCGGCTGAAGGGACTAAGTGGAGTTAGTGACACATAACTATTGGACGATGAAGGGATAATCCTGGAGTATCTAGTTTAAGTTAGATCAAATATTATGCAGAATGCAAGCTTCTCTATCTCCTCTATTCTAGCCTATTTGTATTTATTATATGTAAAACTCACTTTTACCTTCAAATACATCAAATAAACTCTCGCTAAACAAATGCTATTATGATAAATATATTTATAATAATAAATTCTAGTCCAGGTGTATATTTAAGTTCATGACTATCTTTGACCTCTAAGAATAATGATACAATATATAGTGTACAATTGTCTTTGACCCTTTATCATCTGTGCATGTGGCTAAGGAGGATTAAAGATTAAACCTCTTCTTTACTGCTGGCCTCTTCATGTCTGGAAGGAGATTTAAACAATGACAATGATCGCTCAATTGTGTTTGTCACAATCATCTGTCAGGATCAGATCCTGCTTTAACACTGCATTCCTGCAACGTCCTGTGTTTTGAGAAATGTGCCTTTTAAATCAGTTAGTTCACCTTATTTCAATATTTTTTTTTTTTAAAGATTTGTAAATTGCATTTGTTTTAATATCAACCTCCAGCTGTTCTCAGACCACAAAACGAGAATGTGGCCACACATGCGCTCACCCGCTGGGTTTATGGCCTCCACTGTCCCCACAGGAGTCCCTGGCGGTGCGTCCTCAGGCACCGTAAAGGTGTAGCGAGACCTCTTGAACACAGCTGGAGCCTGGGCGCTGCGTAAAACATTGATGGTGACCTCTGCGGGCCTGACTGAGGTCAAGCCCTCCCCATCCTGTGCTGTTATTGAGAGCTTCACACTGGCTGCACCCAGGTGGGTCAGAGTGGAGGTCAGCAGGAGCATTCCTACAGGGACAGAGCAAGGTTACGTTCTAGTCAAGGCGATACAATCCTTCCAACACTACTTAATTCATTTACATTTTTTCTTCTGTATTTTTCTTTATTTAAGCAGGTACAAGTTTCATTAAAACTTAGTGCTAAGATTGGTTGATTTGAAAAAAAAACTATTTCAATAATTTGATCATGTCAATCATTTTTCAAGCAAAAATGAATTTTTTTTCCAGGTTCAGCTTCTCACTTGAAAGAATTTGTTGATTTTTCATATCGATTTAAAATATTTGTTTCCTTTTTTTGAGAATTTGAATGCATCACCTTGGGCATTGGGAAATTATGTAAAAAAGAAAACAATTAATCAATTTATTGAGAAAAATAATCATCAAATTGTTTAGTAAAGAAAATGACTGTTAGTTGCAGCCGTCACTGAAATAAAAACGTTCTTTTAAAAAATAGGTAGCACATGAACAGTTTAACAATTTAGACAACAATAGGGTAAAGAAAAAAAAGTTTAAATAGTCTAGTTAAGATACAGCTACATGCATTTGAATTTCAAAAACAAAGACCAAGAGAACTATTTTACAAATTCTTTAAGATAGACTTTGCAACATGCTGCACTGGAAATAACATTAGTCAACACTTTGTTTACCGCGTTAACAGACTGCATGACGACAGATGGGTCGGGAACGTGACTCATTTTTGTCACTTAAATCCACCTTTCAATCCCGTCCCTACGACTTCAGAGAACCAACATCTGCTCGGACAGTATTCAGTTCGGAAAATCATTCACGTGCAGGTAGAACTACTTCAAAATATACTCTTTTGAAAATGGTTGTCTTATTCTACTTGTTAGAACAAGTACTTTATTCAGCATTACACTGTGGCTGAGTGCAAATCTTCCGTTACTCTCGGCCACATGGGGATATAAAGCTTTGGGCCTTCTGCGTCAACCCCTGCTGAGCAGTGACACTGGCGATCACGGGGACTTACACAAAGTAAGTAGCTGTTTATCCCTGAATGCTGGGACTGACAGTCACACAAGTTACTTAAAGACTACTGAGTGGATCTTTGTGACAAGTCAAACTCAATAAATCTTTGTGACAAGTCAAATTGAATAAATCTTTGTAACAAGTTAAATTCAAATAAAAGCTCAATTATAGTGTAACTGTCCACCTGAAAACCAGAGTGTCCAAGTGCCTTGGTAGCTGGGTGGTTAACTCTCACGCCGTGTAACCGCATCGTCCTGGGTTCAACTCAGGCCTTGAGGCCTTTGTTGTTGCATGTCACAGCTCTCTCTCTCACAGTGTTGTGTAAGTGTTGTGTTAATATATTGTGCAGAGTTTTGATTTGATTACGACAGGCTCATTGACTGGTGAGATGTCATAGGTACTGTAGCCCAGAGGGGAAAAACATTTCTTAAAACACAACATTTTAGAAAACATAAACAAATATGAAGAAAAAAAAAAATATATATATATATTTAGCCCAGTCAATAACAAACAAGAGTTATTGTCTCTACCTTTGCTATTTTGTGATTTTCCTTTTCAGTTTTGTTAATGTGTCGCGTCCAGTGTTGCTGTGTTTTGCCCCCCCCCCCCGAAGCCACTCAATATTCTTACAAAACACTAAAGACACTAAAACGCTGTGTTTTCTCACGGCTGCCTACCTGTTTGTTTATCCAGAGTGAACAAGCTGGACATGTCCCCAGGGAGGACATCGTAGGTGACCCGTCCAAAGCTGCCAGAGTCTCGGTCGGTAGCGATGACGTTGAGGATCTCTGTGCCGGGCTGTGTGTGGCTGCTGATGCTCATGGCGTACTCGTCAGGGTTAAACACCGGAGCGTTATCGTTCAGGTCTTCCACCTCGATGTGCACGTAGGTTTGAGCGCTCAGGCCTCCCTGACATTTCAAAAAAGTGAGGAAAGAAGAGAGTTTTTGTTTGAGAGAGGTAACGCAAAGCTGCAGTTCTTGTTTTGGCAATCACAGAGCAGGGAGTAAATTATGATGCTTCAAGAAAGAACATTGCTCCTCAACGAAGTCCACTCACTGGATCTTCAGCCCTGATCAGAATGTCGTGGACCGTCTGCCCCGAGTCTCGGTCGATATCCTGAGAGACGCACAGCTGTCCGGTCCGCGGGTGGATTTTGAAGAGGGGGTGTTTGTCCTGCATGTCAAAGCCGTCCGACAGAGAGTAGAGCAGTGTGCCAAACTCGGGGCCGTCTGCGTCCGTGGCGACGACCTAAAAAGTAGAAAATACAGTTACAACGAAAACACCGTTATTAACATCTGAGGCGCATTAACGAAAGAATACAGGAAGTATCGAGAAGAGGGAATCCTATATAATCCTCAACAGATTTCACTCAAACATCCTCTGACTGTAACTGCATTCAATGATTTACTCAATAAAACTAGTGGAAAGAGACATTCTGCCCTCAAACACCTGACTGCGGCCCGATGATTGTAATGTATGATGTTGTATTATGTGTTTTTATGTTTGATGTTGTATTATGCATTTTCGTATCTTTAAAGCCAAACCAGGGACAATGTCGGCTAATTAGCTACGGCTAGTAGTCCTACATACATCTTATTATTTAAATGTAACAATGTCTGCATGTATTGACATTAATATTTTGGAGTTATGTGACTTGTCTATGGAAAACGATGGCTAACGCCTAAACTTGTAAAGCCTTATTTGAGGGTGTTATTTACTGTAAGCATCTCCGGTGTATACAAACATATAAACCTCCTTTAAGTGCGAGCTGTTTTGCCTGTTCAACATGGATAAAATATCACATCATAAAATGTTCTATATTCTTTTATTTCTTATCAATATTGCATTTTTTTCCCCGTTCATCCTCTTCTTTTTCATCTGTTCTCGATTAATTATAAATATAAATTATGCAAACATCTCCTAAATATACATACGCACACATTCCCACTAATAATCACACAGGAACGTCTGCCATCCAACTTCAGGACATCATCTCTCCCCTGTGGTTTTAACTAACAGAATAATTAGTCCTAACATTGTTTTCTTTAATCTTTATGCGTATAGTGCAAAAGATTTTGTGTTCCTGCAGACAAATATAGTATCAATAATCTCAAGACAAACTAAAGTGCTTATATTATAATCATCTATAGATTTTATATAGTAGTATATTATCTTCTGTGATAACATTCTTAACTCAAGGTCTGGCTTACTAGCTTTTTCCAGAGCTTTTGACTGTGTCAATAAATATGTCAATATTTTCCCCAGTTTTTCAAGTACATTGTTAAATTAAAACAGACGTGTTGCTCAGCCACCGTAGCTCCTCATCTGTTAGAGACAGAGGTGCCGTGCTCAAGTCAGCGTTATCTGTCAACGTTAAGGTGTAACCTCTGTCGTAATCGTGGATCATAATACTTGTCTTGTTCTACCAGAGAAGGTCAACATAATAAAAGCATAAAGAAATCCTCATAATCGAAAGGGGAAGAGTAGAACTTCAGTGGAAAACAAGAGGCGGCCAAACTGCAGAGTAAAGACACGCCTCGGATCCGACAAGAGATCCTTTCATGTCTCACCGTGACCCCGACAAGAGACACATTTTACGGATAGCGCGCTCACTTTCCAGCCATAAAGATAAATATCATCTCAGAGTTTATGATCAGAGGGACTTTTACAGACATGGGTCATGGTCTGACTAACACACCGACTTTTCAACCAACTTTATAGCTCTTTAGGACTGCCAACGAAACTATTCTAAATGAATGTATGTTTATTATCTTTGTATTTTGGACCGTTGGTAAAAATCCCCTTGATCTCTATCCTTGTGACAGGAAGCCATCCCTAGTTCTGTACATTTCATCAACTAAATGGTCAATCTGAAACTAAATCGACATCTTAATTGATTGTGAACGCTGGCCCATAGTTGCTTTCATTCTCACCTGTTTGTTGCACAGTCATGGTGCATATGGAGCAATGGACTTCCTCTCATAATAGTATTTCATGCTTAGTCTGAGTTCTTCACTTTTAAAGCTGACCTAAAAGTAAAGGGCCTAAGAGCGTATGCAAAACAACACACACTCTCAAACTCAGGCTTATAGGTGTCCTTTATTCAGTCTACAGTGGATTCAGATTTTAACTTTTTTTTGCAATTGCCAAAACACAAAAGCTGGTACTGGTACCACTAACTCATGCTGCCTAATTTATTTCCCAGGTATGCTAAACCATTAGCACACAATTCTAAAACACACTTTTTGCAAATAACTACACACTTTTATCTACGTTAAGACACATAATTTAAAACTAAAAGCTTCTGAGATACCACACTTAATTAACAATCACCTGCACCCAGAATGCACCTGTGAAAACACCTGTTATCAATTAGATCACTTAGAAATCAGAGCTTGTAACTAAGTTCATGGCATCTTCAGTTAAAGTAGTTGTGTCTGATGCTGTTCTGAGTATTGAGAAGAAACCAGTTGCATTTGCGTTCATAGTCGACATTTACTGCAGTGTTTTACTCTTAGCACATCTTGGCACACATTCTGAATGTTGTCTTTACCAAGAGATGCAACATATTTTCGTATTTCGGTATTTGGAGAATATGTTTTTGGTTTTCGTGAGTAGAGTTTCGACAAAGAGGGCCCTAGTTTCTGAATTTGTGTGTCAGCAATTGCAAAAAAGTATATATACAGTATATATATATTTTTATTTTTTGTCAATATTGAATCTGTTTGTTATGTTTATAGAGAAGGCATTGGTAAATGTATCTTTTGTAATGGGCTTCAGCTTGAGCCAGCCTGCAGGAGTGGTACCAGGCATCGCAACTGTCGTAAAAGTCACATTGCTGAACTGGAAAGGGTGTGTTTGTTGTGTTGTGTGTGTTTAGGACGAACACTGGTGTCTTTGTGTCTTCATGCCGTCAGACTGAAGGCTACTTTTGTCTGTAATGTAAAAAAGAGACGGCAAGAATAAGATGTTGGATGATCACACGGGAGACTTTTTTTAAATCCTCTGGTTTGCACTCAAATCCTGAGCTTTTTGTAAAACCAAACTAGTCGATGTATAATTGTCAAATTGAAAGTGTGAGTGTGTTGTTGAGCAGCAATTCTCAAGATCTTTGCCACGTGACCCTTTTAAAATAAACATTCACATTGAAGTGAATGGCATTTTATGGGTCTCACAGCGTAGACAACATACATTTAAAACTCTCAATAGCATCATCTCTTCCCAGGAACATTGTCGTAGTTACTCTGAATAATCCAAAGCAAAACAGTTAATAGAAAATATGCTTACAGCATGTTCTGTGGATTCTAAAAAGAGTAAGCAGGACAGTGTTTCTGGAAAGACACATCGTCCCTGAACATTTAAAGTATAATTTCCAGTGCTTTGACCAGCTAAAGAGAAATTCTGATCACTTAAATCTTATTGGGTGTGGGGCATCGTGGTGGCCTAAGAGTTTCAGACACTCACTCACTCACTAATTCTAGTGTCTTTGTTGCATGTCATTGTCATTCCTCTCCCTACTTCTTCATTTCCTGTCGGCTTTCACCTACATACTATGTAATAAAGTGTAATAAAGGCTTTATAATGCCAAAAACTTGAAAAGTGTACTTGTGTGTGAAGGCAAATTTCCTGGATGAATATCTCAACAGCTGGACATGTATCTACCATTCGCATTGGGGTAAGTGAGAAAATGTTTTTGGTGCACTTTAAGCTAAATATCCTCCAACATACTTGTAAAAAGCAGCTCCCAACGTCACTGTGCTCTGGTATGGACACGTTGTACAGCTGCTGCTGGAACACAGGCTCGTTGTCGTTGACGTCCTCCACCAGCACAGTGACTGTCGCCGTGGATGACAGAGCCGGTTCCCCTCCATCAGCCGCCACCACCAGGAACCAAACCTCCGCCTGTGTCTCTCTGTCCAGAGCTGCAGCTGTTGTGACCAGGCCCGACTCCGGGTCGATGCTGATCAGGCTGTCCCCCCGGCTGGACTTGGGGATGGAGTATCTGACATCTGAGTTGACGCCCTCATCGGCGTCTCGGGTCCGCATCTGGATGAGGGAACTCCCCTGAGGGGCGTCCTCGGAAACGCTGATGATGTACGCGTCCTTCTCAAACGCTGGGTGGCAGTCATTGGTGTCCGTCACCCTCAGGAGGAGCAGCATCTCACTGCTCAGAGGCGGGCTCCCAAAATCTGATGCGTGCACCTTCAACTCATACAGATCCTGTTCTTCCCTGTCTAGCTCTGCATTGACACACAAAGCGTACAGAAAATCATCCGTTTGCGTCAGAGTGAACTTCCCGTCATCCTCCTCGAGCGTGACGGTGACCCTCTGCTCCTTAAAATCGGGGTCCGACACTGAAATCCGGGCAACGTAGTCCCCGATGGCTGCAGCCTCCGACACCACTGCATCTCCCGTCTCGCTGAGAAACAGCACACTGATGGTGGGGCTGTTATCGTTGATGTTGAGCACCTTCACGCCCACAAACGTGCTGCTGTGCTCGGGCTGAGCGCCGTTATCTCTGGCGCTGATGATCAGCTCGTGAAACGCCTGAGTCTCATAATCGAGCGGCTTGTTGAGGTACACCACCCCACTGGTTGCGTTGATGGAGAAGACCTCGTTTGGGTCACTCTGCCGCCTGTTGATCTCATAGGCGATTCTGCCGTTGTCGCCCAGGTCGAGGTCGGTGGCGTGGACCTGACACACGGCAGACATCACCGGAGCGTCCTCGGGCAGCGAGGTGTGATATTCAGTCTGGTTGAACACGGGGGGGTTGTCGTTCTCATCCAGGACGTGGATGTTCACCTGAAGGGTCCCCGTCCTGGCTGGGACGCCACCATCAAAGGCCTCAATGGCGAGGGAGTAGGAGTCCTGCGTTTCTCTGTCTAGTCTGTTTGTGAGGATGAGATCCAGGCTCGGGTGGTCCTCAGATCCACTGCGATACTCCAGGTGGAATAACTCCCCCATCTCGCTCTCTGTGATCCTGTATCCCTGGGTACCAAACTCACCCTCATCTTCATCTTTAGCACCCTCAAGCTGGAATCGACTCCCCGAGGGGCTCAGTTCGGAGATTTCCAAGTCAACCTCCTCCGAGGGAAACACAGGAGAGTGGTCGTTCACATCCTTCACCTCCAGTTTCACTCTTATCATCTCCCCTGTGAGAGTGGCTGCCACAAACTCGTATTTATCTCTGCTCTCTCTGTCCAGGATCACAGCTGTGGAGATGATCCCCGTGTCTGCGTCTATTTCCAAGTCTCTGAACACGTAAGAGTCTCTGCTCTCTGAGATGAAGAATCCGGTGCTTGGCCTACTTAACCCCGCTCCCAGATCTCCAACGATGGTCTTAGCGGGCAAACCCTCTTTGACGGACAGCGTCAGGTTGAACACCTGTCCGAGCGACTGCGCGCAAAGCAGCGACAGCGCGAGCGTCCGAAGGAGCCACGTTGCGGCACTTTGGCGACCCATTGCTCCTTTCCACATGGCTTTGACCTCTTAGTTTGTGAGTCGAAGTTAGGCTACATTATTTCCGTGGCAAAGTCAGGCTCCTTAATCACATTCCAGAGCACTTCTCCAAACAAAAACAGGTAAACGCACCGTGCATTTTTGCGCGCGGGGAAACAGCCAGCAGTCATTCTCCATCACAATATTTCAGCAGCTTATTGCCTGATTTTGGAGGCTAGATATCCACGCATCCGGCAGGGCAAATCCCCAGGGCTGCTTCTTCACACATCGTGGCACCGAGTGGCCACAGAGCACCAACTGTGCGCACTGAACACACCTCCTGGCAGGCGGCACGTCCCACTCTGATCGGCTCCATCTGTGGCCCTGAGGCCCTGATTGCTTAAGATTTAATGAGGCTGAGAGATTACCTCCAGTGCCGCGTGCTGAAAGGTGCCATAGTAGTCCGAGTTTGACCTGTTGGAGATCCTCAGGTGTGCAGGGAAGTGGAGGAAACCAAGATGAAACTCGTGCAGAGTGAGCTGCTGAGAGGAATATTAGTTATACTGCAGTCTGTGATTCAGCCCGCCTGATTTTAGTGAAGTTCTTTGAATAAATCAAATAAATAAACCGTTTAACGAGGTTCACTTTTGGCAAAAGTCCATTTAGTATCGGCGTGGCGCCCTCTTCTGGTAAAAACGACAACTGCAGGCACTGCACTGTGGAAGGTGTTGATGCAACACAACCTCAAACAGACAAACAGACAAACAAACACTATTTGTTATTCAATATAGTTCAGCTGACAATTATGGGCTCAAATCATAGATGGATTACTGAAAGGCCCATGGCCCTGAAGTGTTGGGCCCCCCGGCCTTCGCCTACAAAATGTCAACTCAAAGAGACACTACCAACCAGGAAGAGACTATGACCACATAGAAAGATTAAACAACTACAAAGAGAAACAAAACAACCATAAAAACTACAAAGATATCTGAAATAACTATATGGACACAAAAAATTCATAATAATAAAGTCTAATATAAAGATTTTGGAGAGGTGAGTGTGGGGGAGGGGGGAGGGGCTATAGACATTTAAGTGTATTCTGAACATCTGAAATGATGCATAGAAATAATTTCAAAATTTGTGGTTGTCTTTGTAAACCTGTGAAAATAATGTTGTAGAAACAATTTGTATCCTCAAGAATTACGGCTGTCTAAATAAGTGTGTGCACTAAAACAATTTGGGACGCTTGTGTGTGACGCTGAAGTTTTACATGCACACAGATGTTTAGGTTATGAGTTTTTGCATTTGTTTGATAAAGTTACAGAGGGAGGGTTCACACACTGTTTTGAACTTCGACTCTGCAGGTGTTCAAAAGAGCAGTCCTTTATCTCAGTCATATAAGTGCACACATATTACATGTACAGGTGTTGCAATCTTCATTATTTTACACACTCATGATGTCACTGACCCTTTTTTTTAGCTATAGCCATTAAAATGACAGAAGACTGAAACTAACCAACATCCGCATAATAAAACATGAAGCATTACACAAATATAATAATAAAAAATGTAATAATACATGTATAAAGATGAAAACACAACAACATCAAACAGTTCAACATCAACATCGCGTTATGATTGCTTTTTACTTTAAAATTCACAGACAGTATTTTTGTAACATTGTAACAAAATTGAAATATGACCATTGTGTTTATTCAATCTATTTTCAATAAACTGAATTACAAATAAAAAAAGAAATTCTATTGTATCAAGCTCAAAATAACAAAGAACATGGAAAAGGTTCAGGTAAAGTGTCAAAAGGGTTTTCTCAGTTATTCTAAAATATCCTGAAGAAAATACGCTGAAAGAATAACAGGGATTTAAAACCGTAACCAAATGATTATTTCATTTTACATTCATTATTTGGTCATGTAGCTCTATCAGCACCTTGAGTATCATTGCTCAGCCCCAACTGGTCCTGCGGGTCTTAGTAGCCATCATGCAGCCTCCCATTGGTGTTTGCCAGCACTGTAACCAAGCAACAGAGGTAACCTGAGCTGTATACCTGAGTAAACAAGCAACATAGCTACGGAGTCTCTCTTTGTCTCAGTTTGTCCAGTAACTCCAGGGAACTCCACCACAGACGCTTCACACAGGAACGCTTCCTCACAGACTTCGGTGAAAAAGAAGGAAAATGCCGTCTCACATCATGCTCTCCTACCAGTGGGACGACCAGGCTCTGGTGAAAAACATATACACCCGCCTCAGAGAGGACGGTCTGCCAGTGTGGATGGATATCGAAGGAGGGGTGACGGGGAACATAAACGACTCGTGAGTATCATCACCACTGATGGGATACATTTAATGTATCACTTAGATAAATTAAGGTTAGATAAATTAGAGTTAGCTAAATTAGAACACTTTGAGCAACACGTGTGTGTGTGTGTGTCTTCAGGATGGCCGCGGGCGTGGAGGAGGCTGTGGTGGTTTGTCCGTTCATGACTCCGGCTTACCAGGCGTCCCGCAGCTGTAAGAAAGAGCTCAACTATGCGGACACCAGGGAGGTCATCGTGGTGCCGGTCATGCTGACCAACAACTGGGAGGCCAGCGAGTGGCTGGGGCTGATCACCGCAGGCCTGCTGTGGGTGGACTTCAGGTGAGGAGGCCTTTTCAAAAAAGGACATGTGACACACTTCATCCTCTCACGAAAAGGTTAAATGGATGAAAACTGGAGTTGCTACAAAGATATTTCACTTCTTACTATCAACGGTGTCCTTTCAGAAATGCAGAGAAGGGCGAGGAGCACTTTGAGATGTCTCTCAGGTCTCTGGAGGAGGAGATCATGTTTAACGCCGGTCACCTCCTGGCAGTTGAAGAACCTCCGAGAGAGGTGGTGGATCAGCCGGAAGCACCCAAACCCCGCCTGAAGAAGAAACCGGGCCGAGGGTTTCGCCACGCTCTGTCAAAGCTCTACATCCACGAGTCAGGTAAACACTGAATATGACATGAAACACTAAACAAGCTAGAATGACCGCCTCGTGGTCGTATGCCTCCGCCAACCAGTCCGGGAGCAGTTTACATCCACGTCTGTCATCACTTCATTTATCTCCTGTTAGGCATGTGTGTGATATTGTCATAATTAGCATATCAAATTCTTGAGTTATGGCCAAAAACGTTCTTTGTGAGGTCACATTGACCTTTGCACAACAGATTCTACTCCGTTCATCCTTTGGTGCAGGTGGACGTTGGTGCCAAATTTAAAGAAATCCCGTCAAAGTATTCCTGACACATCGCGTTCACGTCAATGAGACCAATGAGACGTACAACCTAAAAACAACACAATGCCTCCGGCCGCGGCTAAACTAAACTTACAGCTGGACCGGGTATCAGATATTAAACAACTCGGTACATTCATATCTATGTATGTATTTGTTACATTTAGTTTTACAAACTTAGAAAAACAATGGTTTTAAGTCAAGCTTGATGTCGATTTACACACAAACGAATGATCCTAGTCTCTTACACGCAGTGAAGCACAGCGCTCAATAATTAAGCACCCAAAGCCCAGATATCTGGATCGTTATCAGGTCTGATGAAAAGTCAGATCGGTGCCACTGCGCGGGCTGGATAGCACAAAGTATATTTCTTGGAACTGGGGTTGGACTTTTCTAATCTTAATGGCATTAAGCCGTGCACTTTGAAACTTAAGCCTTCTCTTGTGCCTTGCACCTCGCAGGTGAGCGTGATGAGCAGATAATCCACCCGACTGGTGGCCCCAGAAACACAGTGGGGCTCAGTGAGACATCTGGAGATTATTGTTACTGGGTGGAGATTAAGGCTACCGGCTGCAAGTACTACAGGAACGTTGTCACCAACAGATACCTGGGTGAGTGCGCAAACTTGTCTTTGCTGAACAAAAAAAAGAAAAAAAGAAAAACAGCAAAGTATGTGAAAAATGTTGTTTTTTATTAAAACAGAGCAAAAATAAACTTCACATTGCAAACCAGAAAAAAAAAAAAAGGGCACCGTTTGTTTCAGTGTCTGTACAAACTATTTTGAAAACACGCCACATGTCCTCGTGCAGGGTTTGACCCCAGCAGGAACCAGGTCCACTCGGCGGTCAGCCCGTCTGCGGCTGAAGAGTGGCTGATGTTGGTGGATGAGAAGGACCAGAGCCACCAGAGAGCCGTCGTCATCAAGAACAAACGCTCCAGGAGGTTCCTCGCAGTTCAAAACGCAGACTTTGTTGGACTAACGTCGTACAGTGAAGACTGCAAGTGGTTTTTGGAATAAAAACGGGACAATGTGGTCACTTCAGTGAGAGACGCATTTCGTTGTTATGAAAAAAAAAGACGTAGCAAAGCAAAACTTGATGGGCTTATCTACAACAGGTTTGGTAGAAATAAAATTTAACAATTTTACGGTGACAAGAGGAGCAAGTGGATGAACGATTAGAATCGTTTTCTCTTCAGGATTTCTGGTTTCCAGTTGACCGGATGGCTTTCTTCCGTCTGCAAAAAGAAAAAAAACGAGAGTTTTCAAAATGATCCTTCCTGCTGCCTGGCAGCCAACACTAAAATCTAAAAAAAACTTTAAATATCACGGTACAACTTACAGCGGTGTCGTCCTCTTTGTATACTTTGATGGTCTTGTCGGCCTCGGCGGTGATCAGTCTGCTCTCCGAGTTGTCGAACATTGCGGCGAAGATGCCCGACTCGCTGTCCAGAGATCCGGGCTGCACAGCTGCATGAATCCGCTGGAAGTTGTAGCCCGTCCTCCAATCCCACATGTGGATGGTCCCGTTGTCGGCTACGGAGAGAACAGAAGTGTGCATCATCATCATAATGTGTTTCTAAATCCAATACTGTAATCACCTGCATCTGTACCTGTAACAGTCACCAAAATAAAAAATAAATAAACCTATTATTACGCATTAGAAGTTGAAGATTTTTTCTTTGAAGACAAAACAAGTGACAGTGTAGCTAGTTATGAATACCTCCAGACACCAAGACGCCATCAGAATTAACAGCGAGCGTGTTGATGATGGCGTTGTGGCCCGACAGGTTCTGGATGAAGTTGCCATCTGGGAACATCCACTGCTTGATGTTGTCCGCTGAACCGGAGGCAAAGGTGTACCTGAGACACGGGGAATAGGATGACGACATGTTGAGCACTTTAGAAACTCCTCATTTCTTTTATGACGGTATAATTGGGGTTTCATAAACCCTAAAAAAAGTAAAATATCTTGCTGTTCTTAATAACTCAAAAGGGCTTTGACCAACTATCATTTTTTATTATTGATTTATTTTCAGATTAGGCTATAAATCTGTAAAATAAAAAAGACCAATGGCCATAACAGATTTTCAGAGCCCAAAACAAGTTCTTCAAATTGCGTATTTTGTTGGAAAATTCCAAGTCCCAAATGTATTAAATCCTAAACAAAAGGAAACCAAAGTTTAATAAAAGTTAATCAAATATTCAACTGTTGACTATAATCAACTTATTGTCTCAGGACTACACAATACTAACTAACAGGACTGTAGTCCTCGAGTCTAGTCTCACTTTTCTGAAGTCTTACACGTGTCTTGGTCTGGGTCTCGGCTCCTGGCTGCTCAGCGGGGTTTATTTTCCCATCCAACTCGGTTCTTTTGAGTTTGGCTGGTTAACACCATGGATGTAATATCTACTTTTAACTTGCTACATTTGCCATTTACGTATTTTGCTTGCATTAAAAAAAAATGATCTTGTATCCAACGTTGTATGCAGGAGAGCAGAGGATCAGCATCGGAAAGAAACTATTGCCGATGGTGGTCTTGGAAAGGACTCCATTTACTCTGGACCTCGTCTTGAAACTACAGCCTTGCTAACTCATCAAACACTATATTTCTGTTTTGCATAACTTACTGTCTGGGGTGCAGCGCCAGAGTTCGGACAGACTTCTTGTGGTTCGTCAGAGTCGCTCGGGTTTTCCCAGCGATCAAATCCCACAGTCGGATGGTCGAGTCGTGGCTGCCTGCGAGAAGTAAATGAGTTGTCAGATCGGTAGCCGAAAGGTCAACCAATCAGGTTCAACTTTCACGACGACACGGAAAAATGTGAGAGGGGTTCGTTTTTACCAGTGATGATTTGTGGCTCTGCAGCCTGACATCTCACCGTGGCCACAGTGTTGGTGTGGCCGGTTAGCGTGTGCACGTTAGCTTTTGACCTGATGTCCCACACCTGCAGGGGCAAAGAGGAAGTCCAATTAGTTTAATTAATTACACATCATATTCAAAAACACATTCAACTACGTTCCCCAGATGAAATGATGTCTCTCTAAACACCAGCCCATTCTGACACTTTTCTCCCCTTTAGCTTTTTTTTTTTTTTTTTTTAAAAAAAGAAGTGGGAGATATTGATTCTATCTGAACTTGGGTGCACACACCACAGAATAACTACATTAGGACCAAGAGAAACATTGTGCATGATGAGTATGTTGTTCATTATCTAGTCAGGAGTAATTTCAACATTATCATTCATACGTTCACAGGGTTGCCAACTTTAGTTACCTGGCTGGAGTGAGATTCGGAGGACTTGAATGAGTTGCTTGTGTGCCGCACGGCAGATCATAAACACATTTTGTGGCACACACACTGTACAGTGTCGGATGAAATATATACACATAGTGCATATGTTCTAGAAGAATTTTTTTAAATTTTATAAGTAAGAGTAATATCTCATTATTGTGGATTAAAGTAATTCTTAACCACTTGGCAAAGTTGTGTTGTAGGCTCATCGAATTATTAAGTATTTATTACTATAATTTACCCCGGTGTGGGGCAAGTTGTAACAACGAAACTCTCCTTTTTTGACATTGCTTAATTCATTCTGTGATATAGTTGGTGATGTAGGAAACATTGTTATTTGTAGTAGACAAATAAGGGTACGTCACGTCACCATGTGAGCGCTCCATCATAAAGATTATGGGGCCGATAGGTGCCGAGACCAAATGTGTTTCAACCGTTCCTGGTTCTTCTTCCTCCCCGTGTTCCCTAAATGAGCTGCTGTCGATTGTATAAAAGCTGACCTCTTTCGACAGGTGCACAACTAAACGCCGCGACAACTTGCAGAGTGCGGAGGACTATTACTGCGTGGAGCATAAAGCTGACGTCAGCGGTGTCATGATTTGCCGCGAGACCGGGCTCGGCGGAGTGAGAGCGGGAGACCGAGCCCGAGAGCCGGCAACCCTGCATTCTACAGCGAACACGCAAAGTGTGAGCTTACCCTTGCGGTGGCATCTCTGCTGCACGTCACCAGCACGTCAATAGTTGGATGCAGGTCGATGTCATACACGGCACTAAGGTGTCCGTGGTAGTGCCTGATGACCTAATGCACAAATTGAACACATCAGGACAATACCAACCACCATACAACCAACTGAAATGTCCTTTTAATGGACCTTTAAGACATAACTGACTCCCGTTAACCTCCCTGTCATTACGTCATACCTTGTTGTACTCCAGATCCCAACACTTGACTTGCTTGTCTTCTCCACAGGAGAACAGGTAAGGGCTTCGGTTGCTGACCGCCACACCACGCACTGTGCTGATGTGTCCAGTCAGGGAGAGTTTCAGTTTCCCACTGGCCAGGTCCCAGATCTATCAAGACAAACAGCATTGGTGTTATAGCCGGAGCATTATCAAACATTTCCAGAAGCAGTGTCTCGATGGGGCCATCTTGAGGTGGCAGGAGGGACATTATGATAAACGACACTGAAAGAAAACGTGTGATATGTAGCTGTGAACAGGAGCATCATCATACACTCTGTTATCAAACATTCCAGATCAATAACAGTCGATTTATAGATTAAATATAGTGTTATTATATAATTTAACAGGGTAGGTGATGGGAAAATAGAATACAAATTTTAAAAAAGGTGCTCAGACACCACACTTGTTTTTTTCTCAGTTTTAATTTAACTACACCCGAGTCTCGATCGGTGTTTAAAGTGTCTCAGTTTTCATCATGTGATCAAACTGAGCTGTCTTTAATTTGCTGACGAAGACCATGAGATGTAATTAAAAGCTCTGCAGTCATGAATACTTTGTCAAACTACTGTTCCTGTGGTCAAAAAGGAGCTTTATTGTGTCTATTCATGAAGACAGTCGAAAGGTTAAACACATTTGTTATCGTTTCTGACATCTTATACACAAAATAATTACTCAAATTAAACGATTTTCAGCTTCACTCACCTTTATGGTTCTATCAGCAGAGCCTGTGACAAACCACTGATTCCCCGGCTCCACAGCGATGGATCTCACCCAGCCAAGGTGACCACTGATGACCTGTCAGATCAAACACACTACTGTTTAAAAATAACCCAGAGGACACATCCCAGGCGCAGGCCTCGCTTGGGCATCGGCGTGTTGAGTTCAAATTTATTTGTAGCTACCCTAAACAGCTTCCACGGCGGATGCCACTGGGGTTTAGGCATGGTCGGTGCTTTCCTCGCGAGCGTGGAATTCCTGGTGCCGCCTCCCTCCAACAGCGACTAAAAGTAAATTGTGTGAGCTTTGCACTTCTCTCAGGGATTTCACGGCACGTGTAAACAAGACATCTCATCAGGTGTAAATACTCCACAACCTACCACAGCAGACGACTGGGGGTGAGATCTCTCCGCTCCTCCTGCATGTCGATGGATGTCGCCCACACTGGCTGCAGTGCGGCTTATGTCCTGCCTAAAAATTCAACAACACGTGGATATTGTTTATAAATGTGAATAAGTTGTACTTAAAAACGTCAACTTATGCCAAATTAACACCAGTAACTTACACAATGTGTGTGTGTGTGTGTGTGTGTGTGTGTGTGTGTGGGGGGGGAGGGTTTACCTGGCTTGTGATGGCGGCAAAGCCAGCGCCATGGAGTGGACTCCTCCCTCGCTTGGATTCCTGTGCATCTTTGTGTCAGCAGTCAAGGCCACTCCTATCGACAGAAAAACAACGCTTGAATAATGCTGACGCAGAATTACATGCATGAAGCCTGGTTAAATTAATAGCACAGTACTGACCAGGTCCAGAGGGATAAGCATGTGTCCCGGTGATCAGGTATTCTGGGTCATCCCCTGAAACACATTGGGGGAGGAACAACCAACACATGAGCTAGTTTTTAAGCATCAACAACAAGGACGTTTTCTTAAAACCGGTCCAAATAAATAACAAAACCTCTCTCAATACTGGAAGTATAGAAATAAAACGTCTGCATGGATGTATGCCTCCATAATCAACTGTAAAATACAGCGTTCGTTTGATCCTCACCCGGCTGCGTGTAGCTCTGGTGGCCGAGCATACTGCCGGGAAGCTGGGACACTCTGTCGCCTTCTTTCAGGACAGGCATGTGTAACACTGCACTGTAATCCGCTTTCAGTTTCACACCCATCTTCATCTTGTGGCTGCAAATACAAGAAACAGAAATTGTGCATAATTTTCTCCTTCAAAGACTTTAATGTGCTCGCTCATCATCATCATCATCATCATTTTTGACCGATGTAATGCAAAACAATACAGTTCATTGCTTTCAACGGTTTCCAAGAAAAAGGGGCAGTATCGATAAAATCTTTGCTCGTGGAAGGGTGCGTTACTTTAGTTCATAACACTGATGCACATTAAAAAAAAACAATTCATCGGTTTTGGTTAAGCCAATGAATTAAATACCTGACAAACCATCACATTAAATGATCAATATCACCACACAGCAGTCTCACGATATATTCCATTTATATCTCGGACAACCCTATATTTTACAGTAATATTGGAAAACGTTCCTTACCAATACCGTAACAATGATCTTTAAGGATATTGCTCAGCCCTGAGTTTAAGTGCCTCTCATTTCTCACAGTTATTGCCTTGCAATCACACTTTACAAACTCACATTATTTGGTCTGAGAAGGGACTTATTTTGTCTGTTACACATCTTTAAAATAGCTATCAAACAGCTACTATAATGACAATTTCGTAAAGCCTAAAGATTAGTTATCCATCATAATCAAGGAAGCAGAAATACGTGTAATTTGTTCTTTTCTCTGTACTTTACCACTGCACGTAAACGAGCCAAAACTATAGATAAATATAAAACTCTATATACATAAAAAATAACAATACAATATAACACTACTTGTGCAAACAGAGGAAATGGAGTTCAAACAGCTCTATAAAGGAGATGCATTTATCCGTATGTACCTCTCTTCATCCAGCGCGATGGACTTCGCGTGGTCGGACACAAACATGTCGTGCGTCCTTTTGAGGGATCTGAAGACCAGAGTGTGGACCGAGTGCTTCTGGACGTCCTGCACAATGAAATAAACACATTTAATACAATTGTATTTCACTCACAAAAAAAATCGGCAACATTTATGAATGGCTCCGCTCCTTAAATATGAGTTACACGGGCAATACGTGGTAACGTAGACGTAACGCGATCCAGCAATTAGCCGGACCCGACACTGAATACGTGCTGGAGCGAGCGGGAGAGAAAGAAAAGGCCGGGACGAGACGTCCGACCTCGGCTTACCTCGGCCATCGTGGTGACACCAACACGGAGACAACACCGCAGCTGAAGAAACTACTTTGTTTTTTTAGGGATTATTGTTTGGTCGCTCTCAAAAAAAAATGTATCACAATCCTGAAAACATGGCCATCACCACAAGCCGGTGACCGTACGCCCCGGAAGTAAACGTCACCAACCACAGCTAGAAGTTTGTTGGCGCCACCTACCGGCCGGGAGGGGTAAAGCCAATGCAAATTTTGCAAAAAAATAAAATAATAATAATAATAATAATAAAAAACCTACCACGGTTGCACAATATAATGTTATGACATGATTAAATACATTATATTTACTTTTTTCACTAATAATTATTATGTGTACGTTTTGACGCAATGAGTGTAACTTGCAGTAAGCGCAACAGGCCAAAGTTTGGTTTACCTGTCTGCTGTACCAAGCCATGTTTGCCTAACAGGGTACATGGATTAATGGTTATCCAATCCTTCAATTCCAAAACACTTAACGTAGTTGGTGCAATTTTTCCTGTGATTAATGTGAAACCAATTTTGAAAAACAAACATTTACTTTTGGGACTTTGGAGAGTGAGTGGAGGGCAGCGGGGCAATAAATCAGCCTTTTTGCACAAAGATACTCCCTTATATTTGGCCAATACAAAGGCATTTCTTATTTGGCACAACCGTCTACAACAAAGATGGAATTTGGACTCCACATGTCGTTATTGAGGTGAGTGGGATGATACATGAGGACAAGTACTACCGGTACCCAACGCAGACTAGATAAACTGTCCAAATGTGGATCAAAATAAACATAGTGTGCTCTGATATGAACTCTGCCACAATAACTTGGTCACTAAGTGGTTTTGGTGTCCTGAGTGACACTGAAAGTTATATTTACTACCTGCAGTTAGTCTTGGAGGGTCGGCCGTGGAAAAGTTTAAAAATAATAATAAATTTAAAAAAAAATTTCAGGGAGAGGATATTTCTTTTCCAACTAAGAGTCTCATTGAAGAGCACTTCAATTTATATAATTAAATTACATACTTCCTAAACTTATTCTGGAATGGTTTCAAGTGCTCGTTGAGGATCACTGCCAAGGTCAATATTTTTGAATTATTAATTTTATGAAGTGAATAAGCGATGGATTGCGTTTTATTTCTTTTAAAGCAAATTTATTTTAGCCATGCTTCCTTTAAACCTGCCATTTAATTTGCTTAAAAGGTCCTCTAGGCATATCAATTGCCCTGGCATCCAGCGCCACCGTAAAGAATCTCGGAGTTGTCTTTGATCAGGACTTGTCCTTTGACTCTCACGTAAAACAAATCTCAAAAAATTAGACACATCCTGTCTCAAAGCGATGCAGAAAAATTAGTTCACGCATTTGTTACTTCTAGACTGGACTACTGTAACTCCTTATTATCAGGCTGCTCTAATAAGTCTCTAAAATCTCTCCAGTTGATCCAGAATGCTGCAGCTCGTGTACTAACAAAAACTAAGAGAAGAGATCATATTACTCCTGTATTAGCTTCTCTTCACTGGCTCCCTGTAAAATCCAGAGTCGAATTTAAAATCCTTCTCCTCACCTACAAAGCCTTAATTGGTGAGGCACCATCATATCTTAAGGATCTCATAGTACCATATTTCCCCACTAGAGAGCTGCGCTCACTGAATGCGGGGCTGCTTGTGGTTCCTAGAGTCTTAAAAAGTAGGATGGGAGCCAGAGCCTTCAGTTATCAAGCTCCTCTTCTATGGAACCAGCTTCCACTTTCAGTCTGGGGGGCAGACACAGTGACCACATTTAAGAGTAGACTTAAGACTTTCCTCTTTGATAGCGCTTATAGTTAGGGCTGGCTCAGGTTTGCCCTGGTCCATTCTTTCCAGCCCTTGATATGCTGCTATAGGCCTAGACTGCTGGGGGACAACTTAGGATACACTGAGCTCCTCTATCCTTTTCTCTCTCTCCTTCTGTATGAATTCATGTTCTATAAATGCACATTACTAACTCTACTTCTTCCCTCGGAGTCTTTGTGCTTTCTCGCCTCGCAGGTTTCCACGAATCGTGGTTGCATCTGGACCCTGGTCCTGCCTCCTGGTTCCTTCCGTGGAACTGCTGACACACATTCTTTTCTATTTTACCTTCTGTATGAATTCATGCAACATAAATGTACATTACTAACTCTGCTCCAACCCCCGAGGTCTTTGTGCCTTCTCGCCTCGCAGGTTTCTGTGGATCGCGGTTAAATCTGGACCCTGGTCCTACGTCCTGCTGTGGTCCTCCCCGTCACCTACTGCTACTATTACATGAATCATTTCTGTCATGTGAATTGAACGTGTTGTAACTCTGTTATGCTTTTCATTCTGTACACATGACATCTGTTTTCGTACTCTGTCCACCCTGGGAGAGGGATCCTCCTCTGCTGCTCTCCTGAAGGTTTCTTCCATTTTTCTCCCTGTTGAAAGGGTTTTTTGGGGGACTTTTTCCTGAGTCGATGAGAGGTTCTGGGACAGAGGATGTCAGTGTGTACAGATTGTAAAGCCCACTGAGGCAAATTTGTAATTTGTGATTTTGGGCTATACAAAAATAAATTGAATTGAATTGAATTGACTCAATAATAAAAAAGCAATTCATTTTGAAACAACACAAAATACGCAGATGTTTTCTCATGCTTGTGTGTGTGTTTTGTGTGTGTGTTTGTGTGTGTGTGTGTGTGTGTGTGTGTGTGTGTGTGTGTTATCTATAATATGAAAAATCAGAAAGCTAAAAAAAACCTCTACCTTATAATGTTCTCATAATCATAGATAAATACTACATTCATGAAACTTTAATAATTGTAATAGTTATTGACACTGTACCACAGTGGTGTTGAATTTGTTACACAGCAAATGAAGTGGACACATTATTTACATTTGAGATAGTATTTATTGCAAGGCTGTTGTATTGTACATACATACAGATCTATGTTTCCAGTCACGCTGGTGCATATCTTGCTATCTTGTAGCGTTCTTGATTATTTATTTTTACGAGTTCTTTTTGTCTCAGCTCCACATTGTTTTACAGAGCAGCTGCTTGCCACATGGACTCCACTGGTTGTCGACTGAGTCCAAACTAAGACCATGAAGTAATGACCATTTTAATAAAAGACATAATTTAGTGCTAAAAACAACACTGAGGAGAAACAGTGTCCTGCTACGTCAGATCAGTAAAACATGCACAAGCATCACACATCATGAAGTCAGAAATTTTCCATGGAGATTTGTCATTTAATTTAAAAGGGAGAGTTCACCCCAAAATCCTCAATACATTTTTCTACTCTTACAGATGGTGCTACTTTTGAATCTACAGACCTTATAGTTTCATGGAGCTTCATACATGCTCAAACTGCTCACAACAAGGTCTCGATTTATGGAAAGAGACATTGCTGTTGAGCTTTTCCAAATGTATTTCTTTGCACTTTGAGCGCCTCAAGCCTCAAGCCATCTCCAAGATAGCTCGAAAACGAGGCAACTTGCAACAAAACAATGTAGATTGATAAATAGCACAACATGTAAGAGGAAAAATATCAACTTTTAAACATTTTTGATTTTGGGATGAACTCTCCCTTTAAGGCGGTTTCGGTGCTGTTGTGCTGAACACCTTGACCGCAACCTAAACAGATCACAAGCTTGTTCGTCTACTTTTTAGGCAACTCCAAGTCCGGCGAACTGTTTCACGCCAGCCTGCTGTCCACCGCCCGCTGTGATGCGGCTGAGGGGAATGAGCTTCATGGTGGTCTCCTTCAGAGAGTACCAGCGGTTGTGCCATGTCACCCAAATAATGCCATTGTCGAAGCCAAATTCACCTGCATCCTTTTCGGTGTACCTGCCACCTAGACGGAGAGAACACAGACAGTTTAGAGTGGGAATTATTTTCACTTATTTACATATTTGGATAAGAGTTCTGTCTTTCTGTGTGTGGGGGTTAGTTGTTAATAAAAGGATATTCTTCTCTTCTTCCTCTTCTTCTTCTTCTAATACTGCTCAACAGATCGTTCAAATGAACACCAATTAACGGACTCGGCACTGGTTTTAGCCATGTGGTCTTACCCTCGTAGTATTTGCCGTTCAAATGTCCAGCGTGACATCTGTTCATCCACCAGCCGGAGCCGTCCTGCTGAGCACAGTTGCCCTGGTACTTGTCGTTGTCCTTGTCACCAGTACTGAAAAGCATGCCATTGTGAGACGTGTAGAACTTGTCACTGGGATCATCCCCAAAGTCAAAGCCGTCGAAAGCATCTCCCGCGTCGCCGCCTAAGTAGTAGCCGTATGTCAGACGGTAATTGTCGCTCTCTGGTCCCACTCTGAACATGGTGTAGTCGGCATACCTGGAGAGAGGCCACAAAGAGGAGAGGAGGATTAGTTTTTGGTAACCTGTTGAGTCATTTTCTATCTTCTTCAAAGGGAGCCTTCTCGTCAGGTCATGTTTGCCCTGTCAGTGAGTCCCTTTGCTCGCCTCTTACGTAATCTGTTATCGTTTGTGTGTTTGTTTGCATACGTACTTTTTGATGCCGTCCCAGTCAACAAGCTCTATCCTCAGCACGGTTGGCATGGTAGTAGTGGCCGTCAGGAGATGGAGCTTCTCGTTACCAAGCCAGAACTCCGTGGTGTCATCTGGTGAGAGATAGCCGAAGCCATTCTTGTACTGGGCCCAGTCCTTGTGGAAGTCCACGGTGCCGTCGCGTCTCTGTGGACGGGAAGAAGTGATCAGTGTCGTGGGGAAGGGGACAGTCTTTTGAATTTCTCTTATTATACTTTATGTTAACCTTCCATTAAGTCAAGTTATTATGAATTGGTCAGACATCTGATTTAATACACAACCGGCCTCTGCATCATTTCTTCTTATTTATATATCCAAAGAAAGTGTTAATGACACTTGTGAAGGCCTTCTGCTTTTAAAAATCTAAACATATGATTCAGCCCCCCCCCATCCCTTCCTTATATTTTTCATATAGTCCCTTATCAGTTTGTTGCTCTCAGAAAAACAGCTTGTAATTTGCCAATCCTGAGTATTAAGTTCTACTTCTTTGACAAAATATCTATAGAAACCATCCAGTGCAAGGTGAATACAGCAAAGAGCCATTTTCCTTAAATGTTCAATTCAATTCAACGATATTAATCCACAGAGAAAATTTGATTTTGGGCAAGTGAAAGCAGACAGGAAACAGACATAGACATGGACAGACACGTGAAGTGAAGCATACCCTCTGTATGACTGTAAAGCCGCGTCCAAAGGTGTCAATCTCACAATAGACCAGGAACTGCTCAGTGGCTTTTGCTGGCGTCACATAATAAAGGCCACTGATGGTGGCACCTTTGTTTGCAATATCCTGGCAGTCTGACGAAAAAAAAAAAGGGAATATGAAGAAGAAGAAAGAGGTTAGTTCAACATAATATTGAAAATGTCACAAGAAAACCTTATACGTCCAGACTAGTGCTGTTTTTCGTAAAACAAGAAAATAACCATCACATATTATTTTCCTGTCGTTGGATTTTTTTTTTTTTTTGTAATTGTGTCCAAATGTATTTGAATTATAACACTGAGAATTCACTTATTTGGAATACGGTCTCAACAGATTTCATGTGGAATAAATCTGTTTACTTTGCATTGATGCACCATATTGATTTTTAGTCCCTAACTAAACACTGAACAAGGACAAATGTGCTTCAGGTGATGCGTGATTGAGAAACCTCTTGTGAAATGGGAACGACCTGAGGGTCGATGAATTTCATTTTTTTTTTTTTTTTCTACCTGTTCCTGTGAGGGGCTGGATCTCAACTGAGTCTTTGCAGGGCTCACTGCATTTCTGCTGCAGCTGAACGGAGAGTTGTTTCAAGTCTGACATTCTCCTCTCATTGGATGAAATTAAATTCTGAAGGTCACTGAAAAGAGTGGAGAAAATATGAGTTATACGAGCCGTATCCCGTCTCAGTTTCTTACACAGTGAGAAGTACAAGACAATGAAGCTCAAATATGTTATTTAATAGATAAAACAAGAATAAGAACATGTGACAATTGTATGGAAGCTAAAGGAAACCATGATGAACCAAATTTGGAAAAAGACGTGAAACATAATTGTTAAGTGTTTTCTGTTAAATATCAGGCGTGAGTCTGAGTTCCAATGTCTACAGGGGAAAGAGGAGTGGGCGGAAAATCGCCCTTGTGATCTGAGTTCAGTCCTGACTGTGTGGGCGAGGATGGTCGGCGAGCATTGACCTGAAGGTGTGGGCGGCTGGGACGAGTAACAGTAAAGTATCAAAGGTAAAAGTACACAGTGTCTTTTGAGTTTTGATATACTATATTAACATTAGATTTCGATCAGAATAGCACACACACACACACACACACACACACACACACACACACACACACACACACCACCACCAACGACAAAAAATTGTAAATTTATAGTTTTTGTACTTTCTCTAGAATAGGCATGTCATTTTGGACTGCCTATATCTTTACACCACTGTCTCCAAAAGGTGCAACATTTCTTTCCGAAAATGGAGTGGAATAGAAGTAGCTAAAAACTGTACAGTACCTGAGTACTTTCCACCACTTGGTATGAAGGTTTGTGTCAAATGGTTTAATGTCATTGCTAATGGTAACTTACTATATTTGCTGTTCCTGTGCAATGATGGTCTTTTCATTTCGAATAATATCATCCAGCATACTTGTTGATTTTTTGTAGTATACGTCTGAAATAAAAAAGTCTGTGTCAGTAATGATCTCAACGCAGTTTCAGAACACTTACCACCGTTTTTTAAATACTTTGAATATATTAACAGCTTGTACAGAGGAGTTTAAAGTAGGTTAATATCTGGAACCGACAAAAATGATCTTGTCCTCTTAATAAGGGGACTCAAACGCAGCCTGTGACGTGTGTTACCTGGCTGGGCACTCTTTTGGGCTGCAAGAGTGGAATCTTTCATGTAGACGATTGTTTCGTCAGACTCCTGGGTCAAGTTGGCAATTGTGTCAAGTTGCTTTTGCATACTATCCAAATCCTCGTCCACGTCTTGATTGTACCTCAGCATGTAATCAGCCACTCCACATGTCGTAGGACAGTACATTCCCTGAATACAGACAGTGCAAGTACAAAGACATTTATTAGCCAATATTATATATATATATATATATATATATATATATATATATATATATATATATATATATATACACACATACAATCCATACAGAAAAAAGATTGTTATTTGGAGCTACTTACAAAGCCGTCATTTGGTAAGCATGATGCAATGCTGTCTCCTCTGTTTTGCTGCACAAAAAAACAACAACAAAATGATCTAGATGTTTGTGCTCAAGAGAACTGTGGCAGTGAACAATCAAAAATTCAGTGACTTACTGCCGACGAGAAGGAGAAGAGTAGCAGAAGTCCTCCTGCCGTTGCAAGTAGGGATGGAGCCATGCTGCTTCGGCCACCAGTTGTGATCTGGCAAGCTGCTCGACTCTGCGGGATATTTATCTGAACAAGGTCCTCGGGTCAGTGTTTGATTAGGGGTTCATATGCAAACATCCCAATCGCTGCGTTGGGACAAAGCTGTGACTCACACATTGATCATTTCCCAGATTTGATGGGGACGGTAGTTGAACACAGGGTCATGTGACTTTAACATGAACTGTATGTGTATAACCCAGTAACGGTTATGACAAAGGAAGTTGAAAATTATGACGACTCAGCTTTATATATATCGTTGCCTTTTTTGGTCAAATATTTGATGGTTTTTATTCTAATGGACTTTGCCTGTCTGTCAAATTGAATTCATTCCAGCTACTAGAAATCAGAGACAAATGACAACATGAGTCATTCCTTACTGACGAAATGTCATTAAAACAACCTGTCCCTGTGAAACATTAACTTCAGTGGGTTGTCAATAAAGACGTGCCAACAAAAACTGGATGGAAACATTGTTTGTGAAACCAGACCACAGAAAGTAGTTTTGGCAGTTAAATAGTAGGTTAAATGTCATTATAGGACATCTGAAAAATATGGAGGCCCATTTCTGCCAGGAAAATAAACTGAAATAGAGGGAAAATTCTGAAAGGAACAATCTGTAGGCCTCTCATATGTCACTCAAAATAAAGTCACATTTGTAAGTCAATATGATGAGACTGACTGAGACTGAAATTGACCTTTGTCATTAATTTTAGATAGTAAGTCAAAATTGAAACGTTTTAAACTGTCCTTCAAGGACAAAAAACTCGGACTTTGACACAGGAGGATTCTGTTAGCTACCAACCGTCTATGTTTCTTTTAAATTATTACATATTTCACAAAAAACAGCAACAGTACTCAAAAAAGTTGCAACTTGCAAACAGTAAAGGTATCATTGTTGAGACGAACAGCCAAGGGGTAAACTGACAACAACACCAACTCTCTTTTTGCTTGTGGTAAGTGGTTATGATTTAAGCATCATTTACATTTTTTTTTTTTTTTTTGCAAAACCTCATTTTTATTTCTTTACTTGTTATGCTCTACAAGTTCGGTGGATGGTGTCGACCTCTAATTTGAAACTTGGCTGCACTGCGAGGTAAAACCACTAGTGGGAGTGGAACCACAATCAACCAAACATACATACTCAATAATAAGAGCACACCTTCAAATTGAAGACTTTATTAGCATTCAGAACCCAATTATGTAGTTTAGGTTAAGATAAGACACACATGCACAATTATGTAGAGAATGAATTGAGATACATTTGACTGTTTGCAATTACATTTTTTTGTGAGATAAACATAAATGCGACTTAATATAATTGGTACACTGTATATAAAAAAATGAATTGAACTGAAAAGCTGTGTGCAAATGTGTGACAAATTAATCATTGGTGGAGTTATTAACAGATATTACAAAATCAACCTTCATAAAAATATTTTTTCTTGGTTAGTTTACATTTTGCATTGTAGACACAGACGAGTATTAAATTGCTTCCTGCAGTCTGCATGATAATTAGCATCAGAAAACAAAGAACGTTTTACACAGGCTTAAGTTTTAAGAAGCACATGCGCAGCTAAGCTATTATTTAGAGAACTGGCGCCAAACACCCGAGACATGAGACAGATCAATGGACAAAATTAATATAAGTAAGGGGAGGAAATCCCAAGCAATTATATAGTAAAATTCAAATATGTGCAAAGCATTTTAGGAAGGTTTGTTTGCAACTGTCTGTGGTCGGCAACATATATGAAGTGATATCTGAAGGTGTTTTCATAGGTTGTTTTAGTCACACTCAGTCTATCTGGAATAATCTCAGTAGGAATGTTATGCTAATCTGCATGAAGGGTGAGTATTTTCAATTAGCATTGTCTTCAAGATTCCATAATACTTTTAAAAATAATAATTATGCATTATTCATGTTTTTGAGGGGTTTAGCGACCTCAGAGTTTAGATTCTACGATTTAAAAAATAAAAAATAAAAAAAGCCCCCCTACCTCTCCTACGTAGGAGCAAGACACATACTTTATAGTTGTTTAGCATCTTTTTGTTGTTGTTTAGTGTCGCTTTGTGGTCATTACGCATTTCTCTCTATTGGTTTGTGTCTCCTTGTGGTCGTTTTGTGTCTCTTCATAGATGTTTGATATCTCTTTGTTATCATTTTGTGTCTTTTTGTGGTTACTTTGGGTCTGGCTGTGGTCATTTTGCATCTATTTGTTGTTTTGTGTCTCTTTGGGGTAATATTGAGTCTCTTCCTGCGTGGTATGGGTCTGGTTGAGTGACATGCATGTGAAGGGCAGGGGGGCCCCTGATACTTTTGGACCCTGGGCCTGTGCCTAGGCCCGTTCAGTAATCCATCCACGACCACAGAGTTCATGGTTTCATGCTGTTTGAGTCAAACTAAATAGAAATACACTTCGTCTATTAGTGACAGATGAGTTTGAGGCTTTTTGTTGTTGTTGTTGTTGCAAGTAGCCCACATTCAAAAGAGAAATATTTGCCTGCTGTTTTAAGATCATAATGTCAGTGAGTTAAGAAATCTTTCACTTTAAAATGATAAATGATATGCTTTCTTTAGCACTGCTGGGTGAAAATGAGAGGGATATCAAGTGCAATGTTTTGCTTTTTGGACTGAGGAATGTTTGCAGTTCCATACTGTTCAAGGCCACTGGTATTATCACTCCAATATGTTACATATGCACAGTACGCTGCACAGTTAAACTGCAACCACAAATGTATGTAGCTATACAAACAGTGGAGATACATGTAATAAAATATATCTTAATAGGGCTTCATTTGTGGGCCCCATGTTGACATAAGATGATAAATTGTACCTTAACTACCTCTGTGTGACCTGGTTTTATTACGTGGAAAAAACAGGCCCAGGACGGACATAAAGCCTCGCTGACCTGAGAATGAACTGCCAGGCCCATGAACCTAAACAGTGCTGAACTTTTGCTGAACTGGCCTCTTTGTGAAATAACACCAGATGGAAAGTGTTTCTTTCTTTCTCTAAGTGCCATGAAGACTTGGGCACTCTCTGTGAACACTGTGTCCAGGATGTTAAGACGCATTTTGGGCTGTTGTTGTTGTTGTTGTGTGATTCAAACACTGATGCCAGACTGACACTCTCACATTGTGTGTACTGTATCAGGATACAAAACAGAAAAGCAAGACAGAGTTATTCATTTCTATGGTATTATGTTGCCGAATCATTGTATTTCTTAAAAAAACATGGGAAATACGTCCGACGGTAATCAACTTAAGTTTCGAGGCCGAAGAACAAAGTCAGCACAGTTCACAGGTGGTCTGACCAGGAATTAAATTTAAAGAGCCTTGTTAGGGTCCCCCATTGGTCACAACAAGTCTGGAGCCATTTGACCATGGTGTAAATCTCCCCCATGACAGAGGCCAAAGGTTTGTTGTAATGCCACCTCAGGGTTCAACCTGTGGTCACAGACGGTAAATCGACTGAGCTGAATGAAGGAAAAACATACAGCGAGGTTTACACTTTGTTGTTCAGACACCATGAATGACTTTGGGATGTCTCTGGTTTTCACTGAGTGTTTTACAAAGAAACTCAGATGACCTGAATACCCTAATATTAGCACTGCCATATGAAGTCATTGTTCTCTGCTTGGCTTCCATGTTCACACCCAGTTTGGGGAGTGTTCATTTGATCCTGCAGGAACACATCACGTTACCATATATTAATTTGTCTCTGCTCATTCTGCCATTTATTACCCCGTTTGGTTTTTATACTACGTAGTTATTTGTTGGACGTCGTGACATTATCAGCTGTAACCGCCGTATGAGAGCAATGCAGAGCGACAGCCGTGAGCTAACACTTGCATCTATAAACGTGCACTAAAGCATGCGCGGCTGTCTACTAAGCAAGGAAAAGCTCAGATAACAACTCACAGAGGGAGAATTACTTCATTCTCCGCTCAGACATTACTCCACTATATTTTTTACATAGATTATAATTGTTTGCTGCTATATTAATGCTCTGAATGTTAAATACAGCTCCATTAAAAAATAGTATAGAATAGTATAGAAAATAGAATAGAATAGTATAGAAAGTATAGAAAATAAATAAATAAATACAGCTCCATTAAAATAGTAGTATAGAAAATAAAAAAATAAATACAGCTCCATTAAAATTAAAATAATGTTATTGCTTTGAACATTCCTCTAATTTCTGATACTGTCCAGTTGGCATCTGTCTGAGTAATGCAAACGTAAACTTTTTTACCCTATGAATTTGGCCACTGTATGAATGCTCGTTTAGTTTTTCAGACAAGTGGTGGAAAACAGTACTGTACTCAAGTAGAATTCTAAGGTACTTTACTTGAATATTTACCATTTAATTTTACTTTCTTCTTCTACTCAAATACACAAACCTTTTACTTGACTAACTTTTTCTGATATATACTTTATGAATTCAAGCAGATCAGTTGTAATTTTCTCAGGTTAGAAGTTCAAGATTTGAGCTGTGAAATCATAAATCCCACACACTTTATCAAAATGTGGGTAGGCTTTGCTTTGTGGGACAAACTAGTTTTCTCATACTAAAAAAAGCAGCCGTCTAAATTAAACATATACACCAAACATTTATTCCTTTTGCCAGGATTTGAGTCAACAAATGTAACTAAGAAACAAGACAAAGGCTTTCTCAAAGCATGTTCTGGGTCAAATGATGAGTGTGTAACTGAAGCCTACAGGATTAAGATAATCTGGTGAAAGGAATGTTTTATCTCGTATGAGAAGGTACAGACCATCCAGCACAGCCTGATTTTCCCCAACAGTGATCCTGGACTGATGATGGGACAGAACAGACCCACTGTGAGTCAGCAAAGTGCTCTGCCCACCAACTCCTCCGCACGTCATTATCTGGAGCGTAATCGGCTCAATAGTCTAATTAGAAATATCTTTCACAGAGAGGCAGTCAAGTCACCAAAAAGGTATTTGAGGTATTTGTACTTTATTATCTCCATCGCTCCTCTGTACTCCCTATATCTCAGTGAAAAATAATGTACTGCAGGATATTTACTTGCAAAGGAGTCCAGAATTGGTACTTTAACTTACTTACTTACTTTAACTTTCTGATTGCTTCTTCCACTTCCAATCATCAGTCCCCAGGTTGTTGTCTGCAGCTGTATACCTAAGAAAATGTATGCGCTGTAATTCTTAGAAATCCCAAGAAATCTATTTGTATGATTTCAACGCAGCCTTATCTCATGAAACGCTTTAGATATTTTGAAAATGAAAAGAATGACACTGAAAAACACTATTAGGCCCCCTTACGAATGTCAGTCCAATATTCACTCCCTTCTGAGCTCTGGTTTTGGTCTCCACCACCACTTCCGAGGGAGCCATTGGACCCTTGAGCTGCCAAATGCTCCAGTATGTCCAGCTACAGGTGCCAACTGTGTCAGCCATTTGTTGACCAGGTGGTGTTCAATGGCTTCATCAGAGCTTCTTCTCTGAAAATAGCTGCCTGCTGCTGTCGGAAATGATGAGAGTAGGTTATATTTTCCATCCATGTTATGTCATTTTATCTATTCTATTACTATTATTTCTATTATTATGATTTTTTTTTATTACCATCATTGGCTGGCTTTAGTTCTTTAAACGTGTTTCTTCTTTCAACTAAACGGCCTCCTATTCATTCTCTTCTTTGCTGCAGTTGGTGAGGTGATTAGTGTGAGTCTTTAGTGAAGAGCAATGAGCCTCCGGCTTAAGAAAAATACATCATAAAAAAAAAAAAATGGAATATGCTGAGGAGGTTGCACGTGCACAAGGTCACTGGTGGCCAATCCTGTCCTCGGGATCTGCTCGGAGCGTTTCTCTCCTCCTCGTGCCAGTGAGGATAAAAAGCTCATTTGACTCGGCCACTTGAGGATACTTCCCCCTAAAACTCTCGAGATGCTGCAGCTGCTGACCTTCCTGGTGGAGAAGCTCTCTCTGTTCTCCATCTTCAAACTGTTCGAGTCCAGCTGTGCGGACGCCGGTGAGGACCGCGAGCGGCACGTGCAGCGCGGCCCCCCGCCGCCCCTCCGGAGGGGAGACCTGCTGGAGGTCCCCAGAACCGTTTTCACCCACTACGGCATTTATTTAGGCGACAACAAAGTCGCTCACCTGATCCCCGACATCCTGCCCGTGTTTTCCAACGACAGGGAGCTCATCGGTTCTGTCGTTTCAAACAAGAGACTCATCCTCGGCTGCGTCTACAGGTGTGCCACGGTGCGCGCGGACACGTTGGAGGACTTCGCGTACGGCTCCAGCATACTGATCAACCACATGGACAAGGCGATGAAGAATCAGGCGTTCCCCAATGAAGAGGTGGCCAAGAGAGCGGAGAACCTCATCGGAGCGGTCCCGTACAGCCTGCTGTGGTACAACTGTGAACACTTTGTGACAGATTGCAGATACGGATCTGCAGCGAGCCGGCAAACGGAGAAGGTAAACATAATCCTGGACACTTCAGGTGTGCAGAATTAAATGTCGGTCTAAAGTGTCGTTTTGATCATGTAAACGACATGATTATTGTAAGGCTATATATATATATATATATATATATATATATATATATATATATATATACCTGTCCCCGGGATCTGCTCGGAGCGTTTCTCTCCTACTCGTGCCAGTGAGGATAAATATATATATATATATATATATATATATATATACGGATTTAGTGCAAAGGTAAAAATAATACTGCGTGTGTTCCACATCTGCACCTTGGGGTGTGCCATCATCATGGTGACAGAAAAAAAACGATGCTGTGTTCAAATCCTCTTTTCACTTTTTACAGTGTGTTTGTTGTAAGTTCCACCATGTGTTTTCATGTGTTGTGGAGGCCCACGGGCCAAATGTTGTTGTTGGGCCCCTGTTGACTTCCCTACTGGGGCCCCTGCAGCCTCTGTGGATGTATTTGAACACCTCCAAGTTCCCTTTAGATCGAGTGCTCACAGAGACCTAAACCACAACTATTACTCTGTTGGAGCAGCTTTATTAAGGAATATGCACCACGTGAACAAATCATAACAAAAAACAAGGTATTTAAACTAGATTCTGTTACAGGAACACCCGAGACAGGTCCACACACTAAGTCAGGGTTAGCCGTAGGAAGGTTTTAACCGAGGCGTGCGACCCAGATCCTGACAAATCTCGTCTCGTGATCGGTTCACTTAAGAGATCATGGTCTAAACAAAATTCCAACCTCAATAACCCAACCTGATCTCACTGGCGTACAAACAGCACGACGGGTTAAAGACATTCTGTGTGTCGTGAGAAAACATTTCAGGTTTTTAGGGTTTAGGCAACAAAACCACTTTTGGTACTTTTCGAAAAAAAATAAATAACATGGTTGCGCTTGAAATAAGTATGTAAACTAAGTCAAAAGTAAATAATGGAACATGAGTATGACAAACACGTCCCAAACAGCCTTATAACATAACTTCAAAATAACTCAACACTTTGGGACAGGAACACCGGTCTCCTGGTTGAAAGTCCCTTTTCTGACCTTTAGATACACCGGGCTGCTCTGAGCGCAACATATTCACGCGTATGAGTTTACATCGCAGTCGGTGCAGACTACATGGTGTAAAATAGCAAGAACAGAGTTGTTATTGCACGCAAATTTTCGGGTCATTCATCACGTCAGCCATTTGAGTTGATTTACCATGTGGGTCATCTTTTTCTCTTAAAAAAAATTTATTTGGTATTATTTTTTGTTTTATAATTCAATCATTATTTTCGGGTGTTAGCAGAAGCTATCTTCATTTCCACCTCTGAGATAAAGTATTGCAAGAAACCTTGATAATGAAGGGCATGACTTAATTCTTATTGTACTTTAAGTGGTGCACATTCCCAAGCAAATCAGCAAATCAGATTACCAGAAGCAACAAACACTGATTGGGCCTCTGCTTTTGCACTTCAGAGCCAAGTGGCTGTCCCGCTTTGCCAAATTTGTAATCCAGTTTAGAGTTTAACCGTCACAGGTAACTGGTGGGCTGTTGCTATGGTTACCTCCAGGCTAACCATGCATACTGATTTAATGTGGTGGTCAAACTGTTTGCAGAAACTATGATCGTGGTATGAAAGATCTGATTTTAGCAGACTTTTTCTATTCCGCAGCCATACTACAAGGTACTAAATAATATTAATAATTATTAATAATAGGAGTGAAATAATTAATTGCATTTCTTTCCTTTGTAGTTCTGTGAGGGCTTGAAATCAGTCATCAGAGACCAGCGCAGCGTGATTGTCACCGGCCTCCTTGGAATGATCTCCATCGTCTGTTTCGGGATGGCACCGTCAACTACATTACCCACAGTTCTCATTCCCTTCACTCTGTGGATGGCTGGTTGAAGGAGCTCAGCACACAGAACCTGCTCCTGAACTTTTATTTGGCATGGACTGACCTGAAACCGGTCAGTTCGGTGCTCTCGATGCCTTATGAGTCCGTTTTACAACTATACTTTGATTTGATTGTGTAGAAAATGTTTAACGTTTTGATCAATGCGTTAATAGTTTGCTGTATGACTTATATCTACCCTCTCATAAAAGTGGGGGGGAATAAATAACATTTTTGATATGAGAATACAGTTAGTGATTCATTTTTGTTAACATTTGAGTCGCCACTAAAATGAATATACAGTACAGTGGTTCATTGACTACATATCTTATTGCATATACAGCATGATGGGTATTTTATAGTAGTGTTCTTAATATAATGTTGTAAATATGACAAATGTTGAATAAAACTATTTATTTTTACTTGCGTGCCTTGTGTGAGTGACTCTCCGTACAGCTCTGACCCCACGCCAGTGAAAGCAGAGCCCGAAATTAGCAGTAAAACAGTAACACAGCATATGTAAAATGTACAAGATACTCTGGAAAACATGATAGTAATAATAGCAACATTTCAATCAATCGCATGAAAGCAGTGTCAATAAACTGCTGAGTCCTTTCGCTTTGTCTGTACTGACTATTTCAATAAATATATTTATATATATTATTATAATTTTTATATATTTTTTTCTAAATGTCCAAGAAAGTGCTGAATAACGATGACAATAATTTAACGAGCTGCACAACAATCCACGAAAAACAAAGGCTGTTTATTTGGGTACGATGTCTCAATATGAGTGACCTTTTAAAGGAGGATTTAACTTGTAGCCAAGGCAGCCGTCTTAATGAGGACCCTTGACCTTCTTACAACAAGGCATGAGTTGGAAAAACCAACCACACAGCTAGATGATTAGAGAAAGCTCCTTTATTTCCGTCAAAATCTTACTGAAACGTTGACCAACATCTAATCCTACAAACCGCCCCTCCCAACAACAACTGAAATAAAACGGGTGTCCGGCGCTTTGCAGCACACTGCCAACATGTTTCTTTACCAACTGCTCAACTTTTTCTACGTAGCTTCCAAAAAGGAGAAGGAGGACGACGACGACGACTCTAAATATGACCTCTCTCTTTACAAGCGTGGTGATTTATTAGAAGTCCCCAGGACATTATTCACACATTTCGGCATCTACCTGGGCGATAACCGTGTGGCTCATCTCATCCCGGACTTCCTGCCTGTGATTTCTAAGAATAAATCTGCAATTGCAAAGGTGATAACGAATAACCGCCTCCTGCTGGGGGTTCTCACCAAGGTTGCCAGCGTCAGAGTGGACTCGGTGGCAGATTTCGCGTATGGCTCAGAGATTCTGATCAACCACATGGACAAAGTGTGCAGCCAGCCTCCGTTGGACGGGGACGAGGTGGCCAGAAGGGCTGAAAAGTTCCTGGGTTCAGTCACATACAGCTTACTGTGGTACAACTGTGAACACTATGTCATGTACTGCAGATATGGCATGGCCATCAGCTACCAGACGTACCAGGTAGAGTCTCTGTTCTCCTGTCAGTAGAAAGTAGAAAGTCTCTACTGTCTATACTGTCTATACTGTCTATACTGTCCAAAAGAATATTGTTTCCTCGCCGAATCCACAGTCCTAATCCTGTAAAAAAAATGCATTGCAATTTTTAACCAAAGATAACACGAGGCTCCAAACAATCCGAGTTTGTCATTCTAAAAGAAGGTACCTTCCAAAAGTGCTTTTTATTTTTTATTACAAAATTCCCTGTTTTGTTTGTTTGCCTTGACAAACTTTTCTTGCTGAGCTACAATCTTTTTGGACTGTAAATTGGAACCAGGGCTGTAAATTTTTTCTCCAAACACTTAGATTGTTATTGCATTGTAATTGCAATGTAATTCTACCAATTACTAATTTAAGGACATAAAGAGGAGTTAGTATTGTTTTAGAGCAGACTTGCAAAACAAAACAAAAAAGGTACCTATACTAGATAAATCAAAAGTACTTTTAATCAATTCATTTAGTTTATGAATGTATATAAATCATTATTTATAGTTATGGCTGAATAGCTTGTCAACAGCTTTTTTGTTTTTAGCAAAGATTTAAGATTTAAGATTTAAGTTCATTGTGGGTCAGTTCAAGTCTTGTCAAGTGTGTGACTCTTTGCTTCCCGGAGACTATGAAATGAGAAATGTCACATGCAAAAGCCAAAGGTTTTAGGTTCATTGCATGTGTAGCATTTGCAATGCCGTCAGTTTTTTTTTTCCCCCCATGGATTTAGTGTTTACATTTAGTGAACTGTGTGGATTAGAGTTAATCCACAGTTAATGTACTTCTGATAGTGTGCGATTAGTTCTCAATGACGTTAAAACTGAAATTCAGATTTACTGACATGCTGTCACAAGATGGTAATCTCACAGCACAGTTGTTTGCTCCAGTCCACTTATTCATGAGGCGAGTAGCGCCATCTAGTGTTACTTCGTGCCCAAATTATTGCCCTTCTGGAGCTAATGAGGACCTTTTCTCCTTGATGGCAGACCTTTACTCCGCTGCCAATTTGTCATTAATTGAGTCTCAAAACACTGACTAATTCTCACACTCTTTCTTATAGTTCTGCACGACAGTACGGAAGATTGTGTGCAGCAGGATGAGTGCCTATTTGACTGCGCTGTGTGGTGTGGGAGCCATGCTGTATGCGGGCTGCGTGACACCAATGACAGTTTTACCGACCCTGCTCATCTCATTCACCATCTGGATGGCAGCCTAACGGCCTCGGGTGGGACGGGCTCGCGAGAAGGACTAATTTAACACACCGGTGGAAGCTGAAATGAAGTCCTCTGGTTTAGCTGCATGGCGAAAGACATTGGGGAAACAAAAGATGTTCACTATAATAAGAACGTCAGTATTTTTTATGTCTAATTTCATAAGTTACTTATCATTAATGTTCACCAGGCTCTATTCAACATTAATCTCATTTTACAGTAGCAACTCATAGATTATACATATAGACTTTGACTGAGCACAGTGGCGACTGAGACAGACAGTCTGGAAAGAAGAGACTGACAGGGAAACAAGATGGATGTTGTAGGAATGTTTTACTTTTCAGTGCGATATACTTAAAAAGGTTGCCTTGGACAAAGTGCAATAAGTTTCTTACAGTATAATTTTGATATATTGTAAACGACAAATGTCATATGTATTTTGTCAGTCCATTAAACATGTATTTCTACCTGCTTCCTGTCGTATTTGTGTTCAAAACTTTTATCTTATTATATCAACGTTAACTCAATTCCATTTTGTTTATGTATTATTTTCATTGTCGGATTTGCCTCATTGCAGTCCTGAATTGTTTTGATCCTGGTTGAACCATGTAAAGCACTTTGAAGCTTTGTTTTGAAAAGTGCTGTATAAACAAAGTTTATCAGTATTATTATTACTACAACATTCCCCTGGATTAAAAAAAACAATAAAAATTCTAGAAAGTCCATGGGAACATAGTGCCGAATACTGGCTTGGGAAATTAGACTTAAATGTTTTATTTGACTGCTGAGAGTTGACCGCAGAGAATTTGGTCAACCTTCTCTCATTTTAATGACGGCAATAATAGCATGGCAACACTGGGAAACATTCCTAAGGCGTCTTTCAGCATTTCCTTAGGAATTCAAAGCAAGCAAGGAAAATCATAATACGGAGCAACTGAGATACATATGATAAAAACAATGGAAAACTTGGAAAATGGTAACAAGACATAGAGGACAATGAGGGAATAGGGAGCAGGTGTGCAGGTGGATGTGGACTGGAGGTTGATTAAGGACAACTAGTGGACAGGAAGGGAATAGCAGGTTCTGCGATGACAGGAGATTAGAATTCTTCAGACTGGCAACAGCGCAAAAAATGTGCCATATTTGATCTCACTTTTCAAAAAACATAAATTTCAGACTCTTTGTTTGATTATGTATTACATAATGGATAAACACAAAGGTAACCCTGGTTCTATGAGAATGGGCTGTTAAAGGGAAAGCCTCCGTGAAATAGAACTGACTGTTGTTGTGTGTAAAGACAGAAGTTACGCACATCCTCCTGTTCAAAATATTCAAAGAGATGGCTTTGTAAATGTTTTATGATGAAGGAAATGCATCGGACGCCAAAGACCATCTTTGTATAGAGATGGGAGTTACAATGACCTCCCTTTCCCCCACATATGATCACTTCTTATCACGAGACCAACGTTTAGTGTAAGTTTCATACTTCAGTAACTCAAGCTCTATTTACTAAGGTATGTTAATGCATGTGGATCGTACTACATGCATTAACATATACCGTAGTAAATAGATAGAGAGATAGATCGATAGATAAAATAATAAAATAAATTTGTCTATTACTATTTCCATGATGAAGTATGAACCTCTTGATTCACATATAGAATATATTTATAATGATCAGAAGCTCCTTGGCCGCAGATCAGATAAAACAAACTGATGGCAGGATGTTTTCCATCACACTCCAAATGTACCTGCTAGATGTAAAAAGTCACTGGGGTCAAACTGTCTAAATGTATCCCTGCACAGGTAAGAGATCAGTGTCAATTATGTATAATTGCCTTGCCATTGCACGTTGGCACTTACCCTGCAGGGAAGCACTCTGTATTGATTTACCAGAGGCCGGTGCCATGGGCTGAAGCCCCCAGGTTCTATTAAATGGACTGCAGGTGCACAGTCCTGCTGAGATGGAAGCGTCACTGAGTTTTGTCACCTCTGAAATTGACACCTTTCAGCTTTTAGCGTGGATTCACTGAGGGGAATCTGATATCGTATCAATATCAATAATCCCACATGGTGTTTTCTTTATTTAGATACATGGATCACATGGCTGATTAAAAAAAAGGAAAAAAAAAGCCAAGTGTGTGTTGACCTTAAATTTTCTGCTTTCAAATGTCGACTGTGTGAATTACAGTATACTATAGCATATTATTGGATATTGGACCATGCAGACTCCACCTTCATGGGACTTTGTGAACCGAAAGGCCCAAGCTTCACTGTTGTTTGATTACAAATTCCCGGCAGTCGTGCCTGAGGTTGCCTCATGATCATCTCATTTAGATTCATAAAAGACTCCGGTGTGTCTGGAAATACAGATCAAGTTTGAAGTAAACACACCTAAAGAGGCATCCCTTAAGTGAAACATGCTCATCCATATGAATAGAAAATACCTTTAATCTTTCATTGCATCTGAAATAAAATAAAATAATTTTCCAAAGCCATTACATTGTCTGTCATAACATATCTGCATATTTGTCCTTAGAAGGGGTGTCCATGTAATTGTATTGCATGTCATCTCTCCTCTCTCTCTCTCTCTCTCTCTCTCTCTCTCTCTCTCTCTCTCTCTCTCTCTCTCTCTCTCTCTCTCTCTCTCTCCTCTCTCTCTCTCGCTCCCCTAATTTCCTCTAATGTCTTAGAAGCCTCTGCCACTATCAAAATAACGCCTTATTTATTTCGTATACATCAAAATGAATTACACCATTTGTAAAAGGGTTTGAATTCGGACACTTGAGTCCTTATGTCCTCACAAGACGAACAACACATATTTTTTGCAAAAATACACTATACATCTTTGACATAATCTGAATAAATGGTGTGGATGAAAATGTGATTTAAAAAAAAGAATAACAGCATAGCTAAAATGATAACACATATTGTGTGTGACGTTTCCTTGGTGAACCACTTCACCTTCCAAGCTGACATTTGGTCTTTGGGTCGGTACATCCTGCAGGGGTGTGCAGTTTGATAAAAAACAGGTGACATTTGGTCAATAATTTTATCTATTAGGCTGCCTCTGCTGTTCAGCATGACACATGTGTCGACATCTTCTACAGACACTATGTGTAAGCCGTTCAAACTCATGCTGGTATTTATGTATCACTTCAGATATCTCTGAAAGCGTGGTTCTGTTTGGATCAATAACCAATCCATACTGTGTGCGGTCGTGTTCAGTTGTCGGCTCACTGCATGTTGTTGTATACGGCAGTGGATGAGTACGACTAATTTATAAGATGCAAGTTAAGACAATGATTGCTATAACTCTACTCTAAATAGGATCAATAAAGAATAAAAGAATAAACAAAAGGAAAAAAAATCCATTTAGAGTCATTGACATTCATGCCCATGGCTCACTGGAAAATACATTGTACATAATTAAATTACTTAAATTCTCATTATAGATTTATAGTAATATTATTCAGTTTATTATTGTGACCAAATTCTCATCAATCATTTGAAAGAATTTTGCGAGAACTTAATTTGATCATAAAATTACGATTCAAATTTAAATTAGAAATTAAAATGCAGAAAGAGGTAGAAGAGAGATACAAGTTTAGCGTAAACCTACACGGCTTAATTTAGATTAAAATGGCATTATTCTCATTCTGAAAGCTCCCGGAATTTCATTTGTAGCAACCAGGTCTCGCTCCAAACTCGTCAAATACCGAAAGTTGGTCCCCTCTGCATCCAATACCGATGCATGAAACCGATTATGATAAGTCCAAAGTAAACCCACCTGCGTCATTATTAGACACTCCGTGCAACTGACGTGGTATGGAGAGCGAGATGGGGTGGAGAGGTCAGCCTAACACAGGACTTATGCTGGAGATCATGCTGATCATATCCCGTGATATTTTGTCACGTGAGTCGTTAGTCACGAGAATCATGTGAGTTGTTAGTTACTCAGTAGTGAGCCAGTCAAGTTAACGTCAACCACGCTCTTTTCTTAACCCTAATTAAGTGGTATTGACCTAGAGCGTCATAGGTTGAAGCTTAGAGCCACTCACCAAGCGTTTGACAATTTGGGAGTGAGAATGTATTGGATCCCTTTACAACAACAACCCAAGGAAAATACATTAAAGCTGCTCTTATTAATACGTTTATAAGTTTATACCAAGAAAATGTTCAAATGACTATGTGTAATTGAAAAATGTTAGTGATGAACCAACAGAGAATTATCTCCTTTTTTTTTTTTTTTTTTATATCTTTCATCTTATTGCTTTGGTTTTTCCATTTTGCAACCAACTGGATCCCCCTTCATTCACTCCTCCCTTTCCAAGACTGAGCCGCTGAGTGCAGAACATTGGGAGGGCAATTTACCTTACCAGCCAGATGTGTTGACCAAAACTGAGCCAAAAGGAGAGTGAATATTGGAGTTACAGAAAACTACGAATACAAATGAATGAAGTGAATGAAAATGAAATGAACGTTGCCTCATGTCTGCTGGATGTGGGTATAAGAAAATATTTGCTAACATGTTCGCCATATATACTTAGAATGTTTGTTTACAGCTTGTTCTGCTGCTCCCATTGGTACCCCCCCCGACCCCCAGTTAAATCAGGTTGAAGGACTGCTGCTAAATCATAGTCTCCCTGAGGCACATGTTTTATCCCATTTACAACAAATCACATTAAACGGCTCAGTTACAAGTCATGCTGCTGTGCTTCAAACATGTAAAATATACCTTTTTTTTTTTTTTTTTTTTGCCAATCCAGACATCGATTGGTTTCCATTTTTTTCTTTTCGGTATGAACATCCATCAGCAGACTCTCCACTTCCTTGGCTTGTGTAATCCATCACAGTGAACATCAAGTCTACATTAAAGTTAAATTACTTCGGGGAGATCATGACTGATGAACAACAGTTTACTGGAATTGAAGGGGGAAAAAAACACATGTGCACAACAAATGTAAAATTGGGTAGAAAGTAGTCAGCAAACAATGACAAAATTAAACTGTAGTTAAAGAGCTTAAAGCTTAAAATCACAGTGTAATTATTTAATGGCAACGGCAGAATATGTTTGTGTGCTGACATTCATATTAAAACAAGGACATCATTTACGGTCTGCCCCACCTCCTAAAATCATTGGGGACAGTCTTGACATGCCCTTCTATTCAGGGTTTCCTGGTTTCTCTCATTACTTCACCATCTGTGTAGTTGCACTATCGGCTAAATAGGCTTTTGCCAAGGAGGCTGAATGACGGTAACTCAATTTCCAATGGCCACATGGTGTCTTGATTTGTAACAGTGGTGATCAAATTATGAGCCCAATTACCAGCCACAGGCTTAATGTTTGAAAAGGGTCAGCTACATTGTCCTGCTCTTAAATGGTAAACACTCAGCATCATTGACCATGATATAAAATGTTACGGTAACTTCAAGTGAGGTTTCTAATAATGATGCAAATTGTGAGTCAATGACTCACAATTAGACTGGCAAGCTGAGGGTGCAGCCCTCTGCAACCCTGCACAGGACCCACAGGGGAATTAAATATATATATAGGCTAATTGAGGGATGGGTGTTGATGTTGTCTTTTGACCCAGTGCTCAAAAGGTTGGAAAGAAGCAAACACAGCCATGTGTGCACTTACGTATTCAACCCCCAAGAGTCAAATCAGGCCTTAAGGTGACATCATGTTTGCATTATCTGCTCGCTCATGCTATTCCTCCAAAGAAATTTAGAAAAAAATCATGTAATCATGTTTTTAAAGCCTGACATGGGAAGCAGTTTGTGCTTCCACTTTTAAGTTTTTTCTTCTTCTTTTAATCAGCAGGAAGTTATCAAACCCCTGTTGCTCCTCACCAAAGAATTGCTCTGCACAGGCAAACCTGCAGTTTTGATTCAACGACATTTGATTCTTGTTCGAAAGCATCTCTCAATTCGGATTAGATTGACTTTCTTACACTGAAAGTCGAACACAAATGCTCGATTCACAGTATGAATGATATCCCTCTGTGTTTGTCATTGAAACATGCCATTCGCCATTCCAGCACGAGCAGAGGCGTGTACCCGCTCAGAATGAAAGCACATCCTAAACGACCCATTGTGAGGCCAAGAGACAAGAGAACTCTCTCGGGTGGAGGATGTTGGTTGAGGAAGGACGTGCTTCCACTCTCTTCCTCAACCAGCCTCGTCTGTTGCTCTCTCACAGCCTCGCAGGGCAGGTACAGTGATGCGCCCTCAACCTTACGGGCTGCAGTGCGCAGCTGGCAAATTGCGCGCGCTTTGCTGCGGCTGAGCGCGCGTTGTTCCTCCTTGAAGAAGATTAATCCGTGGTTCATATTGTTTGGGTTTTGTGGACACAACAGGAGCGAGAAGGAGGATGTCAGAAGCTGTCACTAAACTTTACTGCAGGACGAAACAATGAGAGGAATCTGACAAGCTCTGAAGATGGAGGTGAGTAAACAGCGTCTTGATCTGGCATCTGAGCTTTTGATCCGGACAATTTTCCAGTGGGAAAAAAACTAAGCACGAGTCTTGTTGTTTCACTGTACATGCTTGCTTATTATAGCTTATGATCCACGTCATGTTTCTCTTAGCTCCTGTTAAGGTTAGTTAGTTACTAATTTAAGATTTCCTGTCCAGCAGCTGGTTGTCACTCGACCTCACTCTTGATTTTCACAGATTCAGACACATAAGTATCACATATTAAGTGAAAAATATCTGTGGTTTCATATACTTGCAGTGTGATAGTCCAATATCTTTTAAAAAAAGGTAGAATCCACAGTAAAACAGTTTGCATCGGGCTGTTTGATTGTGATCGTGGAGTTTGAAGTGACTGACAGTATTATGTCAGATATTTTGTTTGAGTTTTATTTGGTGATAGCGACCTGTGGATTGGAAAATGTGCTCATTACATTTTTAGCTCATTTTAATAAGACTTCAAATTCACAAATCAACAATGTGCTGCCCAATATGTTGAATAGAATAGATTATGATGGATCTTTCAGCACTAAAAACACTTTTTATTTTAAATACACCGATCTCATCTTAAAAGTCTTGTGCACATGCTGTTTTAACATGCATATCATAAATCATAGTTGATCTTCCACTGCAATGCAATTTAAATATTTAGAATCTATTGAAATCTCCTTCTCCTTGTCCTGTCCTCAGCATCTTTTCCTCTATCCAATCACCTGCACGTCCACCGTCACCACATCTATAAACCTCTTTTCCATCTCCCCACATACAACAGCTCTGTTTTGTACATGTCCCAATCATCTGTCATCTATATCCTGTCCCTCTAATACACCCATTCCTAGTCCGTTCTACACTCGGGACTCCCATCGAAAATCTTAGCATCTTCAACTCTGCCACCACCAGCTCTGTTGAAAACCACACGCATATATATTAATAGCAATGCTTTTCAAATGTTCCAATAAAAACAACATTGTTTTATATATTTCAGATATTGAAATATACTTTTATAGTTATAGTATATAGTTTTTAGAGTGATAATTAAAACATTTTTGCCAGAATGCCATTAAATTATAAAACTTTTATTTTTTCTCAGTCACATTGTATGTGTTCATTTCTGAAAGTGATGTCCATCTTTTCACAGAGTGACTTATGGGGACTGTTCGCCATGGACACAGCAGATCAAGTCAACACCACTCAAGTGGAAGATTCACAACTTGGACTTAAATCTTCCAACTGCTGCTCAACTGTCGGCACCATAAATGGGGGGATCATTCGGAAGCTAGACGACAGCACTAAGCTGGTTGAAGTCCAAGTTATTCTCATCCTTGCTTACAGCACAATCATATTGTTTGGAGTCATTGGAAACTCCTTAGTGATATATGTTGTCTTCAAGTTTAAGACTCTTCGGACTGTCACCAATTTCTTCATCGTAAACCTGGCTGTGGCGGACTTGCTGGTGAACATGCTGTGTTTGCCTTTCACCCTCGTCTACACTCTGGACGGCGAGTGGAAGTTTGGTCAGGTGTTGTGCTTCATGCTGCCCTGTGCTCAAGGCATGGCAGTGCACGTGTCCACCATCACCATGAACGTCATCGCCCTGGACCGCCACAGGAGCATTGTCTACCACACGGAGGTTAAGATGTCCAAAGAAATGTGCGCTCTGGTCATCGTCATCACGTGGGCGGTCAGCGCCCTGTTGGCCAGCCCGCTCGCCATCTTCAGGGAGTACGGGACGATCAACCTTTCCCCGGAAGAGTCTATCCAGGTGTGCATGGAGAAGTGGCCAGGCAGCAGCATGAACGGAAGCATCTACAGTGTATCGGCGCTTCTTGTTCAATACGGTCTACCTCTGGCCATCAACTGCGTTGCTTACATCCGCATCTGGAATAAGCTGAAGAATCACATGACTTTCGGAGGTCGGAATGACCGTCACCAGCGCAAGAAGAAGACCACGAAGATGCTGCTGACCATGGTGATAGTCTTCGCTGTCAGCTGGTTGCCTTTCCATGCGTTCCAGTTGGCTGTCGACATCGACAGCACCGTGTTGCACATGAAGGACTTCAAGCTGCTTTTCACTGTGTTCCATATTGTGGCGATGTGCTCGACGTTTGTCAATCCCATCCTGTATGGGTGGTTGAACAACAACTACAGGGCGGCCTTTTTGTCTGTTTGCAAGTGTTACCAGCCGTTCGCTTCCGGGTCCAGAGGCGAAGAGACACAAAAGAATGTTGACATGCCTTATACAGATTGCCAATCAACAAATGTCTAAGTTTGTACTCAGTCAAAGAAGGTTCATTGGAAATCGAATTGTGGAAATGTTTGTATTTGTTTTTTTGTGTCGGCATTTTGAGGTATAATGAAAATAAATGGGTTAAAAGAAACCATTGAAACATTTAAAAAAAAAAAAGGGCAGCGACCTCAAAGTGACTAAATGACATTACTGCGACAAAAGGTCACAATAGCCCTCATTCCAAGCAACACTTGTCAACTCACAAGTATTTATGATTGAACTATGCTGGGTGTTCCCAGTCTGTTGATGCAGTTTGTCTGGCTTGTTTCTTTATAATTTTTGATGTATCAAATGAAATCGATCTTAAATTCGAGCACAGCGGATCCAACCTTAGGAACTCGGTCAATCACATGTCCCCCTCACTTTTATTGTTCCAGGTTGATTTTCTTTCTCATACGAGAAGCCTCCAGTTATTACTTTGCGCTCAGAGTAGTGAGCATCAGTAAGTACTTTGCAGACTTTTTTGTCCTTGGCTTAACCTCTCAGGCTGCTAAGTCAATATTTTTTACTTACAATTAATATTGGTCACAAATCTGATACTACTGCATATAAAGTATATAAATACTACCAGGCTCTTTGTAGTTCAGATTCAAATACAGTATTTTCCATCAGAATTAATTTTAAATCCATAAATGAAACTAAAGAGGATTTTGAGTAATCTTAGCATTTACATTTGTTGTATAAATATTTTTTTTTCACTTCATTGTGTTCCCCCCACTTCTGAAAACCACGTCCTTGAGACTACCGTAATTAAAAAATTAAAATATATAACCCTTACTACAAAAAAAGAATTTGCTAACACAAAAAAATTAAAAAGAGAAAACACCACAAGATATCCATATACAACCTTGTCTAACCCTATTTCAGACATAAACAAGTTAAAAACCATTTCTATCCCAACTAACCTGCTTGGTCTATACGCAGTATTAATTGTGAATGGGTATTTAGATATTCCTTCAACCCTCATCTTAGTCAAAGTTTTTCAGATTTGAGTAAAAGCCTTTGAATCTAAAAACACGTGACAATGGTGACATTGTCACCATTATAGGCAATGATTTAAGATCATATCTATTAACTATATAATACAAAATTATTCGTTTGCAACTTTCTGGTAACCTAAACAGCCTCCACAGTACTTTCACTTTGGTAAATAAAGAGGAGAGCTCATTTAAATTGACGCCCTTTTGAAGCCTGAACAAGGCCCCATCACCTGCAACCATAGCAAGTTTCACAACAATGACAAAACCTCAGTGTTTTTCTCTGGTATGTTGTACATGTTTGCAGTGTACATCTGTACATAAGGTCCGTGTATGCTATTCATAAGTAGCTCAGCTGACCTGACACACTTCATTAGATAATTGTGATATTGTTACCACCAGTGGTATCATTTAAAGTCACAGCAGGTAGTTACATTTTTTAGAAATGTATAGAGAATAATAGGAAATCACTGTTATGTTTTTCATACTGTTGCTGCTTTTTTTTTTTTATAACAATTCATAATGAGGAAATAAAGTAATAACTGGAGCTTTTGTAGATATTTGTAAATATTAAGATGTAGGCCTAATCAATGCGGAAACTTCATTGCCAAATTAAATATTTTGTAAGCAAAATATGCATTCTCTGCTCAGGTAGACATTACTCCACTACATCTTTATATAGCTAATAGTGGTTTGCTGCTATATTAATGCTCCGAATCACAACTTTAAAACACAAATTTAACAATCAGGAATAAACTGCATTCGTCAAAAGATAATTCAAGGACTTTAAATTCATTTATCAAGCCAAAAAGCATCGGGGTCCACATACTGTGTAACCTTGTAAGAAGAAAAGAAAAAAAAAAGAAGCTTTTAGTTGTGTGTTGGACATGTCCCATTTTATCAGCCTGTTTGAATGTCATAATACTACTCTGTCAACTGTCAGCAGTTTTCTGTGGTAAATTGTACTGCATGCAAAAATGAACAAATAAATGTCAAGTACACGTGAATTCATGGCACATGTGAACTGGAGAAAGCGGCGTGTGAAGTACATTTAACTTTGTTTCGACGTGGACGTTTCATGCGGTCTTTGTGTTATGGGGTCTGAGCTGCAGTCGCATGAGGGATGCAGATGTTTGTATTGTGGGTTGAGCAGGAAACTGATAGAGGGTTTCTTATTAGACAAATGAGGAGTTCCCCCCCTCCCCCCCCCCCAACCTGTCTTTGTTTGCGGCTAGCAGCATAATTGTTCAGGTTTTGAAAAGCCCTTCCTATTGACCAGGTCTTTACTGATTTACTTTGTGCGTACGTGAGGAGGTGAGGGACTGAAGTATTAGCTTTACATGTCCATTTTTAGTTAGCTATTCATGGTGCATTCAGCAATAAATCAATATTCTTTTCTTTAACTGTCCGTTATTGAGCTACTGTACCCTCAGGGAGAGGATACTTGATAATCAACTAAAATGAACAAGAGCTTTGAACCTAATTAAATGGCTCTTTTGTTTGCTGATGGTCTAGTGTTTTGGCTTTCATTAGACTTAGAGAAAGATCTTACGTCACTCCTCGTGTCTGTCTCTTTCCATATGCATTAATATTTGATTAATGGCAGTCTGTCAGTGACCAGCATATTGAGTTTGTCAATGAATTGTAGTTTCATTGGGGAATAATTCAAATTGGAGAGGATAGTGAAACAACATGACAGAAAATGATCAGTCATGGTTCACTTATTGATGTGGTTAATGGCTCATGGCTTCTTTAGGGATGTTGTTACCGTACATTAAATTTATGAGGGTACACTAATTCTCAAAAATATCTGGCATATTAATGACTTATTGAGGGAGGCACATTTTTGTGTGCTCGTCATATAACATATCAGTTACCTACTGTACTTACACATCCAGCAGACATGGAGCAACGTTACTATTTAATGAGAGTCATTCTTTGGATCCTGAATAATGTTAAGGCATTTATTCGTTGGTGTTGTAGCTTTAGTTTGGTCCAGCTGGTAGTATGCAGTGGGTTTATTAGCACTTTCTTAATGGAAACAGCTATCTGACGTAGATAATTCAAGCACACTATAAAATGTTTGAATCATGAAACCCCCCCCAAAAAAAGAAGAAATTCTGTGTGTTTGTTCGACACCTTTAACTTGATTTGATGTTGATGAAAAATTACAGTTCACCCCATAATCAAAAATACATGTTTCCTCTCATTTGTGGTGCTATTTGTCAAGGCAAGATTGTTTTGTTGTGAGTTGATGAGAGTTGAAGATAAGAGCTGTCGAGATGATTGCCTTCTCTCGAATATAATAAAACTAGGTCAAATACATTTGAAAAAAAAGAAAGAAAAAAACAAAAACTCGACAGCAACGCATCTTTCTAGAAACCATTACCCAGTTATTCAAGATAATTCATATGCATATATGCGCACAACAAGATCTGTGAATCTGTAGACAAGAAGTGGACGTAGTCACTATTTTGACCGATCTTGGTTTGTGGGCATTGACATCTTGGCTTTTTGCAACCAAAAGTACAACTGAATGCTGAATAAGACTCTAAAACATACGCTGCTTTATTGTCCATTTTACTCTAAATGTAGCTGAACTGTCCTGTTAGCTTGCTCAGTGGTGCTAGGTGAGCTAGCAGTATCAGCTATCTAGAAACTATATGTATTTCGGATTCTGGGGTGAACTGTCCCTTTAATCAATTTATGATCAAAATAATCATTATTTGGGTGAATTCAGCACCGCATACTGTTACATATCATATACTTACAGCATACTTGGTAACTTAGTTTGACTACAGTGTTTTCTGTTGTCACATGTGAGGCTCAAAGAGCTAAAGATTATACTTTAGCTCCCCCCGCTGTGTCAACAGTGTCTTACCACGGCAGCAGGAGCCACTTCTCTCAATATGCAGTACTGTATGTGCCGTGGACTAAATCATCGATGTAAGCCCATTGATGCTACAGTTGAGCCTTCATAAAATTATTAAACAATGTACCTGTATGTGTTTGCTTCCCACAGTGCAGTACCGTCACTGGAGAGTTTTAGGGCTTTATTTACCAGTAGACGGCTGATGTTTTTTTTAAAGCAGTATAACCACTTCATATAGCTTATATTCTTCTTCAGGTTTTTTGACTTGTTCACTTTATTGCAGATGCGTAGCGATGTTTTTAACGACTGCACCGCACCATCAAATAGAAATATTCAGTTACATTTTTGGGCTGGATAATTTACCTCAGTTTCAATGAATTTAAGTGCTGTAGTTTTGAAAAACACAACATGAGTGAGCAATGATGGACCCATTGGCTGGGTGTGCTTCATCCTCAGTGGACTCATTTGTGTGACCGTCTGGAGCAGAAACAGGAGTCGAAAATCTCTTAATCTAATCAATGGCATTTTTATCCCCCATTGTCCTTTTCTTCTACACCTAATTGAAATGATGAACAATCTAGCCAACAACTCATTCAAAAAGGGAAGAGTACAGTTTGTTACATCATCGCAATACAAATGGTTGTTTGAGTTATATAATGGATGCTGAAGCAACCCAAACAAAGAGGAACCTCCATCTATACCCAATGGATTGTTGTAAAGAAGTGTCCTTCAGCCAATAGCTACAGGATCAATACTGGTGTTACAGAGAGTTGTATAACGTCAGCTCGTATTCACTTTGTCTTTTCCTTGTTGCTAGCGTGTTCCTTGTCATTACGTCACTTCATCAGGGTTTCCATGGGTCTGGGTCGATCAGTCTGCTAAGCAGCGGTGGTCAAATACATCACTTTGTGGCTGCTGGCCAGCGATGATGCATTTCTCCTCAAAAAGAACAGATGATGAAGACCAGGCTACAGACACTAAACCACAAACACCAGATGTAACCAGATGTGGTCCCTCTCACCGTAAGCATGTGGAATTCCAGATGACGTTAAATTAACAGTAATCTGGGGCTGGATTGTGTTAAAAGCAGAAGAGAAATGTATTGGTTATAGATTTTGCGGTGGACAGATCCCCTGCGTCTCAGGTTAATATGCACCATGTCCATGTTGGGCTGTGGCAGCACCGATTGCCTAGATTTCAGCAGATCGGGGCGAAGCCTGAGAAACAGTTCCCCCCAAAAAAATACCTCTTTGATAATAAGGAAATGTGTACAAAGGGCTTTCAATGAAAATAGCCCAATAAACAAAATGAAGCCTGCAGGGTTGTGCACAAATACTGCCAAGATCTGCCCTGATGCAGGTGGTAAGATTTTATTTTTCCTATACATTTACTCAGACTAGGTTTCGCAACACTCAAAAAATGAACCTCAAACAGAAAAGTTAAGACAGCAAAGACGTCTCAAAAAGGGCTTAAAGACCAGCGTGTCTGTGTGAATCTGCTGAAATGAGGTCCGCATTACGTTGAGAGAGGATCACAATGCCCTAGCTGTGAAAAAAAAAAAGGGTGTTGTAACACCCTGATTGGCCAAGAGGAGAAATGCAGCAAGCTGTTCTTAATTAGGAGCCGGTCCTCACACCCTGAGCAACAGGTCATCTCAAGAAGCCTCGAATCGACTCTGTGACGTACAGAGAAAATGATTTGGGAAAAGGGAAACGACAACAAGTAAGAAGGAGGGACAGCTAAAGTGCTCTTCTTTGTTTTTTGGATTTATAAAAAAAAACAAAAAAAAACGCTTATTCTCTCCCATATAGGCATTTTTTTTAAAAAGTTACACCGGTAGGAGCAGCAGCTATATTATCTTAAACTCCAATCAGTTGACGCAGCTGAAATTTTGAGCACAGGTGGTATTAATTACACTAACTATGGCTATCAGCCGTGTGTGTAGCTTTCTACAGGTGGTGCTTTTCATCTTAAGACTTCACATACAGAGGAAGTCTAAACGAGTCAGTTTGAGCAAAAGGTCTTTATTGCAAAGACAACAAATTATGAGAAACTGGCAAGTCTCAGTGTGTTTTGTAGTCACTGCCGCTGGGCTCTACAGCCAGGCTGCTTTAAACAACCTACACAGAGAACAACATCTCAATGTCGAGATCAGAGAGTACAGTGTGTTCTTCCCGATATATCATCGCACACAGACAACACCAGATAAACAAGTGCAGACAAACACATACAACAGATGTAGGACACAGAAGTGTCTGTTCGCGCGTGCGTGTGCGTGTATGTGTGTGTGTCCGAGTGTTGGGTGTGAATCTATGCAGAAGGGAAAGTTGTGATGAGGTCGTGTCCCTCCGGTGGTCTCATCCGAGCGCGAGCGTGAGTCTCGCAGTACAGCTGCCCCTCCACGAAGAAATAGCCCTTCTGTTTGAGGTTGACGTCACAGTCGGAGCACACAAAGCAGCCGGGGTGACGGTATTTGTCTCGTGCTTTGACCACCGTGCCGCTGTAGAACGACAAAGAGGGAGACGTCAAACGAAAAGAATAGTGTAGCCGAGGGTTATTGTGCACCTGTACTTTATAACAGTAATAAAATAATACACGGGGTTCCGTAGTCTGCGCAAGACGGCATCCACTTTATTTCTTCTTCACACCAACCAAACTAGAACCACCCTTCACTTCCCCTCTTTCCGTTGTATCCGTCACAATAAAAGCCACCGACGCATGCACTGGAAGGCGGCTTCCTCGAGAGCTGTTACCGTAACTCAATACAATAGCTTACAATAGTGTAGTAGTAGTAATAGTAATAGTAAAGCCAGTATAGCATAATGTAGTATAAAAAACCCCCTTCCATAAACTGGTGACTGCACCAACATTTTCAACATGAAAAAAACACACATCATAATAATATGAACGATCTCGTAATAAATAATAATAGAAATTCAACACACGGTGGTGTTAAGGAAGGTAAAGAAGAACCTGATTTGTTAAACTCGTTGAGACTGAATTAGCTATGTACATACAAATCTATTACGGTAACTCGTTACTTTAACTCCCGCATAGCATTTATAATAACCTAATGAACGGTATAAAGTGTGTAAGTAAACTTTTACAGTATTTATTAAGGTTTTTAGTCAACCATAATAACTCCTCCAATGAAGCATCTATAACTGGTGTTTAAACACGAATACTTGATTACACAGTCACACATTAATATATCATATATAATTACATAATTACAATGTAATTAAGCATTAAGCATTATTATTACTATTAATATACGTGTATAAATTATTCACTAGCTGATTAGACATAGTTGTGAACACATATCATACATGATTTAAATTATTTTACTGTAAGTTACATTCATATTTTCATTGGTTAGCCACTTGGAAAAGGCCTTGGCGATGAAATGACAAGGTCTTTTTCGAGACTTTAAATGCCAACGTAAAAGTGGTTTATTATTATTATTTTTCTTTTTATGGTTAAGGTTAGTGTGGTCAATGAACAAAAGGATTTCTACATTTGTTAAACAATGTAGATTTGTGTTACATGTGTGTTATAACAGTTCAATTCTGCTGTATTGCAGTTCAGCCCTGCAATACAAAGTATTTTATGAAGCTCATACAGTAATGTTCAGCCTGCGTATGTTCAGACAAAAGGGGTGTTAATACATTTCCATACAAGTTATAGTTTGTGGTGTTGCTGCTCTGGACTGTGATGCTTTTGTTTGTATCGATTCACGGAGGCTCTGAATGTGAATCACAGATGATTCATTTTTTTCCCTCTATATTTTACTCACACGATCCCATTCCCGCACTTGTCGCAGACGGGCAGTTTCTGCAGGTTTCCTGTGGGCGTAGTTGGTTTGGTTGTCGGGGCTTTCACCGTCCTGGTCACAATGGGACGAGTGCCTGCCCACACGGGGAGAGAGACCACGCATCAAAACAACCCTGAGCTTCCGAACAATACAAAAAAAACACACAAGGACACTTATAGCCTCTTGAAGTCCTAATGAATGCTTCCTTATCGGGTATGAGCATATTTCATAACTTCAACCCTATCAGGATGCATTTTTACAGTCAATTACAAGAGGAAACACATGGAGGAGTGCTTTTGTAATGAAGCATTGTGTAGCTCCAACACTACACTTGAACGTGGGTAAAACATGAGGGCGCGCCTCAATTATATATTGTGTAGCATACTGTATGTTATGAGTCATACAGGATCAAAATATTGCATAAATGATTTAAACAATAGTGTTAATCTGCATCTTTGTTCCCTGTGGCCTAAAATAATTCAATCGATATAATTGTTTATGCCACAGTTAAAAGGTCATCAAATGAGCAACGTGGTTCAGTAAATTAAACTGTAGCGTAGGAGTTACAGAAGGTTGTTCAATCCCTGGCTCCTCTTGTCCGCATGTGGAAGTGTCTTTGGGCAGGACACCAAATCCCCCAAAAATGGTCCTGCTGTGCGTAAAAATATAAATCGCCTTTGAAAAAAGTAAGCCGTAAGAAATCAAAAACATTTGCTGCTGCACCCTATGAAAACGCTCTAACTACAATTATGTTCTCCAGCCCTCATCACTCCAGAAGGAAATGTAGTAGACTGGAACTTCTACACGGCAACAATGTCATTCCTAAACCCCCCCAAAAGAACTGCGTCTCATGAAGAGAAAATTGCAGTAGTAATGTAAAATACTTTTCAATACCCTGAAAACTTTGCTTCACATTTTAAGTAATGCGTTTTAACATTAAATACTCACTAATAAATAGGTAGCAATGTAAAAAAAAACAAAAAAAAAACATCTTCAATCAAATGTATGTGATTGCATATTTTTTCCAGATGAACCCCGCCCACTTCAAAACAGTGAGAAGAGATCAGAGAAAAAAATAAATACAAAAAGGTCAAATGTGAAAGAACCAAAATGGTTCTAACTTTGGCAGAAAACAGTGTGTTCATGCAGAACCCCATAACTCATAATAAAAAGCTAATTTAGAAAATAGATTACTGTGGCCTTTAAAACATCTTCGTGAACCGTCTGTTTGGCTGTCAGTAAGAATACACACATGTGTCTGGACCTGTAATCATTTCAACCTGTGAGATGTTTTAGTGTTGTGGAAGCAGTAGTCTGAGAAAAATGAAGAGCTCACCATCGCTGTCGATGAAGTCCTGCAGGGCTCGGAACGAGCCCGACTGCCGAGGCTCTTGGGGCTCCTCCTGGTCTCTCTGTAACATCTGGTACACGTCAGAATCCTCGATGCTGGTCAAAGTCCTGGGGCTGAGCAGCAAGTTCACACACACACACACACACACGCACACACACACGCACACACACACACACATGACCATCATATTCTATAAGATCAGCATATGTTTATCGCAGTTTTTTTGTGGAATCATTTTTAAGCCGATCCAAGGCTTTTTACTTTATTTTATTCTTGTTAATTTAGCTTAAGAAGTAGGAAAAAAAATTTCTGATTAACATTTTCACAAGTTAATCAGAAACATTCAAAATCAAAATCACCAAACTTGGAGGTACATGGTTTCACTGCTGGACATGGTTATTTTTGTTGTTGTTGATAATGTTGAGTTATTATTGTTATTACATATCACATCTTGTTAAAATACTGATCAATATTACGTATAGTCACATCGTATCTATATTAATTTTGAGTGCATTTTGTACAATATTGCGAAATTGTAATATTATATACAGGTGGAGGCTTCAAATAAGCTCCGTGGGTTTTCTGCCTCTTCTTGCACTTTGTTTTACGTTTGTGTATGTTTTAAATTGTGCAAAATAAACTAAACTAAACTAATGAAAAAGCTAATAACATAAGCTGTCAGACAAAAAACGGAGTAAAAGGTTTCAAAGTTTCCACTGAGACTAGAAGTGTAAAGTTGCATAAACTGGAAGTACAAGTATACTGAGTAGTAAATATACTTAGTTATAATCCACCACTCCTAGTATCTATGACGCAGCACTGCTTTGGTCTATAAGTTGCAATATGATACGACAGTGACAAATTAAACGACTTTTTCCCAGACCTCCCTGAGTCAGTTTTATTAAGAGGGATTCATACTAGTGTCAGAAATGATGCATTGCAATCTTAACTGCACCGATCAGGTGAGAACAACCAGCTGTAGATTACAGAGCTACGACACGGGGAGTCAACCTTAAAAGGAGAAAAAAGGTTTGGATGCAGAATGTGGGAGGAGTTAGAAAATTCATGAGCTGGACCTCAAAGTGGAAAATGAGAAAAGAAAGCATAGTTTAACAATATGCTCTTTTTCAGACATACAGCAATATTTTCTTTCCTTAATCGTGTTCTATTAAATAATAATTATCTCTAGTTGATTGGTTATTGTGGTCAAAAATACATTACAATGAAATCAGAGGGTTGTAGAGGGAGTCTGTATTGTATTGGCTGACATGACTTAGCTTTGATGTGATATGTCTTATTCAGAATTTATGGTCAAGCCATGGACATATTCGTTCCTGTGGTGATATGTTCTCTATGTGACACACTGTATATCAGGTAGCCTAATGAAACACACGAGGGGAAGGCTGAAGGTCAGTTCTGTGAAGAAAATTCTCTTTTGTCAATAAAAAGCTAACCTTGAGTTTATATTCTTTCATCACAGATATGTGTTTCCAGTGTAGCCTCATTTTATCAGTAGTTTGGCTGAAAATTATGAAAACTATTTTCGCAAACAAACGATTATTCATTCAAGACTTTAATTAAGCAAAAATTCCAATAATTTGTTGCTCACAGCTTCCAAAATGTGAGGAATCACTGCTGGTCCTTGTTTTTATATCATTATACCTTTCAGTCAGATAAAACAAGCAACGTGAACATCTTTTTTCTTGAACTATTTTATAAACATCAACGATTTGTTGCAGCCCCCAAGGCCAACTGAGCCACTGTAGCATGCTAAATTGCTTATATTTAACACGTAGTATTAGTTTGTTGATGACAAATGTTCAAATGTTTGCTAGTTTTGAGCTTAGAATAAAACTCGGGGGAAACACCATACCAGTGACAGTTCCTCACTGGAAGCATATAATACAAAATGTTATTTATTAGGACATTAGAGCCAGCTGACTCTCACATATATGTCAAAATAACATACTGATTTGCCTTTTAAAGATATTGATGCAGGGCTTTGAAAGAGCCTGACTACCACCTTTAAGCTGTAGATTGAGTGAGAACCATCACCTCTCAGGCTTAGGTAGAACCAGGCCTCGGATCTGGCCCTCCATGGCGTCCTGGATGTTGCCTGAGGAGTAGAGGCCTATCGGGGTGTTGTAGGCGCTACTGACCACCTGATGCGTGTCATCGATGTTCGCTGCCGCAACAAATGGCTGAGCTTTCCGGTTGTGACCCGTGCCAATAGGTTTAAATTCCTTTAAGGAGGAGAAGCAAGCAAGGTCATTATTGAGACAACTATGGGATAATGATGTGAAGGAAAACTGTGATCTTGAACAAATGTGAGGTTATGACTCAAAAACTCTTGCAAACCTGCTGTTCTGCTTCTAGGTTCATTTTATATGGGTGAGTTTTACCCTCCTCCACAACACGTGGGGACCACAGTCTTGATTCATTCCTGGAAATCATTAAAACAGATTCTGGTCAGAAGGTCACCACAACATTACTAATGGCTGTTGAATTACTCTGTTTTTGAGTCTGAGAATGTACGAGTCGTCTATAATCCCAACCTATAACATAGCAAAACTTAGGTTTAAACATCTGCTCACATGTTGGCCTTTTCCTGTCATACCATGGGAAACTGTTTTAACTTCGTGAAGTGGGGTTTGAGTGTAAAGTGACAAAATTAAGTTCAAATTCACCAGATTTTTGAATGTACTGTTGGATACTACTGTCCCATAATGCAACCCACAAAAGAAAGGTGTAAGATGCTCACAGCTGGAAAAAATTCAAACAAACGTCAGATAGTGAAGGTAAAGCTCCAGAAAACACAAGTTTTCTATAACAGCCATTTGACCGATGTCAAAACAGACTGCGAAGTAATTCTTGCATCCTAACTGTAGAACACATTAATATGTACAGCTGTATAACTGTATAGCAGAGGTATTTGGAATTATGGTTATTTTTATGGTTATTTTTCTCTGACTTTCATTACTGGACAATGTTGACTCATCAGGCCTCCAACATGTGTATGCATGAACACTCACACAAAGAAAACACTAACCCTTACATTCAACCGAGGTGACTAAGGATCGCAAGTAGACAATACTTTGTTTTAAAGGGCTCTAACTCACACAGGCTCCGCCCTCTACTGGACGCTCTGGGTAATACTCTCCTCCAATCAGAAGCGACCGTTCACCGACTGAAAGTTTGCACAGGCGTAGTCGGGAAGTGCCTACTCAAGTACGAGCGAACCGCACAGGATATAAGGCAGCACACATCACTGCTCGACGTCCTTTATCTCGCGATTTGCCCAGTGACTGCCGTTCTTCATGGATGGAGTCGCCGCTCCAAGAACCTCGTCAGTGCCCCGCCATGTCTTCACAACGCCGGCTTCAAGTGCCTTAGTGGGGACCCCGCAGAGAGCAGTGTTGAGCAGGCACCGCACAGAATATAAGGCAGTACACATCACTGCTCGACATCCTTTATCTCGCCATTTGCCCAGTGACTGCCGTTCTCCATGGATGGAGTTGCCGCTCCAAGAACCTCGTCAGTGCCTTCGCAACCCCCGGCTTCAAGTGCCTTAGCGGGGACCCTGCAGAGAGCAGTGTCGAGCAGCCACCAGCCTGCACTGCCTGCCGAGCACGGCCTTGGATTCGACGTCAGCGGGATCATTTACGACACACTTCAATGTGATGGTCATCCGCGATGGGAGCGAGGAGGAGCTCGAGATCGACAGCGTCGTGGTCCTTACCCCGGCTGCTGCATCCGGTCATGCCTGCTGAGTCACCTGCCTAATCTGTGGTTGACAGTGAAGATGGCGGCGATATGTCATCGGTGTCCGGTACATCAGCCTCCCCACAGAACCTCACCACCGACATTGCTCCGCCGTGACTTCCCTCTTGTGATGACCACTGCGGCCGGTCGGTCAGGATCCGTGTGGTTGGGTCGATTTCATGTCGCATGTGTTCATGCGACAGGGATTCGCATTCATCGGGCTTCACCCACTATACCCATAGAGTCCAGTAGAGCGCCTGCGTGAGTTAGAACGAAGGTTTACAATATTGTAACTCCAGTTCTATATGCACAGGCAGAGCACTCAACCAAGGGAATTCTCATGATTTGGGTTAAAATAAACCCTTTCTGGCAGAAAGCCCAGAAGGCTAACCTCTCCCATGTTCAGCAGACACGTGCTCCAGCTTGGAGGATAGTATTACCCATTTAGTCCTGTAGAGGCCTCGGCCTGTGCTAATAGAAACTGGGGTTTACAATTTTGTAACCTTTTGTTAAAAGCCAAAAAGGTTGGGAACCACTGCTGCGCAGTATCAGCATGTGTTATGGAGATCTAAGCTAACGTATTACATTCCATTATACTGTGAAGGTGTTGCCTCTACTGTGCCCACCACCTGTTTGTGTGCATGCTTTTTGTTGCTGCATATGACCTTTCAACAGTGAGACTGAGCTGATGGGTGGACTCTTTTATCTTGTTCTGGGCTTCGCAATGCAGCAAGTCTGCGGCTGGGACTCCCTCGATGGCCAGGATGACGTCACCGGCACACAAGTTGGCTACGGCGGCCTTACTGCCGGGGGTGATCTGGAAGTGGGTAGAAGAAAAATAATATATAACAGAAATATAGACACTTTATTTTGATTGCTTTGCTAATTAATCCCCCAAACGTTTTTTTTTTCACATTACTAAATATTAGTTTAAGGCCTTGAAAAAAAGATCCATAAAGATTTCTATATTATCAATTTTGAGTTTCAACCACTAACCAAAATATTCCTTGCTCAAATTCAACTGACATCTCTAATTGATGGGGGTCGTGAGAAGTTTGGGACCTAGAAAGAGGGTTATGAAAACCTTTGTTTAGCACATTAGTGGAAGCGAAGGGAAATTAGTCTGTTTGTACTCGTTTTGTTTTTCCTATTGAACTTATTTTGGTCCTGTTAGTTAGTCTTGTATTAGGCTATATTTAATCTTCCATGAGTATATTTTATCTAAAGGTTTAAGTTTTCCTATTTAAATAATACATGCCTTCTAGCAATAAAGGCTTCTGGTATTGAGATTGAGAGATGTTGCTGGGTTACTCCAAAAATTCCCATTCCAATGGTCCTGTATGTACAGTTGGGGCAGCATTGTAAAAACCTATGGTCTGTTCTCCATCACTGACACTTCATCTCGTAATGCACAACTCAACTGTTCATGTTCCCCTGCTGGAATCATGAGAGTCTCACCTGGCCTAAATACTCCTGCGAAATACAAAACACAGACTCCACTAAGAAGCCCAGCTATTCAGTCAAACTCATAACAGAAAAGATTCAGGCCATGCATGACCTAAATCTACCTTCTTTTTCCCCCCACCACATGCACCCTGCCAAGCACGAGCTGCTCTCTGAGGTGCAGGTTGAGCTGGTTGGTATGCACGCATGTAAACTGCTCGTCCCTTGTCATGGAGATAAAGTAAACATGCGCTGCTTCCCACTAAGTGACAGCATCCAGATGGAATATGTATTCCGCTGGCCAGGAAGTGTCCAAGATGAATAAGAATTCCCAGAGAGACACCAGGGTCACCGAAAAATACCTTCGGAGGCAACTTCAAACCCAACTGCACATTCCCGCACTTACACTATACAGGCCGTGACCTATGCTCAGCCATATTGCATTACGGGACATAGCTACGCTGGGACGCTGCATTGAAACTTGAATTAGGTCATCTGCCTATAAATAACTGGATGAAAGTGCTGAGGGGATGTCTCATGCTGCCAAAGAGGGAGCAGTGATTTACAGTGGAGCATTTGTTGGGGGGGCTGCTGTCTTACTGTATGTTTTACGGCTCTGATGTCTGTTACCTGACACTGTGCACAACTATGCTTTTTATTGGATTCTTTCGTTTAGCTCAGTTGTCACGTCAAACATTTGTCTTTGTTTGAAGTACTGTCTGTTTTCTTTTTCTTCTTTTGTCTTCGCTGCCTCCGCTACCTTTTCTCTCCCCCCCCTTTCATTTCCTTTCCTTCCTTCTTCAACTGATCTGCTTGCATGAAAAATCCCAAAAGCTGAAGAAGAAACAAGATAAAAACCAAATGCTGCACTGTTAACTTAAGATACTTGAGTACAATATAGAAATATAGGTGTATGTAGTTTTGTAAGTAAAACATGCGAAGTAAGAATGAATGAAGTGAGGGATTCAAAAAGGAAAGAGAGAATCCAGTTTCAGTCATAAGCTTTCCAATAAGAACAGCACTGGGGAAACCAATCTGGCTGTAGTGAAGCACACAGTATTCAAGCTAGTACTGTATTTAAAGCTGCCTTCATCAATATTTCAACAGTGTATCAAATGACTATCTGTAAAGTAAAAAGGGATCACTGCTAGTGTCAAACTAATTAAGAGCTCCTATCACCTGACTGCAGCCAGACAGTTTTAGAGACTAGCTGGTGAACATGGTGGAGCATTAAGCTGCTAAAGAGGCGGATATTTCCCCTCAGGAGTTGGTGGAGAACAAAACAAAGCTAAAAGGAGATCGGACTGACATTCCAAATGAATGATGACGTTTCTCTGTATTTTCTGGATGTGTTCATAGGCAACCATTTTCTAACATTGTGTTTAGAGCTTGTAGCGCATTAAACAAATAAAAAAATAAAAAAACACGTCAGAGTTAAACAGTTAATACGACTTTAAAGTTGGGAAACTTGAAGGAGACAGATTAGAAAATTGATACAGCAGAGATTGCCATATAAAATATGGTGCCCATTGTGGGCTTTATACCCATAGTCTACATTTGGTGAGTCATACGCTTCCCATAATACAACTAAATTGCAATGTCACTGCCTGCCTGGTAACCGCCTGAGTCAATCAAGGCCCAAGTTTTTAACACAGGCTTGAGGCCTTCACAGGGTTTTTTTGTGCGATTTATTGCCACGTCAATATATTTTTCCTAACTGTTACTTTTCACACAAATGCAAATACTACGTGGCATAAAAGCGAAAACTACTAAATCACTTTGTGTGGAACGGACAAAAATAAAAAAAAATAGCTTATACAGCTATACAATAATTTACCTCATAAAATCCAGACGCTGTTCTGGATCAATAGGATCATCTGGTTTGATCATCTGCCTGCATGAATCTAAAGAAAGTGTTGCATATAGCTAATTTGCATCGCTGCCGGGATGAATAACTTTTGATGCAAAATATTCCCAGCAGAGAACTTTGCATTTGCAATTTGTATATTTGTCACGCCCCGGGTGTGCAAAGACCTTTATTGTTCTAAATGTATCGTCTCCACGCTCAAGCTAAAATAACTCTGATGACATCACCAGGGTTATTTTCTCAGACTGGCTCCTTCAGAGCGACAGAAGACGGTATACAACTGTTTCCACAGGCTGAGGACACGAAGATCAAATAAACTGATCTCGATGTGTAAACTTGGCGCCGTGCCCCTTTAAGGCCGCTGTCTGCTGGGGGAAAAGATGATTATCGCTCGTGTTTACTTTCCCCGACCAGCTGGGAACACCGGCAGGTCATAAAGGGGACGACGTTCCTGACCAAAAATGGCAGTGAAGGAAGACATTTGTGTTTAAATGAAGGCTGACAGTTCAGCGACTGTATTGGTGAGCTTTTTAGCCAGGTATATCAGAGCTTTTCACTTTTTATGTCTTTACCGACTCTCTCCCTTACAAGTATATTTTGAAACATTGCTTCTTGTATTACTGCTCGCGTATCGTTTACCCTCCCAGATTCCTCTCCTTCCTCGTCCATCCCTCTCATCACACGTCCACTAACACAACAGCTGTGGGGTTATTGGACGGAGCCAGTGGTTTGGAGACCTAACTATGCTTTTAGCCACTAGTTCCTGAGGTCTTCTCCTAAATATAGACAGACATAACCCCAACAGAGCGGGATTACTGGGTCTCCTCTCATCTGATCCTGTGTGACATCGGGGGATACAGCACTCAAAGTCTGACTGCTGATTAATACACCACTGTTCATATTCAGCATGTTTACTTGAATCTATATTATGCATTTCTTTATGTACTGACTTTTTTGTTTTTCTCTAATTATTCATTTATTCCCTTCCTTCGTCTTTTCTTCAATTCATTAATGTGAATTAGTGAGCTTTAAAAGGTGCTGATTTGTTGTCTTTGGACAGAACCATGCTAGCTGGTTCCCTTTACTTACAGTCTTTGTGCTAAGCTAGGCTAACCGTCTAAGTGGTACTGATCGTCTCACGTCACTCTGGCCAAGAAAAGGCAACAGTCGAACAACTCCTTTAAATGGGATACGTTTTCATCAGTTACTGTCTGTTTTCTTTTTTTCATGTGATTCAGCCACTGTGGTAATTTGTTTAAACAGGAAATACCAAATTAGTTTCAGGAAACCATCATTTCATCAACAGATGAAGCTGGATTCCATCTGAATCAACAGCCGGGACGCATCTGTCCATCGTGAAAGTTCGTTCGATCATCCGAAGGGTCTGTAACTCGGTTACTGCGAGCTTTCTCTAATGAGTCACGTTTAGTTTTGCACATGTAATCTGACATGTCCCGGCTCGGCCTCATGCCGTCAGCCTACGATAATGACAGGCTGCGTGATGCTGCGTGTTGACCTCACGCCGACATTTACAAGCTTTTGAACAGCTGCACCGTCACACTAGACGCATCTTGGGGATGCATATGTGACACGGTGCTCATCTTCTCCGGTAAAGACAAATACATTTTTTTCCATGGGTTGCCTCGGCTGTCACCACGAATGCGTGAAGGATTTAAACAAATCACAAATTTCTACATCTGGAGTACTCTGGACTTTCTTTTGTCTTTCATGTTTTTAATCAGTTCATTTGTTCGAATTGATTAGCACACTGCCCTCCTTTATACTCCAGTCTGACATCCACTCAATGACACACTTGTGTGTGTGTGTGTGTGTGTGTGTGTGTGTGTGTGTGTGTGTGTGTGCACATGTCAGAGTACAGTGTAAGCTGCTATTTGTATCTAAGCCTCTTGCATTTACTGTGGCACAGGTGCAAGCCCCATACCAGCCCAGACAGACTCTTTCTAGAACCCTCCTGGAAACACAATGTCGAGGCTGGCGGTAACACGGACTCCTCTGGACCGGATCAACAAAAGGATTAAAGCACATTCACATTTTAGACACTTGGCTTCTGACAGTAGAAACATTGTCAAATCCTTGATAATCAAACGACCAACCAGCAGTAAAGACTGGTGAAATCTGTCGAAAAGGTTTCGTATTCATCAAGTTATCACGAGGATTATTAATTAATAGAGACCTTCCTATCACTCACTCACCCTGGAGATGGTCAGGGGCTGGTTGAAGTCCTTTCCTCCGGCCAGGCGAAACCCCCAGGGGGCCGGACCGTCCAACAGGATTTTGACTGACATGACCCTTTAAAGTCTCCCCGCTGTTGGAGAACAACAGCACAGACTGTAAACTGCACGCAGCGGGGAACAAAGTTAAAGAGCAAAGGGATATCAAAGGGATGGAGATTTTGACCCATGTGGGTGGGTGCAGTGGGAGGAGAATGGACAGACCCCACCCCAGAAGTGAAGTAATTGGTCAGATTTGGGGAACTGGCTCCCAGACTGTTCTACCAGCACTTGCTTGCCAGTCTCCCTATTTCTGTAGAGCACTTTCTTTCTTATTTCTTCTTTTCTCCGTTACAAATTCTCTCTCAAATTAGAAATCAACATCTTGCCTGTTCAATTAGGCGTTGCCCAGGCTTCAGTCGTCCTAGACAAATCCCGTTTTGGCTCACGGTCTGCGAGTACCTACATGGACACGTGTAGACAGAGTGAGGATGTAAACCAGGTCATAGTCTGGCTGGCCTTCTCTCTCTCTCTCTCTCTCTCTCTCTCTCTCTCTCTCTCTCTCTCTCTCTCTCTCTCTCTCTCTCTCTCTCTCTGTCTCTCTCTCTCTCTGGTTGACGAGTCTTGCTGCTCCTGTCCTTATTTGGTGTGGAGGCGCAGCTCCACTCTGAGGCCCTGGATGTCCCACAGGCGCATTCCAGCCACTATTGATCTGGATGGGACCCAGGACTCTCACCCCGGAGCTTGTCAACAATCCAGTTTCAACACACCGTCTCTCTTTATCTGTGTAAGGAACTGGATCCGTGTTGGCCGTTAAAATTATTAGTTATTTTTCATCTCTCAAAAGATTTCCTCTCGTCTACAAAGACCTTATCTACGGTTCTCTTTGTTTATGATCACAGTGTTTTATTCCAGCCAGCTGAGGATATCTTTTGGAGTTGCCAAATTGTCAACAAAGTGAGAGTGAGGCTGTATCAACACCGACAGGCTTTCGCTCAGAGTTTTTCCATGAAGTAACTGAATCAAAGTGCCAGTTGAAACAGTCGTGCAAATTAAGAATCACACCACGAAATCCATCAGCTGCCTGAAGCGTCATTCCATGTATGTATTCTTAAGTGAACCAGATTTATGGGTTATTTCTGCAGTTTCCATGACGATAACAAATAAGGGAAGTTGATAGTGGAGAATACTCAAACTTTCTCTCTCTCTCTCTCTTTGCAGACATGTAAGAGTCTGCCTGCATTACTGTAAGTTTCCCTTTACACTTATTCTCTCTGCGACTAATTCACACCTGCAACAAAAGCAGGTGAGCATATATAGAAGATTATATTTCTGTTTATCGTCTACAATTACGATGAAAAACAAAAACAAAAACACGATAAATGATTTGATCCTATCACGTATATTAAGTATTGTCTGTGCTGTCAAAGCCTGATCAGTGAGCCCCCTCCTGTTTTAATCCACAGCTGAAAATAGTCCCCAACAAATACACTATTTACTCTTGTATGAGTAATATTGCTAAAAACGGTGCAGTGCCAAGCCGTTGAGAAAATGACTAACCCTGTATCCAGATCGGTTTCAGAATGGGCATGGAGCTACACGACAGAGTAGGGAAGTCCTAAAGTACCAAGAGACGGTCCAGTGAACTGTTGTTTTTGGTACTTTGGACCACTGGTGGTCAGCAATAACACGCTTTTAGATTTAAAAGATAACCTGCAACCCTGTGGAGTTTTCAATGTAATCAAAGTTTAGTTTTTTTTCTTTTTGCACACCACTGCCACCGACAGTCCATATGTGGAACAGAGTGAAATAGAGAGAACATGAATGTGTATAACGTCACCTCCGTGCTTAAAATAAAAATATTAGAGGAAAAGGGGTTGAGAGCCCTGAATCGTACCTTTTAAAACATCACAAATGAGATCTTCCTTTTCAGTCGTCATCAACTGAAGTCGTCTTCCTGTTAAGCTGAAAGGACGAAATGATTGGAAATATTTCATCTACCAGCTGGATTTTATTAGCAATACAGCCCCCATAAAATCATCCAACAAATGCTAAGATATTGTAGAAATACTTAGGTCCAAGAGTGTGCATCGAATTTGATATTAACACCAACAACATATAAGATTAACATTTTCATTACATGTATAAACATAGCAGGAGTCAAATCCACGTCTTCAATCCAAATCTGTTCTGAATGTTGTATCAAAGGCAGACCAGAGGGTTACTGTATGTTTCAACACTGTAGTTTGTGATCATTCTGTGCACACCTTCCTGATGTTTTCTACACTATATATGCATAAATTAAAGTTTTTGCATCACAGAAGAGGTTTACATATACATGGCTAGTAAATTAGTGAGTTGGATGTAAGGCAGCAATCACCAACTCTACTCACTAACTACAGTAACTTCAGTTTAAATATGTCACTGGCTTTTAAAACAACGAAGATCTGGAGAAAAAAAAAAAAAAAAAAAAAAGGCCTACATGCCTGGCTTCAATAATAACTTTGAAGAAGTGGAAATTAGCACCACTGATGAAGAATGTGAAGAAAGAAGGAGAGGAAACCAAATATGATGGTGGGTGAGAAAAAGCTGACTTTATAAAGCAAGTGGATGTTGGCCATTTTACAGCTCTCATACAAAAGGCTTACAAAAACACCACAGACACACACACACACACACACGCACACGCACACACACACACACACACACACACACACACACACACACACACACGCACACACACACACACACACACACACACTGTGTCCTCACACCAACTGAAATAGTGGATGACGGGGTGACGTGAAGGACGGTGAATGATAAAACAAAAATATATCTTAAGGTGCTTTAACAATTGTTTTGCTCTCCATCCCATGTGAAACACATAACAATGAGAAAATAAAAACACATAAATCATATTCACCGAGCATGACAAGCTAAAAAGGGCCGATAATTGCAAACAGTATATGACACGAGACGTTGAACCACTCACTCTGACAGCGGGGTTTTAAAAGATAAGAAAACTGCAGTCACATGACTCAGGTGTTTGATTACATGTCATCTGACTTAAATAACTCGGCATAAAACATCACGTCACCTTGCATCATCACAGCTCATGAACTATCGTGTTGTTTTGTCACTCAGCACCTATCTGGACAACGAGACATGACAGTAAAATAACACGCCTTCAAATGTGGGACGTTAGAAAAGCATCGCGTTGTTCCATCCGTTCTAAAAATTCGTCTTGTGACACAGTTCGACCAGCACTTGTCCTCTAATAAATATAATACCTAAAAGGTTCGGTCGCCTCTTTGCACACGCTTTCCAAACACGACCAGATCGTCCCCGGAGTGTTGGCCGTGTCCACAGTCGTAACGTCTAGCGTGTCAAATCCGAAGTGAAATTTGAGATCAAACAAACACCAAATTGTGTTAAAGGTTTCGTTAAAGTGCATCAATCCTAGTGTGAATATGAAAACAAAAAAACAAAAAAATTTTGTTTCCTAATCTTATACTTTAGAAGCTATTACATCAGGTTTAGACAGCAAGTGCAAGACTCAATGATACTTTTCACACTTCCCTCCATTTGCAATATTTGAAATGATTGCGTTGTAATGATTAACGATCGTCTTTCATTTTCCCCCCCAAATTCTTATCAACCAATCAACACATTGGGCGACACGCGACATTGATACATGCAGATGTCTTCTCCACATGTACGCGTGGGACCTCACATCCTTTTACCTGAATAACCCCTTCAACACAGTCGGTATGCAACAGACCCGCCGACAGAATACTGTTTCTACAACACTCTCTGCACTCAATGTCTTTGGGGATATTTGTAATCGAACACTGAAATGAAATGTAACAAGTGTTTTTAAGTTTGAGACAAACTGGAGACAAATAAAAATAAAAAACAAAAGAGGTGACCGTGGTGATCGTACTGCCCTTTAAACAGAAGGAAAAGCATCACAGCGGTGCCCTGTTTTCAGTCGTTCGACTGTTTTTCGCAAAAGTTCCTTCCGATATGCTTCCGTCACAGTCAAAGGTTAAAGGTCGCTGACTGGAGCACAAAGTTTGGGTTCTCCGTGATAGAAAAATAAGGATAAAAAGATAAGATAAAAAAAAAACAACAACATTATTTTTTTTTAAAGAAGTCTTCCATTAAAGATGGCTAGTTAGAGCTAAAGGTTGTGTCTGTGTGAAGCTGACGAGCCACACACACACACACACACACACACACACACACACGCGCACGCAAACACACAAGTGTGCGACAGGGTCTCTGGGAGGTGGCGTCCTGCGGGTGCTGTGCTGAGGGCGAAGAACGTGTCACAGAAAGGGGCGGAGCCAGCGGGCGGGGGTGTCTGGAATCATCATTATAGCGGCTTCACGTAGTTTCCTGGGAAGGTTCCAAACAACTTGCTCCGTCGAGAGGTCCCTTCAAAAACAGAGAGCAACACAACGAGATCGTCAGTGCTCCAAACTCTGGCTGAAAGGTGGCGGCAGCCGTCACGAATATTATTACAGCTCGCTGCAGTCTGGAGACCCGCCAAGCCTGGAGATCACACTGAGTCACATGAGAACATCTTAGGAGGGCAAAGTTTTGCCCCAAAAGAATGTTTCAGATTAACATCCAGATTCTCGGGGCTATCAGACCTGGAGGATAACGTTGACTCCCTCCACAGTGAAGTTGTGGCTATGTGGTGAGATCACACCGCCACCTAGTGGTCTTTGTTTGTTTTAACGTTTGCAAAGTACCTCCGGACCACACACCCCGTGTAGACGGCAGCAGCTTCTATTCGACCAACTGTTACAGAGTGTACCGGCTGTTCTGTAAGAGAGATTCTTACAGTATCATAACTGCATGCCTCATTTTTGTATGCATATTTGCTTATTTATAATACTTCTGTGGATCTTGTTTCTTTCACTATGTATCTTGTTTGCACTTTTCCTTCTGCACTTTACTTTTGCTGCTGTGATCCTGTAAATTTCCCCTTGCGGGACTAATAAAGGAATATCTAATCTAATCTAATCTAATCTAATAGCCAATAACAACCCTGTGTTCCCTCCTCTTACCAACAAACCAGCCATCGTCACACTTCTCCATCACATCGACGACGTCGCCCTCCTTCAGCTCCAGCTCGTCCTCGTTGCGAGGCATGTAGTTGTACACGGCCTGGAACCTGTGTGAGGAAAACTGCTGGTGAACCGACGCTCACGCTATTCTGCAGTACTGATACTGAAGAGTAAGTATTTTTCAGTTGTGTGTACTTCGCTTGTGTTTAAACGTTATACCAATAAAGCAAATGTCAAAACGTAGTATTTCTTGATTACAATTACCGTACACACATCGTATATATCAGCTTAGCACGATATATACGTATAGATGCATAAAAGAGATATATTTTATTTCTTGGATAACGGCCAATTCTGTGGAATAGTGAGAAAAATAACTTACGGGTCTCCTCCACCGTGGAGTACATCCTGTACCAATCGCTGTGAGAGAGACAGAAACAGACAGGAAGTCAAAAATCGTACATTTGAAAGTCTTTTCTGTCGGGTGTGAGGATGTTAAACGGAGAGACTTGTCTCAGGTTGTCGCTTATGATGGGTAAGGTGTAATTTCATACCCGGAGGTGTAACTTCTTTAAAAAAAAACAAACACGAATGAACAAACACACCAAGCGCTCACAGCAGAAACACTACAACTGATCCTTTCTAAAAAAAAAAGGAAGATGACATTGTATTTGAAAAACAGCACACTTTAGTATATATTCTGTATATTTGTGTTGTGATCACTAATGAATGATGCGGTTATTTCTAAAGATGTCCTTCCTGGAGTACAGTAAGAGCACGGTTGAATGAAGACATGCCCCCCTACCCTTCGACCTCTAATGGGGGACAGATAGGACCTCCGGAACAAGATGGGGCTACGAGGAGGTTTACCACCAACAACTGGATCCTGCTTAACAGGCAGAAAGACCAGAAGCAACACACACCGATAATCTTCAACAGTAAACGAGTCAGCGGGCCTTCTCTATATGAGCTGAATGCACGAGCACGAAGGCCAACGGCATGCTGCAAAACACCATCCATCAACATGCAAAACGCCAAGGGCCATCCTCCTGAACGCACCACAGCCAACCAACACGGGTGCTCCCTGCTGTCCGGGGGGGTTCCCACCATGGAGGCGGAAAGAGAACCGGAGACAGCGTTGGGGGCAGGGGTCGTGTTCTTTCCTTTTGAAAGTCGCTCAGTGGCGCATAAAGCCCCCCGCTCCCCCAAAAGTCGACTCAAGAGTATAAAAGTAACCGAATCCTCTGGACTGCTTCTGCATGAGCGAGCCCATAGAGCTCGGGTCTCCTTTCACCCCGAGGCTCTCGAGCCCATGAATGGAGAAAGGAGAATAACTATGGATTTGGTTGCTGTGCATTTTACAACTTTTAAGACCTGATGATTTAAATAAAGGGGGCTATTTAAGTGTTCGTCCTGCGAAGTTGATTTACTTAAAAGGAATATACCCGCTGAGTTACAGACGTCTCTTTCCCGCCGTAAGCCTAAGGTTTAAGTCTTTTTGGGGCCCCATGGCATCACATGACGGACCCGTAAATTGCACTTCCACAGTTTTGTTAGATTTGCTTCAAAGCCCGGAGCTCTCCCTGGAGGCTTGGGTCGTACAGCTTAAGGCGAGTTAGAGTTAAGAGTTTTTAGGTGAACTAATTCCACTCAAAATGAACTTTAAGATCAACTTCACGATAACCAAAACGCATCTTGCAAAAAAAAAAAAAAATGCGCCATGCCTCGCAAACATTGCCCGGTAACGGTTTCAGTCAAGCCGCACAAATCTTGGTTGAAGAGCAAATTCTTTACTGCATTTGCTCTTCAACCCCACGTCGTCGCCAGCTAGTAGACTGCTCCGAGCAACCGGCAGAAAACTAAATCTGAATGTTGCTGGTTCCAATATTTGGCTCTGTGTGACGTTAATGCGAGACGAAGACGGGAAACACTTTTTCTGACATTTTTTTACTTCCTATTTTCCATTTTGGAGACTTTTGAAAGATTCATAAGACATTTTATTCCACTTAAAGCCTTATGTTTAGATTAATGAATTCAATGCATTTTAGTTTTTTTTTTTTTTTTGGCTCTGAGGATACCCTGATAAATCATCACCATATCGCATACATGATAGTGCACAATGTATGTTAGTGGGCATGACGTAGTCTCAGCCACGGCTGCAAGAAACGATTATTTCTCATATCTGTTAATCTGTTTAGTTCATAAAAAGTCCACAAATAGTTGCCAAAAACACAACCTGGTAAATTGTGATGTGCATTCTTCCCTTACAGTCAGACAATTTACAAAGATATGAAACAGAGAAAATGCAACAAATTATCAGAGCGTTTTCCTGAATGAATAACATAAACGGTTATGGATTAGTTGACTAATCACTTCAACCATAGTCTCAGCTTCAGCAAGCTCAAGACACAAGTCGTTAGAGAGAGGCATCATCAGATGAGTACTTCTCATAGTCCCTGGCACCACAAACATGATCTAAATCAACGGCATCATCTCAACATTCCGGCTTTACCTTCACCTTGGGGGACCTACGTCCTGGATGAGGAACAGTGGGGGGAGACCGCGGAGTGGCGAGGGGAGGAGAGGCGGGCTTAGGGGGAGTCAGGGCGGGAAAGGGAATCGGCGACTCTGAGTCGGGGCCGGATGTGACCAGGTGAGACAGACGGAGAGCGATTGAGGGGTGAGTGACGGAGAGCGGGGAGGGGACTTTTGGAGAAGGGTGAGAGCAGTAGAGGGGAGGTGGTGAGACAGGCGGACAGGGGGAGGCTGAAGGCAGCGGTGATGTCATGAGGAAAGGACGGGATGGGGGACGAGGGGAGACGGGGGGAGTGGGAGGGATGGCGCTATGATGCTGCTGCTGTGACCGTGAGAAAGACGACAAAGAAGGAGTAAAAGAAGAAGGAGAAGACGAAGAAGGAGTAAAAGAAGAAGGAGAAGACGAAGAAGGAGTAAAAGAAGAAGGAGAAGACAAGAAGGGTAAAAGAAGAAGGAGAGAGAAGAAGGAGTAAAAGAAGAAGGAGAAGACGAAGAAGGAGTAAAGGAAGGAGAAGACGAAGAAGGAGTAAAAGAAGAAGGAGAAGACAAAGAAGGAGTAAAAGAAGAAGGAGAAGACGAAGAAGGAGTAAAAGAAGAAGTAGAAGGAGTAAAAGAAGAAGTAGAAGAAGAGGATGGAGTAAATGAAGAAGAAGTAGAAGACGAAGAAGGAGTAAAAGAAGAAGTAGAAGACGAGGAAGGAGTAGAAGAAAAAGTAGAAGTAGAAGACGAAGAAGGAGTAAAAGAAGAAGTAGAAGAAGTGGATGGAGTAAATGGAGTAAATGAAGAAGAAGTAGAAGACGAGGAAGGAGTAGAGGAAGAAGTAGAAGACGAAGAAGGATTAAAAGAAGAAGAAGAGGGAGGGGGAGGTAAGGAGGTTAGAGGTGGTGGTATTGAGGGTGAGGGGAGGACGGAGGGGGGAAGCCTTGTCAAAGTGGAGGGAGAGACATCAGCCTATGGAGGTAATGACACACACATCAATTCTGAGGATGAAACACAGAAGCTAAATGCTGAGGATTTTTATTGAGCCCCAGAAAGGAAATGGAGGGAAAAAAATGCACGATTTAAAATAAGACCTACTTTTGTGTATACAGTATGCTGTACAATAGTGATATTCTAAGACTTTAGAGTAAATGCAGATTTCTTCTTTGATTACAGTTACTACGAGGAACTTTTACTTTGTGTGGATTTTGGCGGTCCCTCTGGACAAAAGCGTATACAGTATGCTTATACAGTGGCACAGATGACAAGCATTAACAATAACTATATAGAAATAGCCAAATAGCCAGTATTAAAGTGAGACTGTTTCATCACCAGTTAAAAGTTCCTCATAGTAACTTTAATGGACAAATAATGTCAAAAAACTACGATACCTCACATCATGTACGGTACTTTATCCTCACACTGGCCGTATTCAAGATCACTCCCTATTTACTACGTAGTGTACTTAGTAGGAGAAGCATGTCCATGGTATGTACACTACTTTCTGCTAACAATCCTAATATTTACGTTCATGCGTCACATTTTACAGACGCAAAAATGACATCACGCAACACTGTGCCTGTGGATACCAAAGTAACACAGCAAATTCATAAATTCATATGACATCTTTATTTACTGCTCACTATAGAGTGAACTATTGAGTTTATATTATGTATATATAAGGAACTTCTGTTGCAGATGAGGATATAGAACAACAGATACACTTCAATGCAATCCTCAGTCTCCATTATTATCTGTCACCATGGACGCTTGATCATTTTGTTTAGTTACTTAACATAATGCTTTCCTGTAAATGCATTTAGGCTTCCCAAATGGCTACATGACACTAGTACATTGATCTTTGTGTCAAACCTTTGTAAGAAAAGGCAAATGTAGGTGTATTTCTTCCTGAGATTTAAAACATTTCCCTCCATCTAACTTCCAGGGCCCTGTAGTGTTTCCCCCAAAGCTCACACGATGCTCTACCTGTGGACTGAGTCCCTCATCAACACCTTTAATGTCCTCCTCTTTGTCCTCTCTAGCTTCATCGTCTTCCTCAATGAACAACTCAGTATATCCCCTTCCTTTCACCGATGGTGGTCTCTGAGGCTCAACTGGTTGCTCATTCAGCGTTTTTGACAGCCCTCCCCAAGTGATGGTTAGTGGCTCCATTGTTACAGGCTTGTGAAACTGCACCTCTAACTGGACGCCGGCCGAGTCGCTGGTTGGAGTTACTGCTGGGGGTTTCACAGCTGGCTGATGGGATTCCTCTGCTTTTAGATTAAACCTGCTCTGGGATTCCCTGGTTAGCATAGCTGCTGGGGAATCTACCGGGGACAATCTTGAAAAGTCTGTGCTGGTGGAACCATCCAGAATCATGGACAACAGCTCGTCATAAGGGTCTTTTACCTGCAGCTCAACATCAGGGATTTTGCTGCTTTTGCTTACTTCCACATGTGACTTGTCCTGCAGAGGAACTTGTGGGGGTGACTTTATTGGCTCTGGCATTGTGCAGGACAAAATCTCTGGCTTAGAAATATGTAATGATGGAAACATTCCTTTGCCACTGTTGTTTCGCAGTAAAGAGTCAGGCAGTGGAGAGACAAATGAGGGATGAGGCAAGGGAGGAGGAGGAGGTGGAGGTGGTGGAGGAGGAGGAGGAAGAGGCAGTTGAGAGAAAGGCAGGGGAACTAAAGCAAGTCTCCCTGGAGGAGTTATGGAAAACCTCTGGGACGGCAGGGCGGAGCCTCTTTTTGATGGCACAGGTGAGGGTGTCTTAGGTTCCTGTGCCTTTAGGAAAGGTGTAAGGTCAGTGGGGAGGGGGGGTGGTGTAGGCGGTACAGGGGTGGTTGTGAGGGAGCAAGCTGGAGTGGACTCTGAAGGGTCCAATGTGAGAGACAGCCAGTCGCTGGTGATAGCTTGCAGGTCAAGCCTTCTCAACGGGGGGTGACGGGAGGGGAGGTCACGAGTGGTGGAGGATGGAGGTAGATGGTAGAGAGGCTCCATGAAGGTGAAGTGAAAAAGAAGGAACAGTGGAATTTATAAAAGTAGAACAGAAAGTACAGTGTGTGTTTTGTGTGTGTGTGTGTGTGTGTGTGTGTGTGTCATTTGAGGCCTGAACAGAGCTAAACTTACTCCCTTACGCAGATGATGCATTTACTTATTTATCTAAATAAATTAACACTATTTTACTGAACTGAGACATTTTTTATTTGTTGGTATTTGTAAGTTTTGTTATTAACCAACACTCCTGTTCTGAAACATAAATAAATGCCCCCAAATTATAAATGAATCAATAAATTAATTTATAAAAGCAACTCAAAGTGCTTTATTCCAATTTATTTTTAAATTGCTGGTTGGACATTTACAACTCTATTGAATTGTTATTGTTTATTGTATTCTAATGTCACAATGTTGTAGTGATTCCCCTACCTTGATGGGTGTGGAGCTTGGTGTCCTGTTGCCAGGGTAACCATGTGGGTCTATGTGGTGGCTGGAAGTCTTGGACGGGGAGCGCTTGACGATGTCAATGTATGACACAGGAAAGATGCCCTGTTTGGTTGTGCCTGGGATCTTCCCCTCGTACCAGTTCTGGTCCACCTGCCTTATCACAATTACTCTCTCACCCTGCAGACACACAAAATATACACGATTGTTAACTGTAAGTATAAGCACCGTTGAACACAACGCCACAGTACGAGCTCGCCCACTTCTTAGAGCCACTGTGTAGATTTGTTTATGTGATTTGTAGCAACTTCAAAATCATCAAATTAGTCCAGCGGCTTTAGTTTTCTTTGTAGAAACACGAGACAATCGCAGTGAAAACTATCCCTTACTTTCAACCCATCTGACAAAACAATAGCTTTAATCACATTAAACACATCACGTAACTGATGATTTTTCATGCTTTATTTGCATCTGAATAATTACTTGCTTTGTCTTTCATTTGGGAACTTCTTGCATCTTTTGATAGTTCCTCAAGAAATAGTTATGAACCATGACATAACCTGTTACACTGTTGCGGCTTTTCATTCACACACACAAACAAATACACAGGCTACCTTTCTCAGTGACAGCTCCACATTAGTATCAGCATTGAAGTTGTAGCGAGCGACTCCCTCTCCGATCTCTCTGACATGTGCTGGTGGAGGAGGGCGAATCGGCTGCTGCTTCTCCGAGGATGGCACCCTCTGTTTGTGTGTGCGTTGGCGTAAATGTGTGTGTGTGTTGAAGAGGGAGAAAAATAAGGGACAAATTACACATAAGACGCGGCTGGTGCACAGGTTTAGTGCTCGCATGCGGTTTATTAGTTGCACACTTACTTCTACATATGATATGGGTAATATCCCCACCCGGCCGCGGTGCTCTCCTTCATACCAGTTGTTGTCTATCTGCCGGATGATGTTCACTGCATCACCCTTCTTAAATGTCAGCTCCCTGCAACACATTCATGTCATCAAAGTGCCAGCGCACAAACGGGAGGAAGACATAAAAAGCCTCATTTCATATCGACAGCATCAGCAACTGAACGTCAAACACCGAAACAGCCAAAAATAAGATTTGTTCATGCATATATTTAAAGACTGCAAAACATAAATCAGTTAAAGCCATCCAAGTGTGGTGGTGAGAGATGAGAGTGAAGTTTCTCAGAAAGTAAAATAAACTTTACGCAAGAAATGCACACAAATCCAAAATTGTAACGTCAATGCGATGAGTCGAGATGTGTTGGTATGCAGTTAGGCATTCGCACTTCAAAGCTAGCTTCCTCGTGCGTGCTCTGTGCATTTCCTGTACTCACTTAGCGGTTTGTGCCTTAAAATCATAAATGGCTCTCGCAGGCTGTTTCTGATGGAGGAGAGAGAACAGAATAAGTTGTGTCATCTGTTTATGGGAGACCTAGGAGATGAGAGTGAGAGAAAGAAAGCCGGCAAGCATTACCAGGCAAAACATAAAATAAAAAGCTTTTTTTTTTAAATATTTGTGAGAAAATGTAACTGTGCTGTGGCATTGTGATGCTAAAGACTAAATGTTTCATCTGAAATATTTGTGTAGTGCCAACCACATTATTAAAGTGTACTCAAGATAAAAACTGAGGTGTTATTTACGATTTATTTTCGAGAAGAAAAAAAACAAAAAACTACTTAAAAACTACTTAGTGCTCCAAATGGAATGCATGTTGGTGTTGAGAATACTAGCAAAAGGTTCACTGTTGTACCTCTCTGTCAGGAGTAGGCCTTCTACTCTGGGGTGTGTGGCGCCCATCCATGGTGGAATAACACCTGGAGACATCCTGGTCTGTGATTAGTAGAGACACGTGAGAAAGGTAACAGGAGTTACCATAGTAACCACAATCAAATCACTTGATGCATGCTCACAGAACAAAAATGAGCTTTTGGCGAAGTGCTGAATGGTACAGTGATAAGATGACGCCATTCCAACAAGTAAATGAGGGAATAAAAGCTCTAGGGTCAAAAAAAAAAAAAAGATTGTTTTATTTCCATTTCACTGGAAAAAACAAGGTGATTGTAATTCCCACAATATGAAACATGCAGTTGAACATTGCTGAAAAACAAAATAAAAGGGGGGAAAACAGCTCAAAAATGACTACTTATACAAACATGAACATACAAGCAAATGGCTTGAAGGAAAACATGAGTGTGGGATAGAAAGACGACTCCATAAAGTAATCTGCAAAACAGAAAAATCATACAACCAAAACCAATGATCAAATCATAAACATACAGAGGAATATTCCCATGTATTAACTTCAACCAGAGTAATAAACTGTAAATTCTCAAATAACTGTTTGCCTCAGTTAAAGTGAAGCTCAGGCATATATTATATATATAATAAATATCATATTTTAGTCCTGTAAGAAATCTACCCGTTTCTAAACTGCTCTTACTTACCATTCTGTTGCTCTGCTTTTCTTTCTAACAGAAATATTGTCCCCCCTCGCTATTTAATTCCAATTCTTCCTACTTTGTTCAAGCTTTTAAGCCACTGTCAATCAAAGCCAGCTTTTTTTTTTTATGTTTCAAATTAGGTTTCCAGCAGCTCAAATAGCATAATCCTCTCATGTATGAAGCAGACCTCTAATGTGAAACACCAGCAGGACGTGTTTATTTTCGCTGACATCACAGAACGAAAGAATGGCAATTATTTTAACACCAGGCTTTACTTGAGAATTTACAGTAAACATTCTCACTGAATTTCACATACAGAAAAGCACAGTAACGGATGTATCGGCTGACCGATTACGGGGATGGGGCGACAAGCCCATGCAATACCGAAAGAGACATTGAGGTAAATGTATGTGGATTATGTTTATTACCGTATGTTTATTCAAAGAAAACACTACGTGCTGGTATGACTGGCTCCATGACAAAGTGTACACATGCATAATGGAGGTGTAATATGTGTTTTATCTCCACCTGAGTAACAGAGACCATTTCCATTGCCCTGCTCCTCTCCATATTCGTTATTGTTTGAGGCGTCTGAGTGGCGCCCGTAACAGGCACTGACTGGTGACTGTATTCGCGGAGTGGAGGCGTCCCCTCCATGTGAGGCATACTCAGTGGGGCTCCCGTCTGGGTACAAAGATGCAGTGGACTGACCCCCGTGCCAACACCCCCTCCTCCCCCGCAACGAGGAGCTCCGCTCAGGCACATTGGGCAGCAGTTCGGCCAGTATTCTCCTCAGGATGCTGTCGTCGGGTGCCCTAGTTCCTCTCTGGCCTCGCTCTGCTTGAATGTGCTCATATATGTCTCTCAAGGCCGCATCTAGTGCTTCATAAATGGCCTGTTTGGACTTGGGCCTGCTGCCTCGATCTGTGCCGCCACTGCTTCTTCTGGAGGTCGGCGGGGAGCCCTTTTTCCTGCGGAAAGGCACTGGGCTGACCAGGAAGGCCAGCTTGGACATCGCTTGCTGGGACTGGGAGCTCTGGATTTGGGAATGGCCGCTGCGGCTCGGCTGTGAAGGTCTCTGGTGCTGCTGGCTCGCCTTTTCTCTCTCGTGGCGAAGCATGGTCGTGAAACGGGTGTAGGAGGCCGGGCAGCGGCCCTTGCAGGAGCTGATGAGGTGGCGGTGTTGGTAGCCCTGGCTCTGGCCTAAACTTTGGTGACCGGGTTGGTGGTGGTGATGGTGGTGGTGATGACGGAGGTGGTGGTGGAGGGTGGAAGAGCCGTACAAGCTCTCAGAGGAGGTCAGTGAGCAATGGTCAAAGTCGCTCTCGCTGCAAAATGAGGAACCCTCCACCTGGATGAAGTCGCTGAGGTCTGACGCAACAGCGTCCTGTTCGCTGTCGGAGTAGTCCGGGTTGGCTTGTGGGCCTTGAGGAACCGGAGGAGCGGGGAAGGACCGCCCACGGCTGGGCTCCGGCCCCACGCGGGGCTGACCCTCGGGCGGGCTGCGCGGTCGATGCCGGTGGTCCATGGTGTGAGGTGCCGCTCCACTGTTGCCGTTGCTGTCTTCCTCGAGTAAAGACTCTATGGAAAAACGACGTTTCGGAAAACTGGGTGTGGCACCGCCACCGCTGCTGGCTCGAGAGGACGAGCCGCCCGGCGTGGTGGCGCCTGAAGGCACCTCAGTATCACCCAAGTTGGGCATGGATTTGGACTTCTGAATAAGGCGCTCGTACGCAGAAACGCGGGTTGGCACCATATCTTGCGGCACCTCCATGCCCCAGGAGGGCGCCCAGGGAGAGAGGCGATGCCGATGCAGGTGAGGCTGGCGCTCGAGCTCCAGGATGCGAGCGCGCACCGAGCGGATGACGTCGGACGGGATGAGATGAGCTCGGTCGATCTGGTGCATCTTGCGATACAGCTGGAGAAAGCCTGGCGAGTCGTGCGCCCGTCGCCGGTGGAGGCGCGGCAACGAGCGACTGGAGATGGATCCGGTCGAACCCGAGGGGTTCCCGTCGCAGACCAGGGACCCGGCACTTTCCGAGCGGACGGCGTTGCGCCCGCCCGGGCCCGAGTGCCCGTCGTTGAGTAAGTCATCGCAGCTGCGCGACTTGAGCTTGCCAGGGACATGCGGCACCTCATCGGCGCTGCTCCACGTCTCAGCGTCCTGGCATTTCGCCTGCCAACTGTCCTTACAGCAGACGGACTGCTTGGAGGAGGAGCTGCCCTCCTCGCTGGCTTCCTCGTGGCAATGGGCGGGGTCAGAGGGGACGGGGGGGAGATGGGGTGGTGGACAAGGACCTGGGGAGGTCAAACTGTTTGAATACATGTTACATGCGTCCCCACCTTTCAGATGTCCAAGAAAAAGCAGCGTGGTGAAAGAGAAGAAGGAGGAAAGCATGTTTAGCAATAATACCCAGCAAAAAGGGTGGAGGAGCTGGGGAGAGGGTGAAGTAGGAGAGAAAAGAGTAAAGGTGGAAAAAAGAGGATTTGATGGGTTTTTTTCCTTCAGACTCCCACCAATAACGCATCAAGGAGACTTCTGACCTCACCAGACAGACATTGTGTTATGAAAAACATCACGGTCACAAATGACAATGGCGATTTCTTTAGGCGATGTGGTAAGTAAGTAAACACGCGACAGTCTGGGGACGAGAAGGGGCAAGAGATATCAAGTAAAAAAGGAGACGTTTTGTTTGTTTGTTTGTTTGTTTGTTTGTTTGTTTGTTTGTATGCGTACCTTTGGCTCTGGAGGGCGAGGATGGTGAGGAGCGAACCACAGCTTTCTTTAGGCTGCTGCTGGGTCTGTAGGCATCCACTGGTTTGGGGGAAGTTGGCGCTCTGCTCTGAGACTGAGCGTTCACTTGGGAACTGGTCGGCTCGGACTTCCTTCTCTTCCGGTAGTCGCTGGCAGCGCTGCAACACAGTCGGACATCAAGGACGGCACCATACACCGCCGCTGGTGCGTGCATGCGTTTGCAGAAGGCAAATTGTCTTACGAGTACATACTATTGACTATGTTTCCTGCATCGTCAATACAAACCATGTACCAAAACATCGTAAATAATACAACATATATGACAAATAATGAGCATCTCCATTCACCTCTTTGAACAACGTGAAAACATTCGAAAACATTATTTTCCATTTTCTAAACCAACAATACAAAGCTCATCCTCCTAAGAAATGTGGCTATTATCCTCGTATCTGGAAAGATGCCATACTTTCTTGTATTTAAAATGACTAAAAACCCAATGGGCTTTCTGTTCCGAACAAACACACTCAATGCTTACATGAATTACACGGCCTATTCATCCCATTTCTGCCCTTTCTGTTCACCGAGGAAATTGCGACTGAATAAGCAGGCCATTGGTGAAAGGGAGTAGGACAAGGGGAGGAAGAGGGGGGGGGGCTGAGGGAAGGATAGGAGGTGAAGGGCAGAATAAATAGGCTTGCAGGGTTAATTTATTCCGGCTCGGTTAGTGAAAGGGTGATGCAAAGCGCCACCGCTTCAGTGGGAAAAGAAAATAAAGGCGAACACTAATCCTTGCATTATTAATAACAGACACAGAGGCTATTTGCACCAGAGTCAAGGCAAGAAAGAGCAGTTGTGACTCCCTGCTGAATCACAACAAGGACCACTGCTGTTGAAAGGATGGGGGAGGGGGGAAGGGGGGGTGGGTTGGGGGTGGAATGGGGGTGATGCAGAGGAAAATAAAAGAAACAGAGGTTTACCTCGCCGGTCTCTCAGGAGCCTTGTCAGCGGGAGCGATGTGCAGGGATGTCTGAAATAGGGCAGACGACAAGAGAGAAAAGTGAGGTCCGCAGGAACAAAGACTCGAGGCAGAGCAGCTCACAATGCACAGCCTGCATGCGGTTGTTGTTGCTGTGCCACACTCAAAAGGCTCCCCCAGCGTAAGGTGCGACGGGCGCTGGTTCCACATGGCACACCTGAGCGGGGGAGGAGGCCGACCGGCGGAAGCGGTGAGGATAAATTCCTGCTCTCTCTCTCTTTCTGGAGGATGACGGCAAAGGTGATGGAGCAAAGGGTGTAGTGAGCTGAGCTCAGGGGGCAAATGCTGCCCTGCAAAATGTGGCATGGATCAGCCGGAATGGGTCTTAGTGGCAAAGAATGGGCGATACACTTTAACTGCAATGGTCTCTCTGAGGAAATGCTGACCGTGAAATCGAAACACACAATAATGTTGGAAATATGAAAAAAAAAAAAAAAAGATTTCCAGTGAAACCTAAATAAAAAAAAATAAAAATAAACAATAGATCTTCATAAAATGTCCAAGGAGACAGATGTTTTGCGTACAACCCCCCATGCAAAGAAATGAAGAGCACTCCAAAGCTATAAGTTCAACAGTCTTTACAAAGCGACATCATGCTCGTCTCGTGGTGATTGGCTGACACTGTGACATCACACTGAAGTGACGCGACACTACATCACACTCATTTTAAGAAATCATGTCTTACATTTTCCTGAAATAAAAAAGAGATTTTAAATTCCCGCGACTTGTTAGCAATGAGTGAGATTAACAACACCACTGGAACACTCATGAATGTGCGATTACCTCAATACGTTGGCGAGCGGAGATGTCTGGATTATAATCCAGCCGTTTTTTAGGAGGCTTGAGCCCCAAGCAGCAGCAGTGAGCAGGAGGAGCAGGAGGAGGAGCAGGAGGAGGAGGAGGAGGAGGAGGAGGAAGGTGAAAATGAGGTGAAGGAGGAGAAGTAGTGGTGACATCATGGGGAGAAACCAAAAAAAAAAAACGAGAAACATGTGAAGAGAGCGACACTCGTTAGAGAATCAGAGTAACCAGAGATGGACTAGTTCACAAACTAATGTGAGTGCACGCACTCAACACACACTAACACTTTCACTGACACTCACACACACACACACACACACACACACACACACACACACACACACACACACACACACACACACACACACACCTACACATTATACATTCATATGCACATTCCTATTTCATCTATTGATCTTTTATTCCTATGTGCTTATCTCAAAACAGCAACATTAAAACTACAGTATGTCAATGTTGAAATAATTAAGGCCTTCTAAATCAAACTTTACACACACACACACACACACACACACTGTGCTCATGTACCACACACACACACACATGCAGAGTGTGAGAGCAAGCTGTAAAGCAGAAAGCCGAGTGAAGCACAAGCTGCCGTGGTGATTTCAGAGTGCAGTGATTGGCCGATCGAATGCTGTGATTCAGTGCTGGGTTACTAGTGCAGATAAACAATTGTTCCCTCAGTCGGTCAAGACTTCCTGTGACTCGTCACCTCAATAAGACACTCAAACGCTGATCACACCGTGAGGCTCTGTCCCGGCGGGACCAGTCGGTGCATGTAGGGGAACCATCTACGCTCTAAGGGCTTATTCAGTGGTGTGAAAGTTTCAAAATATTGCAGGTCGAAAATGTCAACGCACAGCAAACACGACTCTGGGAAGCCATGCCAGCCAAAGATGGGACATTTTCACCTGAACATTTTGAAATAAGCCCAACAAACAATCACCTGGTGTCATGCTACGGCATGGACAGAGGCAGGGCACTTTGTAAATCAGTCAGGGTAGGGGGGTTCATTTGATCCCAGATCTGTGGCTAGAGGCAATCCCTGCCCGGGGCCACAAGGCCGTTATTGCCACCTACATCCAGCAGAGGGCGCTACAGCATTTAGCTTGTACAGTAGATATGCAGAGCGTCACTCCGGCAATAGTGATATATATATATATATATATATATATATATATACACACACACACACACATATACATATATATATATGTTGTTATTGTTATATATATATATATATATATATATATACCTATATATATATATATATATATATACCTATATATATATATATATATATATACAGATACATATATATGTGTCTGTATATATACATATACAGACACATATATATATATATATATACATAATATATATAGTTATGTTATATGTTAAGATTGATTGACTTTTCTGAGCAGTTCTACCAGTTAAAAGTCAGGTCATCTTAAGCATCTGGAGCTCTTTTTAAATATTTTTCCTGCTTATTTTTGGGCAAGATGCAACACCAAACTGAAATCAGATCATCCAGGTTTGTGCGTGAACATTTCAGTGCCTGCTAGCCACCAGACCAAAAAAACACCCAGCAACGCAGAGACATCACACAGCCTGTCACAAGGGTGGGGGATAGGGGGGAGGGGGAGGGGGGAGGGGGGTCACAGCACCCAACAAGTACCACATGCCCAAACAACTAGCCCCACCCAGTCTATTGGTGGAGACATTCAATAAAATAATAAAAAAAACCACGGGTGGAGTGGGAGCAAGTGGGTGTCTGCCTATGGCAGGGTTGTGCTTGAGGGGGTAGCTATGGCCCTGACTTACCGGCCGCCCAAACTCCAGCTCGGAAAAGAACTTATACCAAGGCTCGTTCTCTAAATCTATGTCATCATAGGTCTGGGAAAGCATGACAGTGACAGAGAGAGAGAGGAGGGAGAAGAAAGACAGGAGAAAGACAGTGTGGAAAAGAAGTCACACACAAAAGAAAGACATGGGCCTCATGGTTAGGAATGGACGAAGGTGGCACGGGGAGATGGGCACAGGATGAAGATTTCGACTGGCTCATGGGGGACGAAAGCAGTGATGCAAAAAAACTCATTTTACTACTGACAAATCATTGCTTCACTGCTTCACTGCTTTGGCATTTATCCCAAACCATTAGGGCATCCAAACTATTTGTTTCGGCAGTGTTTCACTAGTGCCACGTTGTCAGACCGTTATCGGACACTTGTATACGCTAAATAACCGAATACGCACAGTACAACTCTTACCGCCGTTGGGAAACCAAAGAGGCAGACAGTTCCACCACCTAGGCCCTTCTCAAATTGATATTGGTTCATTTCACGTGCAATACGACATCGACAGGGCTGTGAATCCCACGACAGAATCCCATTACCGCCGCCTTATTCTAAGCCTTAGCGAAGCTGACAGATAATGAAAATCAGGATGTTACTTTGAGCGTTACATATTTAACACCCAACCTCATTATCCACACCGTGGAGCCGGCTCAGTGGATGGAATATTAAACAGTACACAGCGGGGTGTCAGAAGGGGCCGGGGAAAGGTACGCGTTGTGGTTAAGAAGAGGAGAAAGCACATTTTGAAGACGTGTTCGTAAGAAGACGCGGGGGGGTTATTCACGTGGGCGTGCGGTAAGGAGCAGCGTGGCGTCACAATCTAACCGATCCGAGAGCTACACACCTGTGTACTTAAAGTACCTGATCAGATACAACATACTGACTTTTATCGCTGAACAGGTAAAACATCAAGGGAGGACAGTGCGATGAACCACTGAACTGTCAATTAAATATATTTTTCATTTTACTCTTTTAAATGCCATCCATGCATCTTTTTTTTTTTTAATATTACCTTGTTTTCTTTTAAACCCTGTCTTTAAAGGAATACGTCATCCAAAATGACCGTTTGCGTATCAATTACTCACTCCGCGTTGACCTTGAATTCTTAAAGAAAATGTTGTATTTCTTGCACGCCTCCCTGGAGATTTGATTAATTGAAAGTAACCGGTGGCGGTCAACAGCGTAAATATATCAAAACTGCTTACAAACTCTCACACAGCTCATGCGTTATGATCCAGGTCTCATTTATCCAGTCCTAAGGTGACACAGGGTGAGTAATTCATCTACAAATTGTCCTTTTATGGGTGGAATATTACTTTCATGCATTTTTTTTTTTTATGTCTCATGTAAAGCACTGTGAATTGCCTCGTTGTTAAGAAAGTGCTACACTAATAAACTTGAGTTATCCTGCCGCACTCTCCCCCCTGGAAGTTATCCCCATCGGCGCACTTAACCCCCTTCATGTATTAATGGAGGCGCTTTTAAAAAGGTGGATTTACAAATAATGAATTCAAAGTTGCAGGACTGAGATGTATCTATCGTATTAAGGCTCGTCAGCTGCCATCCAACGCCGCCTCGTCGTTTGCTTATTGGCTGGAAGCATACTGTACGTCCTCCACTATTTTGCATGTTACTGATGGTTAAGTATCCTGAAGGAAGCGGAGGTTTATCTTTTGCCGAACGTGACGCGATGAATGAAAACCCTTCTGTTGCATCACAGAGAGATGCATTTCCATATCAAATCAACCTGCAATAAACTGTCGGATAGGACGTCCGTATTTGCGTGCAACAAAATTAGACCGGTGAGCCCGAAACAACGGTTTGCCGCTGTGAAGCAAGTTCATCATCTCCTCTTTCTCAGTTGGATGTTCAGACTCAAACAGCGTTCTCTATTCTACACACAAGAGGCGTATTCATTTTACTGCGGAGACGATGCGTTGGTTACTCTGTCTGCTCCTTCTAACTCCCATTTCCCACATGGAAATGGGAGTTTTCGCGTTTTTTTTTTTGTCGGTGTTGTGGCGTTACGTCTCTCAAATACAGCTCTGAGACACATGAGTCACCCTGTAACAAAAAAAAAAAAAAAGAAAACGAGAGTCGAGAGCAGAAACTGCCAACTTACGCAAGTGGCAGAAACACTGTTTTTTGTTCCCTGTGGCTCATAATTGGACACAATTGGACAGTTCACCACCGAACAGGAGGTTTTTTTGGGAGCCATTTGTTTGCATGGACAGTGGAGAGAAAAGGCTTTTAAAACAGAGCCTCAGACAGCAGATTAGTCAGCGTGGGTTCACTTCTACTCTTCAGCTTTCTCCTTTTATTGCCTTATCAGGAACTGACTCATGCATTATTGCCCGGAGAGAGCTCTCTGCAGTCATCGCATTAAACGTCTGCAAATACCTTTTTTTTTTTTCTTCTCCTGTTTAATCTTCTCCCCACATAACAGGCTCCTCATCTGCAACCCCTTCTCCATTATCCTGTTCTCCATCTCAGATACCTTATGGCTATTATTCGTGCCCTCCCCCTACACAGTAATTATCTCCGTCCTGGCTGTTCACTCTGTGTGGGGAGAATGACAAAGCAGACATCCGTCACTAGAGGAAGCAGCGCTGGAAACCTTCGCTTTTTAACGCCCACGTCGTGCCTGACGGAAAGACGTCCACGCAAAAGCCCCGTAATGTGAAAATACATTAGGCAAGAAAGGTAAATGTGCTTGTGACTCTTTTTCTCAATTTGACCATCCAGTTATTGCATGTGCCGTAGCTCTACCTCTGCAGTGCTATTTCACTTCATTTTGCCTAATGTTTAGTCATTTACCCCTTCAGAAATGAACCTTCTAAAATGTCAACACAATCAAATGACAGAACATCTTCTAATATACTCACTGGTCTTTCGTGCTCCAAAATGGAGGACTTTCCAGGCTCATACTCAAAAATACTCTTCGGCTCCGCGCGGTACTTTCGCGTGTCCACCTTCCTGTTGGGAGGACCCCATTCGTTCCTGGTGCGAGAAAAAAAAACAAAAAACATGCTTCTCAGAAAAACAGCCCCCCCCCCGAAACAAAGTTAATTCATCAATAAATGAATCGTGAAAGAGTCGAGACAAAAAGCTGCTCGTACGTGTCGGGTGAGTCTCTCTCACGATCGCTGTCTCGGGCCCTCAGCTGGAGGAGGGACGGCATGGGCGGAGGTGGGGGTGGGGGCACAGGGGACGGCGGAGGCTCGCGAGGGCCCTGATGCCCCCCGTTGTCCGAGGGGCTCTTGGCGAGGGGCCTGTACGTGTGTGTCCGGGGGGCAGGGTGGGCCATGGTGGGGTTGGACGACAGGCTGTAGTCATCTGTTAAGGACAGAGGAGACATCGGAGGGAGAAGTAATGAGGCAGAGCGAGCCAGACAGGAGGAGACAAATGGGTCGGCAAGAAAATGGCTTATAGGCAACTTTTGTTTGCGCGCGGAGCATCTCTCACCGTTGTTTATGACAGCATATGTTGCGTTGTATGTGTCAGAATAGTCGTCATCTGTGGAAGAGGGGAACAAAGACAGATTGGTGTCCGTGCACAAACAGACGTCGCGGTGTCGAGGGAACAAGAGTGCAGTTTGCTCTCCTGAGAGAACAGCGCTTTTAGTCCGCTTGGATACAGTCGTAAAAGTGAGTTCCAATAGTGACCATTTTTCACAGCGGAAAAAATTATGAAACCACCCAAGCAGCACGAACCACTTCCCCCTCCGTCCAACAACAAGCTCAGCATTTTTTAAGGTACAAGAAGAGCCATAGCAACCCACAGAGGCAGTGTATTAACCATATTGTGGGCATGTGAGTGTTTGATTTTGGCTGTATTAAAAAAAAAAAAAAAACTGCTCTTTTCGCCACATGATGAAACGACACATTTTTAAAGACTCTTTAAACCTACATGACCTCACTCAAAAGATTTTTATTACTATTATAATTACTTCATAAATTCACCTAGAACATACGAGTATTCAGAGAGTCATGGAAACACACAATCACTAAACAGTGTGTGCGCGTGCGTGTGTGTGTGTGTGTGTGTGTGTGTGTGTGCGTGCGTGTGTGCGTGTGTGTGTGTGTGTGTGTGTGTGTGTGTGTGTGTGTGTGCGTGTGTGTGTGTGTGTGTGTGTGTGTGCTGCAGTAGAAGAAGCCGGAGCAGTTTACAACAAACAAGCTTTGAACTGACTGAGTGTGATACTGTGAAGCCCATAAAATTAGAACAGATTTCCCAGGACAGCTTTGTGTCTATTAGAGGTTTCTCTCAATTCCTCCTCCTCTCCAGACTCTCCTGCTCTCATCTAATGAGTTCTGGCTCTGACTTTCTCTGGCTCTTTCGGTTTAATAAGAACCGACATGCTCTCTCACACACACACACACACACACACACACACACACACACAGACACACACGGGTACACAGCATGCATGCGTGTACGTCTGCTGATGAAATCACAACACCTAAAGGGACGCTTCTGCCTTTCAGTGTGACGCGGCGCCGACTTACCTGCTTTGTGAACCTTGTGGATCTGTTTGAACATCGTTTTGTACCAATCCTTAGGCCGATCCACCGTCTGCGGAGAGAGAAACAGTCATAAAGATTGATGTGTCGTGAAATGCAACATAAACTCGATAGCTGAAGTTAGAAGATAGGAAGGGTTCCCACTGTTTTATGGGACCGGGTACTTACTGAGCAGAGCGGAAAAACACACTCTCAGCCTTTCTAGAGATCCATATTTCACTCACCGAGAATTTAACTCATGCTGAGACATGAATAAATTCATCGTAAAGATTTATTGTATGAGACTTGAAGACGATTAAGTATTGTCCATAATAATTTCCATCAGACTATTTCACTTAATTTAATGTACCTGCTCTTAATTTGTCTCAGTGAGATATTTAATCTATTTATAAGTTATAACTGATGAAAAAAGTGGAATGGTTCTCACCATATGCTGTATATAAAGATACACTATATAGACACATCTAAGACATCTATTGAAGATACAGTGAAATGAAACATATATTCCCCAAGTTACAATTCTGTGTGCCTGTGTTAAATGTTCATTTACTTGTTATACATTAAATATGTATTAAAGATTCATTTTTAAGTGTTTTATATTGAAGAAATCCCTCTCCTTTTTCTGCCTGTAAAACATTGGAAGTACTTTCGATGACACATTGAACTCTGGGACGTATGAATAAATCTCTCCGATTGGATGTGACAAGCTCCCCTTGCATATGAAACCACACTTGACTATTAGCTTGTGGGCTGCAAGTAGCGAGCAGAATGACATCATAGTAAGCTGCATGTTCTGATGTCGGTTGGACGAAGAACAACTCGATAAACCACCGTTGCGGTCTGTTTGTTTTTTTTTGTTTTTTTTAAATTGTGCTCGCTCTCAGAAATCACTGTCAGCAGGTTTGGTTTCGCAGCATGGAGGATACAGAAGCCATGTTGCTACAAAAACCAAAGTGGGAGCTCCTGGTGCTGTGCCTGGAAAGTCCAGGAGAAACCCTGGTATGCGTGTCTTTGTGTATACAGTATAGATCTAACAGCCACTTCAGAGAAGAGCTATCAAATGGCAGACTTAATCCCCCCTTTATTCAGCAGCGCTAAACAGCGTGTCTGGACTCCGGTCAGAGAACAGGCCGTTTGGCTCCACAGTGAAGGAGTGAATGTGACAGAGCATGTAGCATTGGCACGGCCGGGAGACGGACCAATTACCACTTCACTCTCCATGGTTACCGAATAAAGTGCCCACAAAAATGTTTGTCTGCTCACAACAAGGAGCATCTGTTTTTCTTCCTTTTCTTTCCCTTTTGTCCTTCCACCTTTTCTCTTCGCTTTTATCGCCCGTCTGTCATTCTTCCCGTTACTTTCTCTCGCTCGCTTCATTCTGCCGTTGAACACGTCCGCGTTTAAATGCCACCTCCTCACGAAATGGATAACGGAGTGGAGTGTTAATAGGCGAGAAGCCCGAACAGAGATAACACACGGACGCACACTTTGACAAGTAACGCAAGGCGAGGACAGAACGTTTGCAGTGCTCCAGCAAAAAGAGCCCGCCTGACCTCATCTGCAAAACTAGCACACAGAGGGAGAGAGAGGGAGAGAGAGAGAGAGAGAGAGAGAGAGAGAGAGAGAGAGAGAGAGAGAGAGAGAGAGAGAGAGAGAGAGGGGGGGGGGGTTTTATTATGGGGTCAAAAGCTGCTGACAGCTAAAAGTAATCCACTCTCGTGAACCCGATCACATATCAAGACAACAGAAATAGGTCAAAAGACTCTCCGGTGCCACACTGCGGGGCCTCGCCGACTCGGGTCTGCTGCATACCAACGCGTTTAGCTCTTTGTACGTTGGAACCTCACCGTGCGGATAGCGATCGGGATGCCGGAGTCGTCCACGGGGCCGATGCCTTCGTAGTGAGGGGCCTTGATGACGGACACCCTCTTCTCCTCCTCTGAGAAGCGAGCGATGGGCACCGTGCTGCTGTGGCTGCTGTGGCCCAGCACCACCGACTCTGTGGTCAGTGACTCGCTGCCCTCTGAATATGAGGAGCGAAAAGAGAAACAGACACACTGTCAGTTGTAGCCACTAATAAATCACACAGAAGCCCAAGAAGGAAAGTCAACACCGACTCTTTCTGAGATGAACTGCTCTTTTGTGCACCTCAAGATGTGAACAACCTTTATCTCCAACTCATTTTATACTGTGTTCCACAACTGGATGGCTCTGTCTTCTGCTAATAGGTATACACATATCACATGCTGGGCTTTTAACAAATACATGTGCCATTAACTATTTCTATGGGCAACAATGAGGAGATTAATTAGCAAATATCCCTTTATGGCTTTCTTAGAAGATTTACACATCCTTGAAGTTTGTAGCACTTCCCTAATCATGCATCAGCTGGTGAAACTGGAGAAATGCATTCCAAAAATCAAACAATGGATGTCATCAAACTTCTTTTTTTTTGCTAATTCACGGTCCAAAGCAGATCAGAAATAAATCCTGTTATTGCACTCTGAACATAGCTGGTTCCACAATTCCACAAAGCTTTTATGTAAGAAATCTCTGTGTCACGTTTGATCCCAATAATCCTTTGAGGAATATGTCAACAATATTAGTGAGACTGCTTTTTTCTCACTTAAGAAACACTGACAAGATTCATAACATTCTTTCCATGGCAATTACTGGAATTCCACTATTCTCTGGCTTACCTAAATTAACTATTAGTAAACTAAAACCTGGACAAAATACTGCTGCTAGGATACTGACCAAAACTAGAAAATGTTATAATTTTACCCCTGTTCTTATTTCATTACATTGGCTCCTTGTACATGCTGAATCAGACTTCAAGATCCAACTTTTGACTTATTAAACATTACACAAACTTGCACCATCCTACTCACCACCCCTAACCAGTTGTCATATACCTACTGGGGCTTCACAATGTAAAGAAATGACCTCCTCCTGACCTTTCCAAAACGACAGAACACATCAGTAGGATGGTTCTGGCCTTTTCTTACCGAGCCGCCTTTCTTTGGCATTGTCTTCCTGTCAAATAATTGCTCATAAAAACATGAAGTGTCCTCGGCTCAAATAAAAAACAAAAAAAGAATAAAAAAAAAAAGAGCATGACTCACCTGAACTCCGGCTCTGTCTCTGGAGCATGGTGTGGAGCGAGGTGGGGGGAGGAGGATAGGACAGAGGAGAGAGGGGCCTCTGTGGAGCACTTCCATTCATAGCGTGAGAGAGGACCTGGCCCTAGGAGTGACCCACAAGCCAGAAAACAGAGGAAATCCGTCACTACCAATCACAAATGGCAGCAACATGTACACATGTCCTTTTATAGTGGGGAATGTTGCTGCTCTGCCCTCCGACATTTGATTATGAGTGCAAGTATTAAAAGAAAACAAGTAGCGAAAAACAAGAGAATGATTAGTTTTATGAATCCATTATTAGTCATCACATTGTTATAAATACTTAACATTTAAAGTGGCAGAGGAGCCTATTCTGGAAATGAATGTACATGTCGACAGATGTTGGGGCTGATGTGATTCAGTAACTGCTGAATGTGAAGTGAGTGTGTCATGTGAGAACAGTTAGTGAGGGGGAGGGGGCACTTATTGAATCGCTTCACTTCAAAAACAGACAGAAGAGATTAAAACAGTGACGGTAAGCAAACGCAAGTCTTTCAGATTTCACGTACAGTTCATAATAAATTAGTTGTGACAAACAAGACAACAGACACGATGGGAGGCTCTTCTGAAAGAAATGCTCTCCCATTCCACACAGGGACATATGAATCCATTGGACAAAAGGGATAAAAACACGGAGTTTTAATTTTAAGGCCAAGTGTTGATCAAAAATTCATGAGAGCTCTAAAACCAACAGCTATCAAAAGATGCTGCATCTGATGCAACAGTTACACTTCTCTTTTAAGCAATCGCAGAAGTAATGGCTCGTGTTTTATTCGGGCATTATGTGTGTAACGTTTTGTATTTTTTTGTGTGTGTTCAAGTCAGTTTTCGTGCGTTTTCCTCACAATACTACAGTGATTTTGTGTTGGCTCTGACAAAACATGTTTTTTTTGGGCATTCTGGCCATCGCCATCTTTGGCTTTGGCCGTGAAAAGCAGGGGTTGCCACCCGGGGTAGACACTGAAGCTGCTAATCTGCCAACATGCTGTGGGTCGGACTATACTGTGTGAATCGGCACAGTGTCAGTCCTACTTCTAACTTCTTCCTTGTTTAGTGATTTGGAGTGCCACTCTTTCGAAAGGTCCCTTACATCTATTCCCACAGCAAAAATAATGAGCCGACAGGAAACGTAACTACAGTCCTCATGGATGTTATATCAGAACCCCCCCCACCCCCCCCCCCCCTCACACTTCTCCCTGGACAAATTCAGTCTTTCATGATGCCAACAACCTGCAGCCAACAGCTTCCTGCTTCACCCTGCTACAGCCTTTCTGAAAAATGGTTTTGTCTCGTCGTGAATTTTTGATATGAACGGGCCTTAAGAGACAGTACAATTGCATCCGATTGCAAAAAAAGGCATAACAGAGAAACGTAGACAAGCACAAAGACATAGTGATCCAATGAGTAGAGAAACATTAACATAATAAGGGATCATTAGGTTGGAGTTGAAGGTTAGTGAAAGGTACAAATACGGTCGTGAAAACACATTTTGTGAAGGTTTGGTTCAGCCATCCAAATGAGTGCGGGGAGGGAGGGTACCATTTGTGTGTTATAGCAATGACTTGTTGGGATAATTACGTTAGTGACAGTGGCTGCTGCAGCAGTGGAGGCCACAAAGGTTGTTAGCGCATCATCGGGGCCAGCAGTGGATGTGTAGGTGGAGACATGGCTGAGGGTGGGCGATGGCGTGGGCGAGGTGATGGGTGAGTCCAGGCTACAGATCTGCAGCTCGTCCAGCAGACCCGCCGTGGACGACGAGTAGTGGCTGAGAGCTGACACCGTCACGGGGGACGCCGAGGATGACACGCAGCCACTCGTACAGCTTACTGTGGGAAGGCCCGGCCTGATGGCTGCACCAGCTCCACTAGGAACATACGGGGTGGGCGATAGAGCCTTGGGCATTAGGCCTGGCAGGTAGTCGAGTGACTCTGACCTGTGGCAGCGATAGGGGGAGTGCCGTGCTGTTGGGTCAGGGGAGGGAGGCCCCTGGTGTTGGAGGGGGGTGGAGGGGGAGGGGGAGGGAAGGAGTTGATTGGAGAAGAAGGAAAGGAGGAAAGCGCTTAGTGATGTCACTCATTTGCCACGATGTCACACAAGATGTGTGGAAGCAGCACGTGAAGCCTAACAGAAGGTGAAATGTGTCACCAGGCTGCAGCACCTTCCTCTGAAAGCTGACTACTAACGCTGTGAATCGAAGAGGGTCTGTTAGTTCAAACTCTGTGGAAGGCTGCAAGTACAGTATACAGACGGCAACAGTGGAATCAAAGTAATTAAATAGTTGGTTATCACACAGACAGTATGAGTTCACACATATATGAAGAACCAAAATGAGTTTGGTTGGTCAGATGGCAGCAACCAGCCTAACGAACTAAAGGGCAACACACACGAGCAGCATACTGTATGACGGGCATCAGTGTGTTACCCTTTTATCACTCTTGATGTCATCGAGACAAAAACCCAGCAACGTTGTATTTAAGTGGCCTTGAAATGGACACAATCATTACTTTTGTTACATTATGTAGTCAGTTATGTACCAACAGCACTGCAGGAGAAGGTCTTGGTGGAACTGCAGGAGGATCCTTCGTTACCTCCACCCAGAATGCAGCCGGGCTCAGGGTCTGATTTGGGGCTCGATCTGGGGACCTGAGCTCCGCTGTGTTGTTTGAAGGCCGACGCTCTGGATGTCTGAGATCCTCTGGGCCCAAGCGGACGGAGGGCGGGGCCGCCTGTGTCAGGGGTTGAGACGGAGCGGGACCTTTTTGTGGAGGTGGGGAAGTAGGTGGAGGGGAACCTGCGGTTTGGGTCTTAGGTTGGGGCTGAAGGTAGGAGTGAGCCGGGGGGTCAGGGATGGTGACAGGGGTTAGTTTGAGGGAGGACACCTTACGCTCCTGGGCCTGTGAATTAGTGGTGGCAGCAGCACTACAGTTGCTGATGTCATCCGGGAGAGCGGACTGCTGTGCCTGCTGGACTGAGTTTGCGTTGGTCTCTGAGTAAGAGTAAGAGGACGTGCTGCTAACAGTGTAGGACTCTTTCAAAACGGCCTTCTCATTCTGCGTGAATGTTAGCGTCCCGGGGGTAAAATCATTAGCCAGGGCAACAAGGGAGCTGTAGTCTGGCGGATTAGTGGCCGTGGGTGAGAAGTTGAAACTCTCTCTTCTGGGGGGTGGCAGTGGCACATGATTCATATCCTTATTGGCCAATTAGAAAGCAACAGCCAACGTAAGTTCAAACAACAACAAAGAAAAATCATCAGTGCAACGCTTGATACAAATCATCAAGTTGATCCAAATACATACTTAGAAACTTAGAAATACCGCGTGGTTCTGTGTGAACTATAATAGAATAGTAGAATACACTTTTCACACAGACCACTGATTCGCTGTTGTGATTATTCAGCTATAATAGCTTCAATGCAAACATCTGTCAGTGTGATGTGTGAGACATTTTACCTGAGTTGGTGACTTTTTGTCCTGCAGGTTGGGTCTGACACTGCGGAAGCCTTTGGCAGCAAGAGTTGAGCTGCTGGCGTCTCCGTTCTTAAGGCCATCTGTTGCGCTGCGTGACCGCCAAGAATCTGGAAATAGGAGTCGATAATATTAAAATCACGCACGGCAGCGTTTCTGAGTACGTTTGCTGGTGTTCCAATGGGGTGTTTCCCTCCAGTTGAACGCGAGGAACAGAGACTTACCCAAGTCTGATGAGTGAGAATCACTCCCTGGGGAACAGAGAAGACACAGCAACAATAAGTGACATGAGCGAATGCGTGGTCACATTCAGCCCTACAAAAGATGTCAATACTACTAGGGTTACGTCTGAAGTCGTCTTCATGTCACAACATGGGGCAAGGGAGGAGACAACGCTCTGAAAAGACACCGACTGAAGAGGTAAAAGCACAGGATGGGGAAAAAAAAAATCATTTCTGAATAGTTCTGTTTTCCCATCATCTTTTGAAGACGGAAAAGAGAAAGCTGCACGAATTCGCAGGCAAACTAACAATCGGTGAGGACTTCAGGGTTTTACAGATTTCTAAGGTCAAAACTACCAGTACCAATTAAAGATATGTCACTAGATTCTTTGTACGATACTGGGCTTTCCTCAGAAGGCTGCACTTTATGTGCAGTGGGTGCAAATGTTCTATCAGGTTATGGCTCTATTATATAAATGACTAAAGACACTGTATAGTAAAAAAAAAGAAGAAGAGAAGAGCTTAAGGCATTTCATGCACATCGAGGCTGAATAAACCCAAGTGGAATAAATGAAATAAATCCTCCAGGGCACGCTAATGCGAGCCCCATTATTGAACATAAAGATTAAAATCCACACAGCAGAATGACCACTGTGCATGGAGCCTCACTTAAAAAGGGTAATTTTGGTTTATTTCACCCTGGAATATTTCCCATAAATGACCGTCTCAATTCATCCCACGAGGGTGTTTATGTTGGCCAGCTCGCAGCGATATACACAGCTGGTCTTACCGGTGGAGATGGCTCGAGCCGGGGAGGTTTACTCCACGGCAAACACAACTGAACCGGCTCCTTAACCCTCCATTATTCCCTAGTCTGCAGTTGGAACCCCCCCAGAGCTTACTTTCTCTTTTTCTAGGGACTCCCGAGTGTAACAGTATGCTAAACAGCAATGGTGAGTGTACCGCACACCCCTGCCAAGGCCGAGGGTCCCTCAGAGGCTGACGCCTGCATAATAACGCTCTAGTAGCTTCACACAGGATCCAAAGGCCCCCCGGGTGGTGGTTTAATCAGCTCTACTATGCTCCTAAACATTCTATATCGGACAACAGCTCATCAGTTTTCAGACAGCGCCCTACTATTGTTGAAAAACGGCTGACGGTGCGAAAAACGCCGACTTTGGTGCAGCCGTTAACCTAGATGCTGACAAAGTCCAGACCCACGCGCTGCTCTCTGAGCAGAGTGAAGGAGTCGGCAGCTGGGGACGGCCAGCTGTGGCCTCTGGAAGCTGAGAATATACTTAAAGCTTCCGCTCTTCCGCCCAGCAACGTAAAAAAAAATAAATAAAAAAATCTCTCTTCAGTTATTCATCTTTACTCGACCTGTAATCTCAAATAATTTGTGAAAAGAGATTGGCAACAGTTTTAGGCTGAAGAACCGTATACGTCGAGCAGATCTACAGTAAGTTTGCTGAACCACTGATCAGGAACAATTAAGCAGAATGGGCCATTTTGGTCGACACGCAAGCCAATCCAAGAACATATCCAAGAACATATCCAAGAACATATCCAAGAACATATCCAAGAACACATCCAAGAACATATCCAAGAATATATCCAATAACATATCCAAGAATATATCCAATAACATATCCACGAACATATCCACGTTCTCCAAAGTGGTCAACGGAGCTGTGCCATCATGTCTAAAACCAATCAATGTCGACGGGGGAGAACAAGTAGCAGGTAAAAACAACCTTAGACAACATGAAGAGAAGAGTAAACTACCCATAAAGATGGGGCGATGGGGCGATGGGGAGATGGGGCGGTGTGAGAGCGTGACACATGAGAGCTTTTAAAAAGAAAAGAAGAGCCAACAACAGGTCGGTGCAGTGTAAGTTACGACTGATTCAGCAAGCAAAAACAAGCTCAGGGCGGGAGAACTTAAACAAAAGAAAATTAAGAAGGATTAAACAACAAACTGATTTGGAGAAAATAAAATAGCATCCCGCAGTCCAAACATTGCTTAAGCATACAGAGGCAGCCGTGGCCGTGTGCTCGAGCCATATCAGGGGTGACGAAAGCCAAACGTGACGTAGAAAATCAACAAGCCACTTTTTAAAGACTTACCTCGTGCTTTGAGAGCTTAGCCCGGTCAATAACCTGAAGTGGCCTGCCCTTTTCAGCTACTTATATTAGTCTTCATATTCAAACGGGTTCACTTGTAGTGTGTTTGCGTGAGTGTTAGTACCTGAGCCTAGATTTGGCGAGCTCTGGACCCTCTTCATGGGAGAGAGCATGAGTGACAGGGCCGAGCTTTTGCGAGCGCATCCTCCGCTATCTGAGAAATCACAGCCAGGCAGGTGATCACCGAGGCAGAGAGCAGCAGCACGACATGCACATGCACCAAGACACGAATACACACACACACACACACACACACACACACACACACACACACACACCAAATGTGTCCAGGCAGAAAACAAAACACAAACAGGTTGGAGGCAAAGCACATGCACTTAAAAAAAGAGCATGATTTTTTTTTTTTTTTTTTTTTACAAAATGAGCTCGGGACATGTGATGAAGCTGGCGTGCAGCAGAGTTTTAAATCACTTGTAAAGTGGAGAAGTTAAACAACGAGCTGGTGTTCGTCACAGAAAGTTTCCACGCAGACACAAGTGTTGAGGTGAGTGAAAAACCGCACTGAGCACGCTCAGGCCACTTTGGAAATGAAGCTGCTGGCCGATAACGGGTGGTTTCAAATCTGTGCGTCTAACTCCGGTGGCTTTATTGGTTGCCTTTCAGCACACGACAAAGCTATTTTCTGTTTTGTCTTCTAGATTGTAAACACAGGCAAACAACTACGATGAGTCAAGCTCCCACTGGCAGCCACAGAGCGGCGGAGCGGGCTCAGAGACGGATTGCTCATCGATTCCCCAGCTGCAATACACACTTTTGCCCGGGACGACTGCCAAGTTCAGGACAAAGCTTCGGGAATGCATTGAGGGAGGAATACATCATCATGTGTTTGAAAGGCAACAGGGTTACTATACTTATTGATGCTTTTCAGTCACAATAAACACGGGGCCCCAAAATGGACGATCACCAAAGTGGTGAAACAGGGTCGGGGGTTAGAATTATAGACTCATGCCTGTGGTGGACTAGCGCACATGAAGGCTTTTAAAATAGCTACAAGGTCTGAAATGTGGAACCGTATCGATGTGTTCGTATAAAGTATCAAATGGAATCAATAGTTGTATGTTCAGTTCATTTGTAACACAAGCAATACGAGACATATTGCAAGAATGAAAAACGTGATTATCCTGCTTTGTCAAACAAAACTAATGGCCAACAATCTTAAACAGTGTATTGTGTGTGTGTGTGTGTGTGTGTGCGTGTGCGTGTGTGTGTGTGTGCATTCTTAAATACCTGTATTCATATTGAAGAGCACTTCTTACTGATATACTGCAGGGGGACACAATTTCCTGTAAAAGAAAAACAAAGTATTTCAGAAACACAATAAATGTCTCGTTAAACAGCGAATTGACCCTCTGAAACAGAGCAAAGCCAGGAGTTTGTTTGTACAGTGATTTGCGTTTACAAAATGATTTTCCTGAGACTGCTACAATAAATAATTAAGTTGTTGCAATCTCATTGTATTTTGCATGAACTCTTGTGAATCAAATCTCAAATACAAGCATCTATTTTGGAAATCTGCCAGTTTCCCACTGCCCACTAGGCCACTTGGTGCACGTTGATTTAAATGACACTACTTAAAGAGCCAAAATCTGTGCGCAGGAAGAAAGTCTGGAGAGATGAATGATGTGTAGGAATGGGGAAGGCCGTGTGCTGCGAATGAGCTTTCACACATCTCATTTGTCCAAACCTTGAGAAAAGCCGGGCTGAAGGCTGAAGCGCGGACTTCCTGGTGACAAACCCGGAAATGAACCGAACCGTTTAACTGCACTTCGGAATTTCCGGGCAAAATAAAGTGTGCAGTGGTCGGGTTCCAGACCCGAGTCCTCAGGACAACCATCCACATTCATGAGCAATGAACTGAAATGGCAATTCAGTCTGATTATCAAGGTGCCAGCGACCTGCGTGTCAACATAAGGAGCTGCCAAAGTCAGGCCCCGAGCAGCCTGAGTAGAATAGGAGGGTTAGAAAAAAAATCATGCATGGATAATGTGGCATGGCTGTGAATCCCCAACAGATACGGATCCAAATGTTTAGGAATGCCTCAGGAAGATAACAGAATTATTTTTGATTAGCTGCTTTAAAAACAAGACAGAGAATATTGGACACCTGACAGGTGAAGTCTACATGTCTATGTCCACTGGGTGTTTTCAAGATGAGCAGTAACGTTCGTCCACCGTCTGAGCTACGAATGATCGCTTTCGTCTCGTGGGATCATAACTTCTTCGGGCTGAAAGACTTAATGACCTCAGGGAACGTTTCACCGCACAAAGACCAAACCTAAATAACGTAAATGACGGATATAGAATGCGACGTTTACCTAAATGTACCTCTACGCGATGCCTGCCCTCTTGCTATATGGAGACTTTCATTCTTGGAACTGTTAGTGTGCGTGATTGATACGAATAAGGGCGCACATCAAAAGCCCCGAGGCGCAAAAAAAACAGACCGCCGCATCGCCGCTCGACTGCGCGCACATGTGTGTCATCACGGGACTTAGTGTGCATGACGGATACCGCGAGTGACAGCCTGCAGTGGCTGCAGTGGGGATCATACATGTCTGGTATGTAAATAACTGACACACACTCATGGCTGACCTTGACTCACACACACACACACACACACACACGCAAACGTATGTAGATATTGCTGTGAGGTTTTGGGAGTGTGATGTACAGCGTAGCTGATATTTAAGCGTTAGCATTGACGGCTCCAGAACTCTTTACTGAAACAGTGCGACGCGCTTACCGGTGATTTCACGGGATTTTAATCCCGGGAAGAGAGCGTCTCGTGTTAGCACCAGAAGTGGTCACATTATTTTTATGTGGAATATTTAGCAGCTGCTAAAACTGTACAACAACATGTTCAGTTCCAATAGAGCTAATTTCATGGCTAGGATGTTAATCCAAGCATACAGTGTACATTTAAAGTACAAAGCAAACGTTTGCACACCCAAATCAATCAGAAGGCCCTTTTTTTTTTATCTATTCTTTCAGTTTCCACGTTGAACAGGAAAATAAACAGACGTTTCGGCTGCGTCTCCTTCAGTGAGTAAATCTGTATGAATGACGTGACACTACGGAACATAAAGTCCACGTCTGGATTCATAAACAGACATTGTGTTCGCACATCTGTGAGCAGTGACCTCCTCGGCACATGGAGGCCGTGTGACCATGAAAGCGCACGGCGTCTGCGCTTGAACTCATGTTGAATCCTGTCACCGCTCTGGGTAGGAAAAAAATAACTGACAATGCATTAATAAATTTGACTTTTTACTTCAACACCACGACAACTTCTGGGCTTCACATTGACAAGTAAAGTCCTGATAATTGTGGCTATTTTGGACACGGCATGCGAGTATATTCTGACATGAATGTGTAAACTGCCTCAGCAGTTGGCTCTGGTGATGAATGGCGCTAGATGCATGGCATAACATTGACACGTATTTGACCGTGCTGAAAATTTTAAAAAGGCATCCACATTAAGCGTGGGTGGCATCTTTTTTTTTTTTTCATACCTTCTTCACATTTCATCGGGGTATATGGTTATAAAAAACACCGCTGGGGGGGCCGGCCATGGGCCAATTGTTCACCAGAGAGAACTGGCAGGTTCATTGTCGACTGGAAAACGTCCCGTTAACCGCGGCTGTGGCTACACTTGTCTTTTGTCACGTGATCATGCCAGGACTCTGTAAAGTCCGTCGCTGATCGGATCCCAATGTGAGCCAGATCCCATCAGCCGGACCAACAGTGGACATGCGGACACCTTTAAAAAGAAATCCAACGGCTCTGCAGCAAGATTGTCGTTCATGATTTTATGTCAAAAGAAAAGCGTTCAACACTGGCAGATATATTGTTATCTGACTTCTTTAAACTCACAATTATCGTTATCAGTATTGGCCTCAAAACTCCAGTGTAAGTCAGGCTATAATTAGAACATTAAAATGACTGCAATGTATGTCAAGGTTGCTTGGTCACCTTATTATTACTTTCCTTACTTAGTCTCCATGCTGACCTTGAGGAGCATTGGTTGGTTATTTCACATAGCATTTTCTTTTTTTTTTTTAACAAAATACAAACCTATGTTTTAATTGTATCCGTCCAATCGAAACAATTTGAACGAATATGCAACAGATGACAAAAGCTTTGCCAAGATAAGTAGCCAATAACCTTTAACGACCACTTTACGAAATAGATTCACTTTTTATTTCAAAAAGGGGGTCGCATGAGTTGCACTTGGAATTTAATTTGCCATCAATTATGTTGTATGCTTCCGTTTTGCCAAAGCAGTGACACGAGCCAATGCAAATGTTATCTACCGAGTTTTTGACAAAAACATGTTTCACGGGAGCACAGGTGGAACTTGTAAGTACCGTACATCATCCTTTTGTAATAATACAAAAGGATGATGTAAGGTACTTACACGTTTGTATAAATAAATCATTAACAATAATCGAATCGATAATTTATCCTCATTTTGCCAGCGTATAGCTGCAGCTACTTGGTTGGCGTCGTGTGAGGGTTTCCAAACACGGTTGACGCTGGTCAGGAGGAAACATTATTACTTGTGGTATTACATCAAGCCATGCACTGTGGGATACTTTCAGCCCCTGAAGACCTAACCCTCACCCTCACCCTCATCCAGAGCGCGCTCGTAAATCTATCTCTGAAAAACACACACCCACACACACACACACACACACAAGCAGACACACACACGCACACACACGCACTGGGGTAAATCATGGGTCTGGCGTCGCCGGCAGTCTCCGTCCAAATGATGGTCAGATTATAAACAGGATCATGTTTCTTGGGGACAGATCGCCGGCGACACAGCAGCTGTGGCCGTGGTGTAATGTTATGGCTGCACACTTGAAGGAAAACCCGCCCGGCTCTACACCTCCAAGTCACTCTCACTATCTGTTCAGGCCTTTTTTAAGCTTTTAATCACAAAATGGGCAGCGACTCTCTAAAGCCCGGAGATAGATCATTAGCAGCTCGTGCATTTTTCAGCATGCATATCACAGTGTATAAGTTTACCGGCGGGGGCTCTGCTTCCATTAATACTCCAGGCAGCGCTTCTCCGCTTAATGCAATGCTGACAAACTGTGGGTACAAATGTGAACGGACCAAGCAGTTGTTATCATTTCTAAGAAATGATTTAAATTAAATTAAACCCAGAACTCTTCTCTGCAATGAGAGCTATTTTATCTTTACACAATAAGTGGGTAACAAACAGGAAACCCTCATTTCCAAAGCGTTGTTTTCAATTTCGTTTCCTCGTTTTTGTCGGCCAAAGTGTCTTGACTCTCTTGCTTTGCTGTGGTTTATCCACCGACTGTAATTTCGGCATTGGTGGGCCACTCTGGAGACTAGTGTGTATATAATTACTGAGTGTAATAGCTATGGGACTGCAAATACCCAAGTCAGAGCTATAAGCCACAGAAAGCAATGATGTCCAACACCACAAGCCCGAAAGGTCTCATTAGTCTGTTGAGCGACCTACTGGGACCCATTCGGTTCCTATCAGCGGACTTAAAGGGTTGGAGCTTCCAATCCTTTTGAAACACAAGACACTGTGGTGACTCCAGTGCGTTAGTAAGCTCATCCTCTGTTGTTCTTTTTATTAGAAGAAAAATAGTATTGATTTGAGCAAATCAGCAGAGATGATTGCCATTTTCCTCCCGTGGACATCCGGGGATAGAGTTTAAAGAATATTGTTGACCTCGACAAGACTCTTGGAGACACAAATTCAATATTAAAGACAGCAGCGAGTCCATGGGACTTTCAATGAGTAATCCATATCTGCGCTACTTAAATTATCTCATAACATGTGCGCACAGACGGCACTAAGATGACAAAGTGAAACTCAACCAATGCCACGAGAGAAGGAGGTTAAAGCATATCAAAATATGTCATGTCCTTATTAACAAAGGTACAGTCATTTGGCCCAGTTCTTACGCTAAAAGAATGTCCTGAAAAACAATAACACGGTGGCAAATATAAACCAGACAGTGGAATGGAAACACAAAAGGAAGGAAATAAACAATGTCCTCAAAGAGCACTGGCCGGGAAGCCATTAGTCACTGGCAGTCTGCCTTGGCATCAAAACAAGTGTCTAAAAACAAAGATGTCACCATCGTTCCACCAGAAATGCCAACAATGGAAACATTACAAAAATAATAATAATGACGTAACTGTCTAAAGCAATATTTAAGCATTTTACACAGCTTTCTTTTCAATCTTGTGCTTACTGTAAATGGTTATGGATGGATTTCCATAGAAATGGCTTATTTCCATTTAATTTGTTTCATTTCAGAATAGCTTTTAAAGATCTTTTTGTGTGTGTGTGTGTGTGTGTGTGTGTGTGTGTGTGTGAGAGGACAGCAGGAGAGAGTGAACAATCATTGGAGATAAGCCGCCTATGGCTTCAAGGGTCCTGACCCCTGGAGTGGTCTCTCAGACTGAGACATACTCACAGGATGTCAACTGATTAAGCTCCTTAGAAAATCTATTTAGAGGCCGAACCAAAAAGTCATCAGATAGACATTTTATGTTCAGCTGGTTTGTGTACCAATGATTATCAACTGCTGAGAGCTCGATAAGGTATTTAAAAAATACAAAATGGCAGAAATATTCATGGGCACCAGGTGCAATATTATGGAAGACGTATTCAATCTGTAAGTAGTAGGGGGCGGGGGGATCAGAGAGAACAAATCCCTTTGAAACAAGGCAACAGAATGTCCCTGGAGATCCGACATAAATCTCGGCCGAGACACGTCTGGCCTGAAACCCAACTGACAGAGAGAGTGACTCCCTCCAAAAAAGGCAGAATCCAGAATTGCTTCATTCCTCGATTCCTGAATTGGAGCCAAGTTATTTTAGGTGGTGCATTTTTTCTGGTGAAAAGGTTGGGAGTGCAGGGTTTTGGTTGGAGAGAAATAAAAATAAAAAGGCTTGGGAATCAAAAGAAGAGTCTCGCCATATAATATTACCCATTGTGCTTTAAGTGGACAGTTTACGGCTTCAAGTATTTAAAACAACAGTATTCATGTCAGACATCAGCCAAACAAGTAAACGTTTCAACAATATAGAATTCACGTGAAAACTGAAACGGTACCACAGAACAGGAGAAGGATTACCGTAACATGGGTTTAGCTGTGCACATTTAAACGGTGAACTTAAAGCATATTACATCCGCAGCCTTCTTCTTTTTAAAGTTTGGATCACAGTCACGCTTTACTCAAAGCTACTACAAGCAGGAGGAGCTAGAAGTGTTTGTGTAAACCCTGCAGTAGCAGCAGAGTGCTACATCAGCTGCAGCAAAGACCACTTGTCACTTGTTGTCTCCCATTAAAGTTAAAAAAAAAATATTGGCTCTCTAGGCACTCAACCTACTGAAGCGTAACTATATGGGTACAGTGGCCCTATTCATGTCAATGATACATCATTCAATAATGAGGCTGTTCTGATTTATTTTTTTAAGGCTGTGGTAACTTCAGATGTCAATATTGCACACACTGCTCGGCACTGTGGGACCGTATGCATCTGGATTTGTGGAATTTTTATTTCCATACAAGCAAGAGAAGAAGAAGGAGTTATTTTCAATGTCGTAATCTTGTCATAAAGGCTTACCAGAGGCACACCAAATAAAACCTTTGGAAAAGTCAGCAAGAAAACGACTTTCCAACAGAAAGCTGTAAATAAAAAGAAATCAGAAATAAAAATGTGAAACGATGACATTTAATTCTAATCCACATCAAGGCGTGTTGAAAGGACTTAAAGCACTGCACAGTGACATGTGTTCAAATCCTTGCCTCAAGTGTTGAAATATTTTAAAGCTCGCATCAGAAACTGTTTTCCTGCTCATACCCTGGACACTTGCCAACAATATTTGTTTTGTTTTGGACATGTTTTTGCAGAAGGTTATTAAGAAAAACTGAGTGACATTTTTTGTTGTGAGGAAATTCGTGGCCTACATTTGAATTTAGAACAGATAATTACCCAGAGCGCTTAACAGTTTAGGCCACGCTCTCCAGCCACTCAGAAACAAGTGTGATATCCTCCTAATCCACGGTGGGTATCAAAATCAATACAACAGGGGCTTTAATGCATTTCTAAAAAAAACTGCTACTTGTTGTAAGATGCAGGCCGTTTCACGAGGAGTCCTTTATCATCTCCACGTAACCGGTCCAGCGCCACATTGCTGCCACTAGTTGAACGACAACCGCGTCCAACAGAGCCTCCGTTATCAGCCCTGTTAGTTCAACCTTGCCACTCATTAGCAGATCCCCCCCTCCGGCTGTATGAATGGATAGCGGAGGTCAATACACTGACCCCGCATGCCCACTCACTGCCCATACTGCTCACAACAGAGGCCCGTGTGTTCTGCAGATTGCATCACAACCCCACTAACGAGCACAGCCACTGGCCTCAGAGCACTAATGCAATTATGCAACACAAGCCCCGGCACTGTGAGTCCGGGCCGTGGGGGGGGGGGGGGGGGGCAGAATGAATTGGATGTGACAATTTCGTGGGTTTGTTATCTTACCATTTCTATACAGAACTAGCGATGCATCCACTTTACACTGCTCTGGGTGTTCGCGGAGAAGAAGACAGAGATACAAAAAAAAAAAAAAAAAAAAAAATATATGTACATATTACGTACAAGAATAGAAGAAAATGGCAAATAAAAAAACATAGATGAACATAGGGATCACAGAGAAACAAACAAACGAAAGGAGCCAATATTAGCACGTAGTATTACATAACCGTCTGGCTAAAGCCGTCCGGGGACACAGCATCGCGAGTAAACAACACCTCTGGAGCTGCCACGGTTTCATCTCCTCCACATGTAGAGCTCGGTTAATAAAGGCACTATCAAACCCCCGGGCTACAAACTGAGAAACCACAACAAGCTAATGCGAGCCGAGGGGTACAATGAAATGAAAGGATGAGCGAACAGAGGGACGTAGTGTTACAAGGTGCTCGACGCCAAAGCAGAAGACGAAGCTTTTCCTGAATAGACATTTTTGACTGAGCTTTTTCAAATGGTTGCGTGAAGGAAGAGCTGTCGTTCACCTGAGAACACTTTCAGTTGAAACGGAAAAAAACTCTCAGCCGAAGGAAAAAAACGAAACCACTGAACGTTATCACGCTCACAAAATAGTAAGCACAGGCTCCAAATAACGACAGTAATGAAGCCATTTCTTGAAAATGCTACGGTCACGACGGTCTTTATGAGCACTTCCCCTTCTTGAGAGCAGGAATCTACGGTAGGTGAATGCCACGACTACTACCTCCTAATGCAAGTGAATATAGGATCTACAGTAAGAGGAGTAACGTAGCTTAGACAGGTCGTAAAATACAGCAAAAAAGGTTGTAGAGGACACTGAATACATGTCATGCTTTTAAATAGAACTTTTCCAAAAGAGGTTCAGGTCTTTGAAACAAATGCTGATTTAACTGCCCTACAGTACGGGCCATCCCAGCATAGCTGAATACCCAATGCATGAGGCCTAAGATGATGACTGAATCTGGCACATGTGGTAATTAAGAGGCCTGATGGAGAAGAGATATTCAGGAATGCAGAAATTAGCTCCTCCAGACTTCACTGGGAGAGAAAACACTCCTTTCTAGAGAATGAGTGAGGCAAACACACCGCTTATTATTAAATCACTCTTGTGGGGAAATGACTTCCGTGCAAATTACAGCATGACGGCAAAGAAGCCTTGTGGATCATTAAACCTTCGACGGGAAAGAAATGAGTGGCTGATTGTAACTGGAGCCATCTTGTAGATGCCTTCAGGAGAAATACATGTGCAAATTGAATGTTTGGTAAAGTTTTTCTCCGCCGTTCTTTGGGAGCACTTTCAAAATCAAATGACGAAAACAATCCAAACATTTTGAAAATAGTCATTTGACGCAAGGGGGTAGACTAAAGCGGGAGGGCTATCAGCTGCGGCTAAGATTACTCCCCCCCCATCCCTTACATAGTCTGGATTCCCCAGGCAGGTACCAGTGTTAAGTGTCAAGCATGAAGATAAGAGGAACTTGATTAGCAGGGGCGCTATATTTACTGCCAATAGGCAGGACCCTTTACCCTCTAAAGTGGTCCGGATCATCGCGAAAAATCCATCTGAGGAATTTTGATGTGCTCTGGGCGTAAAGGCGTGAGGAAACGTCGCCATTTTACATGTTTCAATTCCTCCAATTCACCCGGCGGTCAAAGAGAAACGTCAAACAGGAAGTATCTCAAGAGAGCTGAATATGTTTGAATCGAGCCATCACAGGTTTGACGGTGAGGAATAACGTCTATGCATTAGATTAAAAAATGACTATATTTAATGTGTGGGCTTAATTGATTTCTCAATCAATCAACCTCAATCCACTGACAGAGCTCTGCTGAAGTTTGTGGCGACGAGCAACGCAATGGCAGTAAATGTGAGCCAACATATTCTTAAAGGGTATTTTGTAAGTCAGACAGAGAGAGAGAGAATCACACATTCTCGCGAGACTGTAATTCAAGAGCCTCGTGTTTGCCGTCGTTCCGCAAAGGCAACTTTGTCCTTTTGTACATCAGCTTTGAAACAAACACCTCGTATCAGGAAGGAATGAGGAAGAGGTGGGCAAAACAGAGTGACAGTACCGGTGGAATTAAAAGCTTTAAGCTGCGAACAGTGAAACAACAGTAGTTCTGTCCAGCCCTGGTAAGCTCCCTGATTTGTAGGACGTGCACACCTCAAAACATTCTGTCGTTTATTAAAGACATATAAATAACTAAATATATCTGTGTTCAAACCTGACTTATTTTGGTCTCTGTCCGACAGACTAACTACTTCCTAAACCCGACATCACAGAGCTGTGGAGATGCAATCGAGCCATCTCTGTCCCAAACGGTGTGGCTTATTTCAACCAAAATGTTTTTACGGGAGCTCCGTCGAGTTCATTTATGGTATTAAATAATGTGACATTTATCGTGATTAAAAAAAAAAGAAAAAAAGAAAAAAAAGATCTGCCCCGTGGCGTTGAGCCTACGGGGAACAGACAAAGTGGCCCACTGTACGTCAGGTCCAGGAGAAAGGGAACCAAGCGAGCCCGTGCTGCGGGCCGAGGCTGGGAACCACCCCTAACTGTGTACCCGAGGGGTCAAGGTGACATTCCTCAACACCTCCGAGAGCGGCCTAATGGAGGGATTGGAGCATGGCTTTTGTTGAGTGGGAAAGATGAGACCATGAAAAAGTGTGTAACGAGAGATGGAAGTATGTAAAAAAAAAAAAAAAAAAAAAAAAGGACGGGACAGAGGGAAGAAAATGGGATCGCGGGGCCAAATTATGGAAAGGTAAGACATAAAAGGGAAAAAGAACAGGAAGTTCTTGGGGACCGATTTCAAAATGTTCTCGAACATTTAGACAAACAAAAATACAAAACATATAAGATAAAAAAAAAAATCCACTCGAGTTGATTCAAGTGAATTTCTGTTTCTCTTCCGCTAAGGTTGACATATAAAAACTTTTCAATCCACAAAACTGTAATTTGCTAATGCTATTTCTGAGGTGGCCTCGGTGGAAACCATTGTTTTATTTGACACCATTTCCCCTGCTCCCTGTCACGAAAGACAAAAGTTCTACTCTCGGCCTATAATTGTGGGATTGGCAGAACAGATAAATAGGATTCCCTTTTGGTGTTATTGGGCTGTAAAATCTATTCCAATCTCTTGAAATTGCAGTCCCTTTAAAAGCATCACGAAGGAGCAGACTGCAATATATGCGAGCTGTTCTTGTGCGTTTTCCATCGCTTCATTAAAAAGGCAATTTTTTAAACTAAAATCATCATTACATATATTATATATTTCTCTTTCATGAGTAAGGAAGGTAAATTAAACCTGTGTGTGTCAATCCATAGTCCAAATCTTCAATCTATACTTTCAAAAACTGGAATTTAATAAATACTGTATTTTTGGCATGACTTGCCAAACTATTTACCCGTGACACGCAAACCCTGCGTGGGTATCTTTTGTGACATTTAACCCAAAAAAAAAGCCTGAAATCTCAACCCCAGCAGAGTGCAGGTGCAACAGTCCATCAAGCGGAGGAAACGTAACTCTTACCGTCATAAACCCAAAAAGACTGGAGGCTTGCTAAGAAGAGCCAGGTATAGGTGAGCTGTGAGCCCAGGTGCCTTCTCCTCCCTTCTTTCTCTTCTTATATTCTGATTTGTTTTTTTTGTTTTTTTTTGGTCTTCCACCCCTCCGCTCAGGATAAGTCTCTCCTCCCGGTCAAGCTTTATTCCCAGGTCTCACCCCGTGTAATGCCTGGGGAGCACAGAGACAACAGAACGAGGAGAAAGTTAGAGAGCCAGAGAGTGGGAGTGACGGGGAAAGAGAGTCCCTCGTTTGGGTGAAGCAGTGATCAGATACGGCTATTTTCAGACTCAGGCATGCTCGTCTATGGGACTGGAAAGTTCCCCCCCCCACCCCCCCCTCCTCCGGTGTAGATGGGTGGGGGCTAAGCGACAGGGTTGACTATCTCTATTTTACCACACGCACACATGTTTGCATGCGTGCAATACCACACAAGTGCGCACAAAGACAGACACACGCACGCGCACATCCGCATACTGTTAAAAAAAAAAAAAAAAACGCAGTCAGGAGCAGATTGAGGAGTTCGATGCGGCAGGTACGTAGGTTACATCCCCGACGCGGCCTGCGTGGTTCAATGGAGCAGGATGGCGGTGAGAGGAGAGAAAGAGACAGAGAGAGAGAGAAAAAGAGAGAGAGAGAGCCTCATCTCTCCTCCGGGGCTGGTTAATGTCACACAGCGGGCCGATGTCAAGTGGACCGCTCCACGCGAAGGAAAACAACCGACAGGAGTGTCAAATTGTTTCTCGCCGTGAGACTTTCTGACGCTGACATCTTTCGATTGCCCGGGAAGACGGCAGCTCGCGCGCACGCGCGCACACACACACACACACACGCACGCACGCACACCCGGAGAGGCAGACACAGCGACTCTTTCTCTTTTTATCACCGATGGGCTCCGCGTTCAGGCGGTGTGTCATATCTGGCTGTAAATATATACAGACTAATTATGTGTCCACTCACCTGTGTCATTAATAATCTGACTGCTGTGTAATCCATATGGGAATGTATATTTGGAAATTACCACACACACACACACACGCAGAATATATGCAGCAGGGAGGTCAGCCAGAGGCACCTCTAGACCCCAGACTCCCTGCTATTCCCAGAATGATGATGTAACAACTGCTATTAGCATCTCACATTTAGAGCCTGGATACCTAAAACCGACCAGGCAGCTACTGTGCAACATGCTATTTAGATCACTCCCACCTTCCTCCCTCCACACCCATACTTGACAATAAACAAAACAGGAGCACAGAAATCAACATCCAACAAATTACTGCGCGGTCGGGTTCAGGGAGAGTTCATCGGTCTGGACAAAGGAGATCCAATAATGTATGTTAATGTGGCTCCATTAGCAGCTTGTGTCAGTCTACATCTGAAATGGACCAATCAGTGAAAGTGTATCACGAAGAAAAGGACCAAACGCAAGAACATTTTCGTGTACTTTTTTTTTCGCACGGTGGGCTCGTATGAGAGCGCCGCGCCAGATTCAACGAAACGCCACCGCGTCGATGAGCGCGTTCGTGAGAATTAATCAAATCCTAAAGAAAACTTAAACTCGATTACAATTAGCATAATTAACACCCATATCTCATATAAGGCTACGCGTCCTGCCCCAATGCGTCCTATACTGAAGTCCTGCTTTCGGAGATCAATAAAGGACATTTCTTTAAAAGCGTCATCAGTGGACTTGGGGGACCTGCTCAAGCCAAGAAATGGGGAACAATAACTAGTGCCGTTAATATCGTGTCAACCTGAGGGTTGGAAGTGTTTGGATATGAGAAACGTCTCACCACAGCAAGGCGGTCGATGACGTCTTGCGGTTTGAGATGTTCATATTGACATTGTAGTGTTATACAACAGCATCAATAGCCAATTTATATAACTATGGATTCAGATAAAATTCTAAATGCGGCAAATTTCTCTTAAATCACTAAAAGCCACTTGAGAACAAATCTGTTCGTACGAGTGGTTCTTGCATGAGGCCCAATGAGGGTCAAGTATTTTGAGCATATGAACGCGCTCTGTTAAGCGTCGACATGTCGCCGACCTTTAGATCAACCATGGAGGGCCTTAGTTGAGATGTACTGGATCACCACGACCTGCGTCCGCCGTCATCGTGGCGGTGAAGAAGCGGTGATGTAAAAAAAAAAAAAAATCAAAGCTACACGGTCAGAGATGGCTCCAATAATAAGCAGCGCTCCTGTCACTGTGTCCACCAATCACCCGGGCTTCGGACCCCGGGGTCTCCGCGGCATCGGTGCGCCTGCGGACACGGTCAAAAAGCAGCTGCCCCCCCCCCCCCCACCCTCTCCTCCCAGAAATTTCTGATCACAAGCCAAGGATCACGGAGCTATGGCGAAAAGCTGACAACTGACAGGTGCTAATGATGCAACTTCGGAGCCAGAATCAGGAGAAGAATAAAGTATTGAAGGGCCAAGGGGCCCGCGTTTGGTTCGCTTTTCCAGTTATTATCCTATTTACTTCAGACATTATCCTTCAACCCATGTGACTTCACAAAAGATGACAGGACAACATCTCCATCAACATCCGAGCAAACATCACCGGCGGTTTAACTGAATGGATCACGTGCCTCGCGTATTAAAACTAAAATGTGACTCTGATAAGCAACTTCTCTCCACGTTCTCGTGCGAAGGGGTGATTTATGAAAACAATTAAAACGGACGTGACACAGCAGCAGCAGCTTAGGAATGATCTCATTTAAGTACCAGAGCAAACTATTTTTATAGCGGCCGACACACACTCGCACTCAAACACACTGACACTTTGACCTATGAGCAGCGTCGGACCACAGTGGGCCGCGTCGACACGGTCTCGCCAGTACAGTTTCAACACCTAATTCATTATCAGCTTCTGCAAGGTCCCGCCATTCCCAGTTAAGTAAGTGGCAGGTTATAAAAAGCAGGAGAGCCGTGCATGTACACATTAGTAAGTGTCACTTACTGGAAAACACTTAAACAAGGCAGTAGATCAAAAAAAAAGGGAAATATACATCCACCAACATATTGCTCAACAGAGACGACAGCAACGTGTGCTTTCGTGCGGCGCACGATGCGAGCGAGTAGAAACCTACTGGTTTTTTGTTCTTGATACAGTAAATACAATTTGTAGATGTGAATTAAGAATATGCAAGCTGTTTATGATACATTTCAAAACCAGCTAACCATAATCCCAAAAGGTTTAAAGCCTCGGAGGTCAAACAGAAGCATTATCCCCTCAAGAGCACTAAACAATTCACACGGTCATTGATTAAGAAAATCCCAACAGAAAATCCCTCACACACACACGCACACATTTTGCTCCATTACATTAAATAATACAAATTACATTTGTATTGTTGTTGTCAACTCCTACATTGTGTAATAAAGCATATAGCTGTACCCAAGACTGGATACTACAGTAGCAAAGAATTGAGGTGCTGCATGTGTTTTGGATTACAATGAAGAGAAATTATTAAAAAAAAAACAATGTTGTTTCTGCATGTGTTTCTCCATTAGCCACAATCTGCAAGAACCTGGCAGCCAACACTTGTCAAACATCATGTGAAGCTCAGCATTTGTGAATTCTGACCTACTGTGTACTCTGTGTAGTCTTCCAGCACTTAGCTGGGTAGAGTACTTAATACCTCCGCGTTGAGTCTCTAATTAGTTTAAAGCATGTCTCAATCCTTGACTGCTTAGAGTCTTTTTTTTTTTTTAAGTCTGCCTTTCTATACTGTTGCGATAAACTTGTGTTTATTCTTAAGCCCACTGAAATGGATACATTAAAATTCACTGGACAGAAATAGTATTTAAGATATATTTAAAAAAGACAAGGATCCTGGCTGGGAAGGACATGTCTAAGTAAAGATGTGCATATTTTTATTTTAACATATTACCTTTCTACTGACATGTTTCTGAGTTTTGAAACATCAAACCACCAAATGCTCCAGTGCTTCACGACACGTTTAAAACAGTTTGTCGCTGCACATTTTGAAAAACTTCTTGGTAAAAACTAACCGCCCTCTGGAGATGTTGGTTTTTCAAAAAGAGTTTTTTTTTTTTTTTTTAACACATTTTAAGAAAAAAAAAAAAGAATGGGCTTCTGATAATATCCACTTTCGTATTTGTATGCTCATTTCCGTCTCTGCCACTAAAACATTCACCCCCCCCACATCTGATCACTGTAACCGTGTACATTCCCAGTTCAACGTGTCCAGGTGTCCAGTGTGTGGCACATCAGCTGCCTCCCCTTGTGTCCATCCTTAGCTATAGCAATTAGAACGCTTGATAAAAGCGAGAGCTGATTATAGACGGCCACCGAGGAAGCTCAGGGAAATAAGCCCCCCCTATAATCAGTGAGACTAAGAACTGGGCAAGCTTTTCAAACGCCACACTTTGAGCCATGACATCAGCCTCTGAAGACGGCGGCAGACGGAGGAGAAGGACACGCACATGGAGGGCAGCAAAACAAGTGCATGTGCGTGCGACGGAGTGAAATAAAGAGAGAAATAAGCTCAACTATGAGAGCAACCCCCCTGTTACATTCTGTACTTTGTATCACTGTCTCCTATTCCCCGATGGCCTGCCTTGATCCCCCTTTCCGCCTCCCTCTCTCTCACTCAAACATGCACACACACACACACACACACACACACACACACACACACACACACACACACACACACACACACACACACACTCTCTCTCTCAGTAACTCTAAACTGGCAGGTGCAACCGAGTTGACGCTAACAGAGACGTACTTTCTGGCTCATTGGCCATCAATCAAGTCAAAATGCAATGATCCCCCATTAAGTGTGTATATTTAAGCCTCTATGAGAGCCTGTTTATCGGCGCCGCAGCCCCTCGCCAGACAGATAGCGGCCAACTGTTGCTTGTCATGCTGCGTCCCGCTGTGTCGCTTCCTCTCTCCCAGACACAAGCATTCAGTCAGAGAAATACATGGAGATACCGTCCAGTAACGCCTACACACTAACACACTAACACACTAACACACACACACACAGGCCAGGTAGGCCACACTGGGAGTGGTGTGAGGTTGCCGGAGTGATAGTGTTACACTTTGTGCATCCTGGACACCTCCCCATTCTCCCCATTCTCCCTGTTCACCCAGCATTCAATTGGGACTCAGATACCGTCCATCGCTGCTGGCCCTTTTTTCTGTTTTTCCTCATGACATCATCCCTTTATCAGGCAGCACCAAAAAGAAAACACACACAGGGGCTGACTACTACCTTACTACTTTCTGTCAGATCTAGAATATGACAGATTTGTTTTAGAATATGACATAAAAGACACGACTGCAGTACCATTCGTGAGTCAGAGGCCCACTGGTTTTCATCCAGTGAGAGTGAATGCAACAAGAACATGTATAAGCGGGTTAGTTTAATATAATAAACAAGTAATTGCAATACAATAATCAGTCCTATTTTATATAAATGGTAAAGTATTGATGAAGATAAACCTGCATAATTGACCAAACTAAGATTACTGTATACTTATTTATTTATTTTTTACCACTAGCCAAAACATGCTGTACTGCACTGTTGAAGTGCAAGCAAACAATAGAGATTATCCCGAGCATTTGAGATGTAGGTTAAACATGGATATACCGATTCATGCGTATTGTTACCAAGCAGCATGTCTGTTAATGTACAAATCTACCACTAATGTTAAGCAACATCTCTACAGCTAGAAATCTTGTGGTTTTGGGGGGTATTTAACATCCTCCCCAGACCTGACCTCATCTCCCTTGAGAAACATCCATCCACCGGAATGCACTTCAGTGGAAGCAGAGGCGACTCACCGCATCCCGGATCAGCCGATTCGTCTGCCCAACACAATTACGTTATATGTCTAATTGCTGCTCGTAACGCACGTTACAAAAAAAAAAAAAAAAAAAACTCTCGAAATATCCTGTTTTACCTCCTTAGAACAGCTCGGTATTCCGCTGCGGGTTGCTCTCACAAGACATTAGCCCCCTTCAACAACAACACAGCCGAGACGGGTCCGTAGCGTCGCCTCACCTCACAGAGACTGCCGCCTCGCTCGGCCGGTTCCGCCGCACATCGCCAGGTAATCGGCCTCTTCCATCTGTGAAGACCGACCGAAGTCCTCAATCTTAGGGGGGGGTGGGAGGGGTGGGACGCGACCACGGGGAGCTGCCGTGGCTCGGGGGCGAGAGTGAAAAGTGTCCTATGTGATGAAACCGTACACCTGTTTTTTTTTCGACGCGCGCGCGGATGTTGCCCCACGGCGTCGGTCAGCTCGCTGTAAAGGCAACTCCCTCTCTCGTAGGGGGGGGTGGGGGGGGGGTCACCGGTTCTCGGGTAGCAATGCGGTGAAGCTGCCCTGTCCCCTTTTTTTTCCTCTCGACACAAACCTCAGAGGAAGAGGCGGCACAAGTAGTTACTATGTCTCCTTTTTTTTCTCCTCTCGACACAAACCTCAAAGGAAGAGGCGGCACAAGTAACGTTAGTTACAATGTCTTTTTTTTATTATTTATTTTTTTAAAACACTACAAGCGACAGTCGCGCGCCGTGTCTAATCCAGAAAATGGACCGAACCTGCCTCTCGTTTCCGCTTTTATTATTACTGAATGATGCTCCGTGCGCAAAATGGCCTCTTGTTATTTTCATTCAGCGACGGTCCGTCGCGAGCTCCTCATTGGGTCTGCGCGTAGCCACGGCAACGCCCGCCGTTCAATCAGTGCTCGCGCAACAGAGGACTCGCGGTAGTGACGCGCGCGTGCGTGCTATTAACGGGAAAAGTGCCGCTTTACCTCTCTATCTGTAGAAGAAACGCAGCGGAGAGTTTACGGGGGGCTTCACGCTGTGTAGTAATGGCTAGAACGTGACAATAATACAGTCGGGATTAGTGGGAGAGCCACAGACCCGAGCGGGGAATAAAGATAGAGCTGTGCCAAAATGTCTAGCTGTGTGTTTCCCTGGCAGCATACCATGTTGTCATCAAACCGTTTGAAGGCAAATGTTGAGCTATTAATAAATGACAAGTCATTTATAGCTTGACGTTTGAGGTGGGCTTGTGTTTTGAGGCTGGGGTTACAAAGTCTATACAGAACTGGAAAAGATAAACCTCAAGTTAACCTGCGTTATGGGCCAATAACTTTTTTTTTATTTTTTTTTTTAATTAATTTCCTAATAGCTACACTGTTGGAAGTGCAAGCGGACACCGAGTAGAGATTATTAGGTTATTGCTAAAGAGTAAAAAGCAATTATTTAGTTATTTGACAATAGATAACACATTCCAGTAGCCTAACGACAGTGCTGTGAGCCGTTTTGGTTGAATTAGTTTCTTGTTTTTAGCTTCTGCCAACCATTAAACATTGTGATGCATCCAAACAGGAAAATGGTTCAGTGTGAACCCTGCAAGTGTTGAATTTTTCAGTTGTTGACAGAGAGCTGACATCATTTCGTGGCAGCGAAAACCTAAAGTTAAACTCAAGGAGGTGTTGATTTTTATCGGCTCTGGCGTGATTTATTAGGGACATTTTAAACTAAAACTTTTGCTTTGAGGTCTTTAACGCCATAAGTTGAATTATGGTTTTGTCTCCTTAAGTCTTGCCCTGTATCAAAACTTTATTTATTTGATTTTTGATGGCTTAGCTTGGGAATTCACCCTCTCTGTGTCTGTTTTTCTCCCCCTCTCACACTCACACTCTCACACACACACACACACACACACACACACACACACACACACACACACACACACACACACACCAAGCTGTTAAATTATTTACAGACTGGATGGGAGTCCTTTATAGTGATGTGCTGGTTATTGTGACCATGGCAAAAAACATGACCTTTACACATTTAGCACATTGTTTCACATGTTTCAACTGAAATAGAACGAATCCTTTGTATCTAATATGGTGTACTTAAAGAAGCAGGTTCAGAGCAAAAATCTATCCGTCCATCTAATGTTTGCACTATAGTCATAAGTGTGAAGTCTCAACACCAGAGACACAGATCTGCAGACTGCATAGCATCTGCAGGAGAAAGTGAAAGCAGAAGCCCTGTTGCTCATGAATTCTTAAAAGCTAGACGGCTGTCAGAGACGGTCTCGTGAGTTGATATTGGGTCAAACACAAAGCAAAAATATAACCCTTTCACCTTATGAAAATGTCACTTAAGGAATGCATCCATTCTTATGTAAATATCTGACAAATACTATCCTTTTTGAGCTTACGCAATAGTCTCAACATTGTATTCACCTATTCAGCTTCATGATTATGCAAAACTAGCGCATATCATCAACTAAAAGCTTCATAACTAGCACTGTTTCATCCTAGTAATCAAACCACTTGCATGTAATTAAACTGATAAATTACCTTGTTTGCTTTTTTTAAAAATATGATGTGATGCTTTATTACCTGGTTTTATGTTTATATAAAAAGTATTCATATTAACAGTGCTATCAAAGTCAAACGCGCTGACAGTGTTTACCTGATGGGGAACCGGAGGGTACACTGGAGATGTGTCAGCTGCGTTTTCCCCTCATTTGTCTCACACACGTAGCAATATCACTCTATTTCAATAAATAAGCTGTCTACATACAGTAGGTAAAAGTTCATGTTGTACAGTGATTGTGTATTGGGCGGCGTAGAGGAGCCATGCTGGTGGCTCTGTGACGCCACACTACGGCACAGCGTTGCTTTGAGCTAAATCCTAATGTCAACATGGGAACATGTTATCGAACTAGCTAAACATAAACTGATGAGAATGTCGTTTATTTTCTGGGGTAGTTAGACGTATACCAAAGTATTGCAAAAATCGAAATATTTGACCTGATTGCGCTATATGAAAAGTTAAGGGATCACAAACAAATATTGGAATTCCTCCTTAAACCTACCAAATATCAAATATAATGTCAATCCGATTCCACTAAATTGTTACCCTCATGGTGGCGCTAGCATAAAAGTCAGTTGACATGTCAGGGACCATGAATGTCAATAGTTAGATATTTCAGTCTGGTTCAAAGTGGTGAACTGAATGATCGACAGGCCTACATTGCCATCACTCGGCCTCCTGGACTGTGTCACTACATATAGTCACAGGCCTCTTTACCAACCCCCTCTGACATTGGCTTTAAGCATAGGTAGTAGAGGTGCCACCAGTGTGCAACACTCCTCTAGTGGAGTCAAGTGTTGATGTGAATGTGATCCGGAAGCTGACCTTGGATACAAGATATAAGCCTACCGAAGCTGCCCACTACATTACAATTTGGATCTGTACCAGACCTTCTTCCAAATACAAATGTGTAATAATGCTTCCCTTAATAGTATTTCCATTTTTGGATGGCAACGTGAACCTTATCTTAGAGGGCCTGACATCATCAAGCATGTGTCATGCTTTTATGGCTGCAGCTACCTATCATTGTCCACATCATGTCTGCAATTATCAAATCCTTTACTACCAGCACACACCTCATGGCCCCTCTTAGAATAGCCCACAATAAAGGAGAGCAAGCTGGCACATGGATCTTGTGAGAAAAATAGCTCTTTTATCTGAGCAGTGGCACTCGCTCACATCTTTCCACTGATGCTTTCCAAAGAGATCCACATTTGGAACAGCTGATACTGAGGTTCGCTCGTCTGGCCAATGTTAAAGTGGCACAGTGGTGCTGAATGAGTGGATGGCATATGAGTGCACGAGGACATTGTCCGGCAGTGACTTAATGCCACTTTCACTTATATTCCAGTCTAGCTTTGATGTCTGAGAGCTGACCAGGTGAAATGCCTGAGCAAATCCGTGAGAGAACAATGCTGCTGACGTAGAGTCCTGCATCATCTCTCTATTTAGTAGTGTCACTGAAGTGCAAGTCGACCCTTTGCCCTTTGTTAATGTTTGCAAGCTTACATTACCATGTTAACAATATTGTTTATTTCTTATTCGACACATTTTCATTTAATTAATTACTATCAGCCATCTATCGTGATTAAGAATCCTTGGCTTCCACATTTTTTTAACAGGGTCGATCTCTATCTATCAATCACGGAGTGAAGGGGATGCCATGCTGAATTATGACTGCCAACCATCATTCAAACACCAAAGTACACTTTGCACTTCATCTAGCCCAAGACTCACCCTGCCCTCAGCCTTCCGACTGTGCTCCATCAATCAAAGAGAGTCAACATTGCCCAGTGAAAATGCCAGTGTCACACATGGGTCTTCATTTTGTACATTAAAGCTGCTACTGCGTTGTTATGGCAGATGTTGTGGAGAGGCTGACATAACAGAACAGAGAAGAATGGTGGAAAAGAGAAGCTGAAGGATAACAGAATAACAAATGACACGGTGAAGGACATAGAGGAGCAGAGATGCAAGATCAGTAGACTATACTGTAGGCTAAATTCTAGCTTCATCATCTGTCTACCTGTCGAGCCATGATTACCTCATGGGAATTTTTAAATGCATGACAATGTATATTATGACTTCAATTAATCTTTAGAAATGAAGATAGACATTTCTAAACATTGATGTCTGTAACATCTGTAGCTAACAAAAGATCAACCAAAGCTGCATAACAGAAACATAATATAAATGAAAGGTATATTGAGATGAAATACTGGCCATGAATTCAACTGGCAGTTCATTATTTCTAATGAACTGAAATGTAAATAACGTTTTGCAACATCCTGGACTGGAAAAAGATACTAAATGATTGATGACTCATACAGCCATTAATAAATAATGTATAACTTTCTGTATATACATATTTAAGTTTTTTAATACTTTTCAATAACTGGTATAGTTATTACATAGTGCTGAGGATGTTAGAAATTATGAGACTCTAGGCAGGGAAAGGAGAGGCAGAAGTAAATTAAGTTTCCTGTAATATTTGTTGTAGACATATTTTTCTATATTGTAACAGGTCTTACAAATGCATTTGCTGACTTAGCTGTTTTAATAGAATATAAGTGTGTGTTGTTCCTGACAGGCTCTACTTGTGTCTGCCTGAACTGGTCTTTAAAGCCCCACTCATCAATATTGTCTATAATGGATCAGATGATGTGTGCAATATATAAAGGGTTGCTCATAGTGACAACGTTGCAGATAATTAACCCCCAACTCTGCAGCGCTAGAGAGATATTTAGCCTCTTTTAGCTCATTCTTTTGGCTGTACTGCCCCCCCAAATTCCATTCTCATAAATCAAAGTGCAGACAGACAAAGATAGTGCCTAGCTGTTGAAGAAAGTTAAACAGAAACACATTCTCTCAGCAGGTGGAGACCAAAACAGCAACGATACGTGACAGTCAGTTTAAAATTCATCAATGCAGCCAACAATTGAAATGTATATGTATAAAAACACAGACTCAAGCATACCTAATACCCATTAAATGTAACTAACACATGCAATACTGTAAACTGCAAAGTACTGAAATAGGTTCCCATTTTCCCCATATTGAGTAGTCTCTCTTTTTCAAGGTGTCAGCTGACAGCAGTTACTTTCAAATTAGTAACAATATTTCATGTTCAGCACATCTGCATGGCACAATATGCTGTTTGGCATGCCTTGCTGTTTTTCTCCCTTCAGATGAGGAGTCAGCAGCTGTCGAACATTCAGAGGGCAGCTCCCACCAACAGTGGCTGTAGTTGTATAATGAGTCAAACCCCGTAATTACAGCAGCAGGGTACGAGGGGAATTTTTGGAAACCAGACTGCTAATTTCTCTGCTCATTCTTCCCTCTCACAATATCCTGTGTGAAGCTACACTAGGTGATAAAACTTAATTTCTAAAACAAAAAACAGCAAATGTGTTTTCGACTCGAGGACTCTTAAGTGTGAGTGAAAATCCATTTAAAATGGAATCTGTCTTGAAATAGTGTGCTTGATACAATAATATAACCAAACATGTTGGTGTCTGCCAGATGTAGGATCTTTAATAACATTCCACGCATGCTTTTATACATCCCCAAGATATTAGGGCTGTACAGTAACACATCTCAACAAATATCGGATAGATTGCCGTTAAATTTGGGACAAACATTCATGGTTCCCAGAGGATGAAGTGACTTTGGTGATGCATGTATTTTCCTCCATTACCTCGGTTTTACCTTAGGTTTTATGTGAAATGGCCAAACAGTTATTGATGGATTGCCAAGGAATTTGGTTGAGATATTCATGCCCTCCCCCCTCAGGCAACAGTGATAACTAATAATAATCAAGGCCCAATGTGTTTAATACTTTTCGTTTACCACAAAATAATTGCAAAACGTACATATTACCATTCCCCAACAACCTCAACTCTACTTTGTGTTCAGTGCTAATTAGCAAATGTTAGCATGCTAACACACTAAACTAAGATGGTGACCATGGTAAACATCATACCTGCTTAACATCAGTAAGTTAATTGTCATTGTGCACATGTGCATACTAATATCAGCATTCAACATCAGCCGCACAGAGCTGCTAGGTTGTAGACTCTTAGTCTTGTATGCTTTATTTTGTTTCAGTATCAATACTGTATGTCTAATGGTTTTAATAAAAATCTGTACTGGGATCATTTTGATACCTCGACAAAGTATGATCCGCTATGGCAACCCTGATATTGAAAAATCTCATCTTACTCTCGGAGCTCATAGCCTCGTCCACCTCTCTGCTTTTCCTTATCGGGGCATGGAGCGAACACAGAGCGGCTTACGCTCGGTATGCAACACACCCCTTCATGTTTCCCACGTGTGTCTTCCAAACACAATTACTGATAGACGCCGTCTCTGGAACACATTTCTAATATTACTCTGCACTTCATCCACCTCAATACCCTTCACTGAAGTTGTCGAGCAGGCCTCTCCGGTGACTGCCGAGTGGATTGATAAGTTGTGTTGTGGCTGATGAAATGTTGCATAGCTGGACGCTGATGTGGTGTCTGCCAGAATGCTCACTAGAAGAGCGGGAGGTACGCAAACATAATAGACGATTAGTGCTGGAGGAAAAGGACACAATGGACTGTGAGTAAGTGAAATGAGGGGCAGAAAGTGATGTCACAGAGAGTAAGAGCATCTTCTAGAGGATGTGATGCCAGTCAACTCGTGGATATGCCAGCTGGCTCAGACAGTGTCACAAGATCCCGTCTTTGAACCCTTCAGGTTCACACTATCAGGTGATTGGTGAGAAAATACAGTCATTGTCAGCTCAGGAGAGATGCGTTTGGGAGTGTCTTTGATTTTGTAAATGTGGAGTCTTGATGGATTATTCAGAGTTTAGATGCTCTCACGTAGCAGATCTTCTTAGAATTATTATTTTCTTTGTCAATTATTTATTTCATTTATTGTCTTTTTACTTAGCATTTACCTAACTTTCAAAAATGAAATAAATAAATACGAATAAAACTTTTTTCTTGATTTAAACTAAATGTGTTTTATGTCCCAAGACAACAAAAGTAAAGGAGATGGATACATTGAGAGCAACACATCTACCATAAAAAGCAATCCACTACAGCGCAACAAAACCACTAACTATATCCTCAATGCATGACAATGAATCTCTGGTTTGCAATACATGATGCAAGTGTTATCTATCTCAGGTATAACTTTGAAACAGTTAACATTTTGCAATGATTCTGACTCTCTCTGCTAAATTCATGAGCTTTAAAAACATTGCATAATGTGCTTTGAAAGTACCCCTAAGCATGATTCATGACTCACATAGACAATTCAGTCCAGTATCAACTGCCCCACTAAATTCACCTGAGATAATGGTCCATAACCAACGACAATGTTAAAAGGCATCATGAAGCAGGAGCTGTGAATGAAATGTAATTCAGCCGATAAAAAGGTTTCAACAGAACAATCCTCAACACATCAATTCTACATGAACATTGTGCAATCCAATAGATACAATCATAAAAAGCTGAATAGACCCAAATCCAGATTTTATTTTTGAGGTTGGGATGTTCTTTCGCTCTGTGGGTATAGCTTCCACACTAGTGACACCACAGAACAAACCAAAACACAAACAAGAGCAGCATTGGGATAATTGTATTCTAGTCGATAACATGCTTGTTTATCTTGGAGGGAACGCAGAGCACAGAGAGTCCTCACAGTTTTGGATGAACTATGTGCTTGCTGTCTCACTTGAGATCTTCAGATGTTTGTACTCCCTGCTGTTTTAGCTGAATCTGTGCTGCTAAGTCAAATTCTAGGATATATAATCATTTGCCATTGTTGTGCTTTGAAACCCATTTCTATCCTTAGAGTAGATAGGTATACCATCTCAATCTATCCATTCAGGTCTCAAACTTTTCATATTCTATTATTGTAGCCTATCCTAGAATGCTGAGAGGGCTGCGAGACACCTTAGATATGTTTCCATTAAATCACAGCAGGACTTCCACACTTGAATACAGTTACAGTAATAGGCCAAACTATCTTTGGCCGAAGTTTTCGATCTTTAAGGTACACGATTCACCAATAAACCTTGAAAACAGTTGACCAATTTCCAAGTATGGACCAGAGTATGTTGAGTAGGCTGTGTTTGGCTATGTTATGAAAATGCTGTGTACACACCTCAAAGTGATGTCACATGGAAGCACAGATGTCTTTACATGACGCTGCTTTCTTCCCAACTTGTTTTAAACGGTTGAATAGTGTTAAATTGGTTAGCATGTTTAGTTTAGTTGCCAAAGTTGACACATCACTTCTACAGTAGGAATGTAAGAAATTATTTCATAGGTAAGGTATAGCCATGGCCTGCATGTCTTTTAAATCAGACTTCCACAGAGAGGAACATATGAGTGGGCCGTGAAAATCATACCAGCTAGATCATCACTGAGAAATGTCCTGGAAAAGAGTGGGAACCCTGATTTGACATTTATGTTTGTGATGAACAACTGCATATATATTCATGTTTTTCTGCCTATCGCTGCACCCACCATGTTCACATACTGAGTAATCATTGTGTTGTTCCATATCAGCAGCAGAGAAACCAGCTGCGGTTGCTCGGACAGAGTTTTCCGAATCAATCGCTTTAGCTGTTTCCATCATCTACTTGCTAATGAGTCTGTTAGGGAAAATAATTTATCAAAAAAAAAGAAAAGATTTGCTTCAGAATTCTGTTCTTGATTTATTGTAAAAGCTGTAAATCCTCTTCATAGATTTTCAGCTTTTTCTCGGGCTTGTAATTAAGTAATGGCTCTATTAATCCTATCAGACCTGCATTGCCAGAGGGGAGAGTAGGGACATTCATTAGGAGGCAACAGGAGGAGATTAATCCAGACCAAACATACAATAGTGGTACACAATTGTGTACATAATGGTGCAAATAAGTTAATTTGATTTGATTCAGTGAGAAAACATGGATGCATAATAAGTAAAAAAACCCACTGTATGTTCTCGTTTGACTTCTTCTATACAGGATGTGCAGCAGAGAAAAATACTGCTATCACAGTGACAAAGCTATCACAGGCTTTCACTTCTAAATGTTGTGTCACAGCTTTAGCACAAACAGGAAATGGGAAATGTACAAGTCACAAATTGTCCTGCTGAACGTGTTGCATGCAGCTGGGCAAAGCAATGAGATTTTTTTAGGATGAGGAATGTGATCCATGAATCTCCCTCTTCCTTCTTTGGTAACAGCGCTGCTCCGCTACATCAAAAGAGACCTAAATCGCTAAATCAGTTTTGACCACATGACCCGAAGAAATATTTGTGTATTTAGCCAAAGGGGGATGAACTTATTAGTGGACGGAGGAAAAATGTCATGCGTGTTTATTTCTTTATTTATCAGCTGAAACCTACTTGTACTCTAAAATCTACTAAATCCTATCAAATAGTATCTCATTGCTTTATTTGCTTTGGTCACATCTACTTTTCTGTTCTTTTTGGTTTGTTTCTTTGTTTGTTTCGTTAAAGATACCATGCTCTGCTGGACAGTGGTGGAATTCAACCAGCACATACAAGTCATGTGAAAAAATGTGAAATCATCAGCAGCCAGAAGTAATTAAAAACAATATGTCTGAGCGTTGTTCAACATAATGACACTCCTGAATGAGGAAGATGAAAGACAGCCAATGTACTGTACTTGACTTTGAGAAATGATGCTGGTCTGCGGAAGTTCTTCTAATTATGATATTTGTATGTCCAAAGGAACCAGTACCCCTCAAACATTCCCTCAAACCATATGGCTTTTTAAATCAAGAGGGCAATAAGCCCCATCTGCTAACTATCACTGACAGGGTTGTTGGTACTACCAGATTGTTGAATCCAAAGCTTAAGGTGCTGGCACAAAGCTCTGCCTGCCTTCCATGCAATCAGTTTGGTGTTAGAAGGGTGTAATCTCCCTCTGAATAGGCCACTTGTTTCACAGCCTTCAGCACATGGTCCCACAGTGGCAACTCTTCACACAAGATGTCTCTGCAAAACAGGGGCACAGTGCTCAAGGCACTGTCTGTGAACTGCAGGCACAAACTAGATCTCATCACAAAGCCCTAGGAGGAGGTTGTGAGAAAAACAAAATTGAGTAAACATCAGATATTTGCTACATAAAGATATAGAGTAATGTCTACCTGAGCAGAGAATGAAGCATAGCCTGACTGGATTGGTATGCTTTTAGTGCATGTCCGTGCACGTGAGGGTGCCCCACTGGCAAGCAGCTCAAGGCCACCACTCTGCACGGCCTCATATGGCGGTTATAGGTTATATACCCGGAGACATAGCATTCACCCTCGAGTTACCCCTCGGTTAAACACTGTTAGCTCAGCAGTTTTGCCATAGTTTACACCGTTAGCGCTGCTGGAGCCATTAGCCGCAAGCCACCGGCTCAGCCGTTGCCAAGATGAGAGCCAAGGCAATAGAAATGCTCCTCATCTTGTATGTACCACTTCTAAAGTATGGTTGGTGACTATAGCTAATGAACATAGCGGAACATTTAGCAGCATAAGAGCCAAGTATTTTCCTCAGGAGTTGGAGGAGACCAAAACAGAGCTAAAAAGAGAGGGAATATTGGACTAATGTTTGCTGAGTGCACAGAGATGTTACTCTGTATCTCTTGTGTAAATAGTCAACTGTTTGCTAACACACCGGCCATATCAACTTTGTAAGATGATACCGGGTTAATGTTGTGTTTACAGCTTGTTTCTGCTGCCCCCAGGTGGCCGAAAACCCTAATGGAGGTCTACGTCTCTGGGTCCTGTGTTTGTCCACAGACGATAAGCTGTTCATCTTAACGAAAAGGTTCAGTGCTAAAACAGTTGCTATGTCTATTTCGGCGGTCATAGCTTCATGCGAAGATGTCTTTGTCTGTTTCGTATAAATGGAAAAATTGAATACATGTTATTTATTTTAACTGTTACTCAGAGCGAAAATGGAATTGTAAAGCTTCTCTATGCGCTACACTGATTTATTTAATTGAACAACTGCAAAGAGTTATAGCCCCAATAAGGTTTTTTACTTTATCTGCCATATTTCCAGCCGCGCTCCCCACACACTGAATTGTCTCTCCTTGCATTTTACAGAGCTGCACTGCAGAGAGTTAACAGCACAGTAGTAGATCCACGCTGCTGATTCCAGTTCACTATTGATATCCTGTCACCCCTGGGGACCACTTATAGTGAGAAGAGACCTGAGTCAGCACTTTGTGAGCACTAGCCAGTGATGAGAAGCACATACCATCAGCTAATGCTCAAATAAAAAAAAATAAAAAAAAGAACATAATGATACGTCGATAATTGCACAACAGTTGCAGCTGACAGTGAATGTTTTCACTGAAGTGAAGACATTCTATGATTTTCAGTCCTGTGTGTGGGTTTCATTGATCACATTGATCAGGAATAAAGGCTTCCACAATTCCTTAGAATGCTACATCTGTTCACAGTAATATGTCCTGACTCTTACACACTGCCATCTTTTGTGCCATGTGACACATAATGGCGTCCTCTACGTAATGTGTGTGTGTTCATGTCCTTAATAAAAGGACTAAATCTGATAAGGAACACCAAGAGCAATAGGTCCATTTTCTGTTCTGCTTTGTATTCTCTCAAGCATTTGATTGAAATAAAAAAATGTACATTTGCCCCTCCCTTCCTCTGAGATGTAACAACCACACAAGCTGTGTGTCAGTGGCTGACACCGGTAGCAGAGCTTGGCGTCTGACCTCCAAACATCATTGGTCAGCAAACTGGGGAGGGGGAGATATACTGCAGTGTCTTTTTTTTTCTGCAGAGGGCAGAGAGAACATACTACAACATTGATGCTACTGCCTGCACCGCTCCTTGTATGTGCATGTCCTTTTTTCCCTCTTCAACATCTAAAATCTCCTAATCTCCCTTGTGATGAAGATGAATCAGGGCATTTAACCCCCCTCTTACTCAGTTTAAGTCTTGTTAGCTTGACTGTGCACTGATATTTACCACTGCTCCCCAGCTTTTTTTTTCGGACTCCTTGCTCTAGTTTTTGTTTTTTTTTCACTTTGAGCTGCTCATACACAGCAGATGCCCATTACGTCAGACAATTACAATGCACTGTTCTGAGACTGCAATTAACTCCATTAACGGCTATGAGGCTTATGGGGTAAATACGCACATAAACTCCCAGGCACACAATATGAGAGTGTTTATCAGTGTGAAGTGAGGATTTCACTTGATATTGGCATTACCTTGTGAGGTAACGCACAGGGTTACATAACATAGGTTAACATCCACCATGTATAACTGTGCAGAGCCAAGAGGGCAAACTCACCTTTGGTTTCGAGGCATTCCAATACTCCAGAGATTCGGTCGACAAATGAGGGAGAGGAGATTTACCCCGAGCCGGTAAGACGAAGAATGCGGCACACACACTCCCATTGATGGAGCCGCTGCCTCCCCCAGTTATCCCTCTTGCATGAGCGCATTCAATCACACGTACGCATGGCACGCACTAGCCGTTCTCGGGCTGAAGTGAAACATGTACAGCAATGCCCGTCACTCAGTCCACATTACAGTAGGGGTGTTTCACATTACTTTTAATCCCTCATTCCGCTGCCAAGTTGTGTTTCTCCTGAGAGAATCTCACGCACATCTAATTCCTGTCAGCTTTCATGCCTGTATTTGCCTCCTTCCCCTAATGAGCTGTTGACAGTGCACACAATTTAGCGCCTAAATCTGATGTCTCTTTTTTATGTATCACATTACTAACTTGACCACCTCCACAGTGCTAGCTCTCTCCACTTTTTCCAGTCTTCAGCAATCCAGTCATTGGCACAAAGCCCTGTAAGCTGCCTCGGCTTAACACCGGGCTAAACCAATCAGGTGGCCTGAGGCCTATCCCAGGACGGACCTGCTCTATTAATCTGAGGAGAGGATGAAGAGGAAAAGAGGGGGGATAGAAAGGTGCATGCAGGTCTGTGTCTGTGTGACTATGGAGGATGAGCGGAGAACTCCTTTCTTGGGGCAATGTACGTTGAACAATCACCAACAAAGATATGCAACACAACTGTATTCATCCACAGTATTAATCCAGATACCCAAGTGAGAAAATGTGCTTAAATTAAAGGGCCACAGGGTCAGCGTCCTGCCTCCATAAATCTCCTCATAATCAATAATCTATTAGCAAACAGGGTGTGCAAGGGTAAACGGAGAAATAAGCTTGCATGCTACGTCAAAAGAGGAGTTAAGACATTAATTACAGGTTGTTACCACTCTTTTTTAAGTAGGCACAGGAAATTCTATGACACGTACAATCCAGCAAACAATCACAAGTAGTATATATTATATTATATAGTATCAAGCATGATTTAATATGAGTGTTAGATTTTGGTCATGTACAAGCAAACTTTAAGTGTTTAAGGGGCTGGGATGTAGTAAAATAAAAAGGGCACCAGCTGCATACGGTGGGGAACCAGCATGCAGAGTTGCTACAGGTTTTCTAGGATGTGGGCAGCCCATCAGTGCACTGCGTCTCGTTTTCTCTACTGGAGGGCACTTTATCATGTTTTATCTACCGTAGGGGCATCAAAAAAAGAAAGCATTTAGTCATGTTTTCTCCACTGGGAGGGCACATCATGTTTTATCTGCCATAGGGGCTTCAAACACGATGAGTTGTCCTTCCACACCAAGGTGAGGAAGGACAAATGTCACACTCACAGTGGTCCTATAAAAGAAAACATGGGGGATCACCAAAAGTGTTTGGAGTCAACCTCTGAAGAGCATGAATGACTGTACCAGATTTCATGGCAATCCATCCAATTGTTTTTTTAGATATTTCTGTTTGGACCAAAGTGGTGGAATGGGTGCCATTCCTTGAGTCATTATCCTAGCAGCTAGCTTAAAAGAGGCTTTAAAAAAACACAAAGATAGAATGGTCCTATGTACAGTATGTGATAAGGTGTGAACAAGCTAGAAATATGGACAGACTTCTAATCAAAGTTCATCAAAGATAATAAATAAATAAATAAATAATTGGTTTGAGCAGCACTTTGACACAGTGTGGCTTTGAATGGTGCCAGTGCTGCTTTGGATTAATGGCATTCTTGGGACTGATGGGACACAGGCTCTGTTGCGCAACAGCTGACGTCGAGCTAATTAACACACTGTGGTTCACAGTGGCTGTTGGTACGATACGATTGAAGATTTTAAATGACAACGAGGATATTGCAGTGAAAGACATGCTCAGTGAATGAACTTTTAACAGGATCTTAAAGCAATCATGAAAAAATGAAGCATTTCTGTTTGAAGTGAAATGCCCTTCAAACTGAAAAGACAGCCCGAAGGATGAAATGACACATCACTTACCCATCAATTACAAGAAGTAAATTGCTTCTGCTTTCAGGAGTGCAGTTTCTTGATCAACTGTGGTTCCAATTGATTTATCTAGCATGAGCAGAAGGTCATTTCTGCTTTTACATTAGTGCTGATCTTTCCGAATGGGTATGGCCATTGGTTATCTTTATTGGCGTTTGGACCATCTCAATAATACACCACTTGCTGCCTAAAACTGTTGTGATATGTACTGCTCAATAAATTAGTTTCACTCAATTACTTGCAATGTATTTCTTAGGGCATTCAAAACTTATGTATGGCCTTTGAATAATTATTCTGCCTCTCACAGTTGACTCTTGCCAAAGTGTTCTTTAGTGCTCAGATTGGAGAGAAGCTGCTCCCGTTGTGCATTTCCAAATGAAGTAAGAATCCCCCAAAAAGTCACATATAATGCCAAATCCTACAAATACCTAAAATAGATTATTATTAGCCATGCTGCAAAAGAGAAAACGAGGCAGAGAAGTTATGAGCACGAAACTTGCTATTCAAGGAAGAAGCAGCATGAATGGCCGACAGGGTCTATTGCAGGGATGTTGAGCAGCACAATAAAAAGTAATTTACTGCCCTCTTGTGGAAATTTCAACTTAACCCAGTTGTTTTTTGGTCTATTTTATATCCCTTAAGTTTCACTTCTCTCATGTTCTGCATGGGAGCATTTAAAGTTCTACGATGTAATAAAACTAAGAATTAAACTTCATCATTTGACTAGAATGATTTCTGTTTCCTGGATTTAGAAGTTGGTCTATAGGAGTGAGTGAGACGACAACACCCACCCTGCCTCAGAACTTTTGAAGTGCCCTTAAGACTGTGTTGATGCTGGTCAGCTCCCAGGTTTGTTTGTTTGTTTGTTTGTGTGTGACTGCTTCTGAAAGAGAGTAGGAATACTCAGAAAACCTCCTCTTAGTGTGTCAAGCTTATAAATGTTTTTGTGAAGGATATTTTCTACAACCCAGTTCATTGCATTTTACAATATGTTATTTTTTAAAGGCAGTGTTTCTGCCCCAGGGTAATTTGTGATACATAATCCATTCTTGTGAACATAATAGTATTGTGTAATGTTTTCCTGTTCCTAACCCTAACCCTATTCTTTAAAGGTGTGTTAAAGTAAACGGATCTTCAATAAGTGCAGCATAGTATTACACCCTCTACTCTGCCAACATGGGCACGAATGCACTATTGTCTGAATGGTATTCTCTTACTTCTGTATTTGAACTATTACAGAGTGTATTTTAGGGAACCAAAAGCAGTGAATGCATCACTCACTTCCGCCAGCTGGAATTATATATTATATTAGATATATTAGAGGTTTTTTTTAAAAACATTTACAACTCTTACTCATCCTACATGAATGTAAGAAGCGTGTGCACACAACAGCCTCCTGCGCATAATGTGACAGCAGAAACGAGTCCGCCCATTTGGCTCTGTGATCTATTTGAATTCAATCCAAGAAAACAGAATCCTGTCGAACCTGTTCGGACCTTGCAGGGCCAGACTGGGCCGACCCCGCCTTCCAGAGAGGATGACGCATCACAGGATGAAGATAAAGTCATTATTGTCAGCTGCAGCACATGGGCAGAAACCCGACGCCTAAAAGAGGATAGTCAAGACAGTCAAGACAGTCAAGAAGAGCACAGTCAAGGTCTGTTTCTGGATACACAGCCTATGAAACTAATGCCGGACGTGCGTCACCTAGGCAGATTCATATGCTATTTCAAAGCTATCAGAGGCTTTAGAGCCGATGAATAACTCTTATTTACAGCAAACTTGCAGACAAGTTTCGCTCCTCCTCATACATAAATTGTCTTGCACGTCTACTCGTAACATTACGGCGTTTGTCCCATTCAGCGCTGAGTCTGCGCCACGAGAATCCTCAAATGCCACCTCATGAATGAGACGATCGTTTACAAATAAACCGATATCTCACTCTGCCATAAACACATTAACACGATTCAGCATGTTACAGGCAACTGAAAACAACTTGCCCTTATTTAACACACTGTGCCACAGTTTAGCCTGTTTGTTTGAGCCTATATTGCATGAGGCACTTCGGATGTTTAATAATCTTGAATAGGCGGAATCCCGTCTGGTTTGTAGGAAGGAAGTATGAATTTTGTTCAACTTCCCATGTATTTCTGTTTATCCTCAAGCATGAAACAGTTAAATTATACCGTGGATGTCTCGGCGATGTGGAAGTGAAACAGTTTCCAGTTCCTTACTTCCGTATTGTCTCACTTTGTGGCTGCAGTGTCTTGCAGATTCTTGTCTGCGCTCCCGAGCAAAAGAGACTGTGGAGCTGGAAGTGAATGCCTTCGCTTTCACGTCTATGAAGTCTGATGTGTAAAACGAAAACTCCGGTAAGAACTCTACCGGTTTTATATCCGAAATATTAGCCAGACTTAAAGTGCTCAGTGCTCTGATTATCATGCAGTCCTAGTAATACTCATATTAGTGTACTGTGATAGTAATAATAATAATAATTATTATATAGCTTGTGTTTTTTGGAAGAGAGATTTCTGTGGAAACTTTTTCCTCAATATTGAGTCACACATTGATGACAAATCTGTATATTAAAAGCTCAGTAGCGGCAGGCATATTGTTTGTAGAGAAAAAGCAAAACAAAACACTGTGCATTAACTGCTCGGCACCAAACAGAAGACAGATAAAGTTAGCAACTAGCTGATGCACAAAGAGGGGAGCATTTAGCAGATAAAGAACCGGATATTTCTCTCAGGAGTTGGTTGAGAAAGAAAACAGAGCTAAAAGAGAAAAAGGAAATATACTCCTTATATTCCCTATGTCTTCCAGATGTGTATAACTATTTCCAAACATGTTTGCCTAATTCACTTTGTATCATATCAGTGCTATTCTTTTTGTGCTCCCCCAAAAGAAGAAGAAGATGTAGGTCTAATGCTTCTGCAGATTTGAATCCTTGTGTTGTTTTTAAAGGTTTTGAAACGATGCGTGCCCCACGTTCCCTCCTCCTCCTGCCGGCGATCATCATGTGCCATTTCATGACGGGGCCGCACAATTGCATGGCCTCCCAGAAGATGACCTCCTGCAATGTGCAAGACGGCAGAGCCGACTGCAGCCACCTGAGCCTCAGTGCGGTCCCTCCGAACCTTCCCACGAGCATCACCAGCCTGGACATGTCTCACAACAGACTGAAGGGGCTTCCCCCCGGGTCACTCACCCCATACCCAGGCCTCCTCCACCTCTACGCCAGCTACAACAGCATCACCAAGGTGGACCCGGGTTTGTGCCAGACACTGCCTCTGCTGCAGACACTGGACATGGAACACAATCAAGTGTTTGTGCTGAAGAAGAAGGACGTGAGCCATTGCACCAATCTCACACGGTTGATTTTGGCGAGTAATAAGCTAAATCTTCAGGGGGAGCCCTTCTCTGCGCTACAGGTACAGTTACACTGATGAGTTGGGTCAGTAATAGCTCGCTCATTTTCCTCACGGTTGTATGATACGTCTCTCATGCGTTACCTTTTTATTCTCCTTTTCATGTTCACAGAGCCTGAGAGTTCTTGATGTGTCCATGAACAAACTGCAGTCAGCCAAGCTCGGCTCCGAGCCTCAGCTGCCGAGCCTCGTGAGCCTCGATCTGGCATTCAATAACTTCACCACTCTGAAGAAAGACGACTTCTTGTTTCTCAACCATTCGTCGTTTCTGCAATTCCTCAACATGTCATCCGTGTCGCCGAAAACGGTAGGGAACTTACCGAGAAATGGGAAATGAAATGGCGTTGTCAAAATTGTAGCACGTTTCAGAAAGTATTTGAAGCACCTTGCTTTCAGTTGTCTGTTTTATTTCCTTTTTTTTTTTTTTTTTTATCTCACTGCAAGTCCTCTGTGTTTTGTTTTGTTGCAGTTTGAGCCTGGTTGCTTTAAGCCCATTTCAAGCCTCCGTACTTTGATCATGGATGAAAATAATATGGGCACGCTTGTTATTACCAAACTCTGCTCGGAGTTGTCAGGGACAGCCATCGATGCCCTGTTTCTTCGGAAGACGAAGCTGGGCATACTCACAAACACAACCTTTCTAGGGCTACAGAAAACCAATCTAACCTTTCTAGATCTGTCCCATAATGGCATGAGCCAAATTGAAAGAGGCGCATTTAGGTGGCTGTCCAGACTTCAGACTCTAATTTTGACAGACAACAACATCAAGCACCTGACCAATGAAACATTTCAGGGGCTCAAAAGTTTGAAGACACTCCAATTGACAAAAGGTCTTGGGGAAAGTAACTCCATCCTGATCGACGATTTCTCCTTCCAACAACTGAGTGCCCTGGAGAGTTTGATATTGCAGAGAACTGTCGTTCATGAAATTAAAGAGCACACATTTACAGGCTTGACAAGTCTTCAGGAACTCGATATGAGCTGGAGTAGTTCCACCTCGCTCAGAAACATCAACAACAAGACGTTAGTCTCGCTTGCGGGATCGCCCCTCAGAAAGCTAAATCTAACGGGGACAGCTATAGCACAGATTGATCCTCGGAGCTTCTCCTTTTTGAGAAACCTCACCACTCTTCTCCTGGATTTCAACTTTATCAAGCAAACTCTCACTGGCAAAGAGTTTGAAGGCCTGGACCAAGTTGAAGAACTCCACATGTCCAATAACCACCAGACAGTCAATCTAATCTCCACGTCCTTTGTGAATGTGCCCAGTCTGAGGGTCCTGAATTTGGGAAGAAGTCTCAAATCTGAAGCAGTGATCATGGAGCCCTCTCCATTCAGTCCCCTGCCCAACCTCACCTTCCTGGATCTCAGCAACAACAACATTGCCAACATCAGAGAGAATATGCTGGAGGGGCTTGTGAACCTGAAAGTGCTGAAGCTCCAACACAACAACTTAGCTCGCTTGTGGATGACCAACAACCCAGGTGGGCCAGTGTTGTATCTCAAGCACACACTGGGGTTGTTGACCTTACAGATGGATAGTAACGGGCTGGATGAGATCCCGGCCGAGGCTCTGAGAGGGTTGAGTAACCTCAGTGAAATTAGTCTGGCCAACAACCTCCTCAATAGTCTTAAGGACTCCATTTTTGATGAACTGAGATCACTGCGGGTTCTAAATTTACAGAAGAATCAGCTCACAGCTGTGAGGCCCAATGTCTTCAAAATACCTATGAGCAACCTCAGCCGGCTTCTCATGGACAAAAATCCATTTGACTGCACGTGTGAGAGCATACTGTGGTTTGCGACATGGTTGAACAACACAAATACAAGTGTGCCCGGTCTCGGGGACCAGTATTTGTGCAACACCCCACTAGCTTACTTTAACCGCTCTATCATGGATTTTGACCCCCTCTCCTGCAAAGACATGACCCCATTTCAGGCCCTTTACATACTGAGCAGCACTGCCGTCATCATGCTGATAGTAACTGCGCTTCTGGTGCGGTTCCACGGCTGGAGGATCCAGTTTTATTGGAACATATTGATCAATCGCACGTTAGGATTCAGCGACGCCAAAGTTGAAGAGGGCAGGGAATTTGAGTACGACGCGTACATCATCCACGCGGAGAAAGACGGTAGCTGGGTGGAGAAGAGGCTGGCCCCCTTAGAGAATGACATGTGCAGGTTTTATTTGGAGGATCGAGATGCGGTCCTCGGCATGTCACAGCTTCAATCCATCGTGGATAATATGAGAAAGTCCAGAAAGATCTTGTTTGTCGTGACTGAAAGTCTTCTCAGAGATCCCTGGTGTCGGAGGTAAATCAAACTTACGCTGCTTGATTTATACATTATTCTAGATTCTATATACGGTTAAGTAATAATCAAATTACGTCATTGAGAATTTTGTGAGGCGTAGTATATTTTGTCTGGGTTGCATAGCGAGTTCTCACAGTTGTCTCTTTGCCCTCCTGCCCTTGTCTCTTTCCTTATTCAGATTTAAAGCCCATCATGCACTTCACCAGGTCATTGAAGCCAGCAGGGACTCTGTGGTCCTGGTCTTCCTGCAGGACATCCACGACTACAAGTTGTCTCGCTCACTCTTCCTCCGTAGGGGCATGTTGCGTTCATGCTGCGTCCTGGACTGGCCCGTCCATAAGGAGAGGGTCCCGGCCTTTCACCAGAAGCTCCTCATAGCACTTGGCATGACTAATCGATTGCAAGAGTGAATGTGTTTCATTTGTAGCAATTGGAAATGCACTCTGTAATATTTACCAATGTATGTTCAATTCATTTCTACCAATTGCGGATTGTTTTGCCCTCTGTGTGAATATTGTGCTTACTCTAAATATACAGTCAGTCTTATTGTTATTTTTTTTATTCTTATTTACATTGCATTTTAGCTCAACGTCAACAAAAAATTATTTCAATGGTAACAAGGTGGTGTTGTGTGCCTACATACACAACACATTTACTCAAAATAACTAGTGCTTTCTTTTTTGGTATATTTATTGTTTGCTTGTTCAAGTACTGCAAGGTAAAACAAATCATCAAGCTCTCCAATGTCAGCTGAACAGTTACATTTTGCCAATCCTTTTTTAGTAATTTACATTATACATTTTGTAATGTATATTGTAACAGAGAATAAAAAATATTTCAAGTGCAGATTCAATGATTTTATCTCTGAATTGCTAACACGTTGGCCCTTACATTGAAAAATCTAACCCTAAACTAATTAAATAAAGAAGATATTTTAAGTTATATATCTTAATCTCGATATGTGATGGCACAACTTTTAAATGTATAATTTAGCTGGAAAATTATTTTGGCAGTTATTTGTCTATTTTCATCTATTGCATTGATCAATCTTGGAAACCTTTTTATTTTCTTTAAACGCAGAAAATGGATCTCCTCCAAATGTGTTGTCTCGTAAAGACGAGGCTTTTTAAAAATGTTATGTGCTTTTGGTTTCCCCAAGGCTTTAACTGACACACAGACACACACACACACACACACACGCACACACACACACTGGATTAAAGCGAATAGCATTATCAAGGTACATAGACCTTCCAATCACCACACAACAGAGTGGCACGAGACAAATCTAAAGCTTCCACACTTTATTCCTCCAATTTTCTGATTTTATCTATTCAGTTAACGGTTGAAAGCCTAGCATGGAGGCCTAAATGCTTTCTCAAAGACTTCCCCATGATTCTCTTGCTGAAGTGCTTATTTATTATTTTGTTGGCTTAACAGTTTTTAAATTGAAGTTGATTGTGTGTAAACATACGGAAATCAACCATGTGAAAGTTTTCTTTCCAGAAAGTGAACTCTCTCCAAGTTGCCAAAACATCCAAATCCATAAAAGTTATATATATTCTACATGACCTCAGTGTCCTCATGCTAGCTACAACCTTGATGTTCAGTCTCTGTTAAGATTGTGTCACAGAGATGTTAATTCAAATGGTCCATTTTAAAAGGCACCTCAAACAACACAAATAATGAGGGTTAAAATGAAGTCATTGTGCTTACTTTCTTTATCAAAATATAGTCTACACTTTTGGAAAAACAAGTTTTATTTAAAGTATTAAAAAAACAACATATTGAATTAAAAACAAACAATAATTCAATCATTTAGAACATAAATTAAAAGTAATAAATAGTAAAACATAACTGTAGAATGGCCTAAATGTTCATTCAAATCAAGACCAAAAGGCCTCTGTAAAGAGTGGATTAAGATAAAGGGTAAAAGAAAATCTCCTTTATTATGTACATACATCTTTACAACAGTAAAGATGTACGTATGTATGTATAAACAATAACCTGCTCAAGGATAAGGCTGTTATTTATTAACCATTAGGCTTTACCAGACAAGAGAACGTATATGACAGAGGTCTTAATCAGGGCCAGTCAAATATCATTAATAATTAACATGTTTATTACATAATCTGGACCAACATTTACCATCTTAATCTTTTTTCTTTTCACATTTCAAACTCATGTGTATCTACCGCCTATCTCCCACGTTCAGTATCGCCCAACATATTTTTATTGGCTTATGAACAGCAATAACTAACTATGTGGGCCAACTTTAACCCAGTGAGCTGACAGAGGGTTGACAGCAGAGAAAAGGTGAGTCAAAGGCCCGTCACATGGTCACCGCCTCCCACTGCTACTTAAACACACCCGCACACCGGGCTGCCACCCACCAAAAAAAAAAAATAAAAAAAAAATCAAAAAAGATGGCGGTATTGCTCGGCAGTTCCTCGATACCTTTACTTGGAACCAGCATCTTCATCGCTACTCTGACCTACCTCACCTACAAGCTGCTCAGCGATTACCTGCACAAATGGTTCACGATGAAGCCCATACCGGAAGCGGCAGGAACCTACCCCTTCATAGGGAATGCACTGCAGTTCAAAACCAATGCAGGTGGTAAGGACGCAACCGGCACGCCGCCGCAGGAGAACCCGCAAGGCTGACATAGAGCAGTGCCTTTTGATCGATTGACATGACCGATGACGTAATGGCGCACTTAACGCCGTGTGAATACTGTATATGCAGATGTGTTTTTTTTCCTTTGTTTCAGATTTCTTTCGTCAAATTGAGGACTTTACCCGCGAGTTCAGTGACGCGCCGCTCTTTAAACTCTGGGTCGGACCGGTCCCGTTTGTGATTCTGTTTCACGCGGAAACTGTGGAGGTACGGTGATTGACAGCTGCGGTTGTACAACACGCCAAGTACACCTACAGCAGGAGCAACTGCTTTGTCCACATGCCTTATGTTGTGTAAATGTCTAACCACAGAAACTGAAGAGTTGTTTTTTCTCAACATTCATTGACATCTAAAGTAATCACAGTAAATGTGTTTGACATATGTAACTATATATATATATATATATATATATATATATACTTTATTAACAGCAGCATTTTTACATAAGAAAAGAACAATTTTTACATAAGAAAAGAACAATATATACAAAAATAGAATAATAAGAAGAAGAAAATAAAATAAGAAAAATGCACAATATATACAACAAAGAGCACTAACTTATGAAGCAGAGGCTGCTGCACAAAAGATAAATTCAGCAACAAAAAACAAAACAGAGTGGACCTCAACCCTAGATACTCCTTGTGACAACATGGTCTATCTAGGATGTCATTGCACTTTTACACACTGCAGCCATGAGCCCAGACAATGGTCAACTATGGTCAACAGTCTACAAACATACTTTTTGTAGTTATTTTGTCTCTTTGTTGTCATTGTATATTTTTTTGTGTTCATTTTGATTTTGATATATCCATGACTGCAGCCACTGTAACTGCTACATAACTGCTATTGCTCACCATTCCAGTTATCTATTGAATAGCAACTTTACTGTTTTTGATTGCTTATTCTTTCTTTCATTTTGTATTTGTTTTTTCCCCTAATTGTCATTTGTAGACGATTCTGACCAACACCGTCCACATGGAGAAAGCCTATATATACAATTTCCTCCACCCTTGGCTTGGAACTGGCCTTCTCACGAGGTATTTACTTGTGGAGCTCATCTGCTCGATATTAAAAGCTTGTCAGTAGCGATCAGAAAAGATTATAACATCGAGATGCCTGCATTAAAAGAAAAGAAAAACAATGTCCACGGTAGTTTTGAAATCAACGGCAACTTGATGACATAAATGAATAAAAATAATAAGACCCATAGATATGTCCCAGATGCATACTGTCGACCAAATCTAAGCCCCCTTCTGAGTTTGTGTTCATATTGAAAAAAATAACAAAATGATGTGTCTACTTGCAGCCAGAGGGTGGAGCTATAGAAGCATATAAGTGTAAAAAGTGAATTGAATGGGGCTTTGTCATTTGATTTCTTTTAAATGATTCATGCACAAGTGGAAGTTTTGGGCTGAAGGTGGGGAAAAGGTCAAGGGGTCACCACAATCAATATGCAATCAGCTCCTAATTCTACCTGAAGGTAGCACAATAAGAATGCGCTCCTAAGTGTCTGAGAGGGAATGGGGATCATCATCTGGGGAACACTGATGTGTGGTAAACGTCTTGACCATCTTCTCCAGTGGAAATACTGGCCTGATGGAAAGGCTAGAAGGTCACAAAATATTCTAATTTACAGTCTTGTGATCACGAATGTCCACAGCAAATTTCACGTTAATCTGTTTTCAAGATACTGTTAAAAAATTTGGCTGATAGGAAATTTAGTTAATAGGAAACATAAGATGGGGCGTAGTGATATGGAAGGAGTCAGTGGTGTAATGCATGTGGACAAGTAAAAGCATGGATGTAAACTTCAATGAAACTACAAAGGTGTGGAGGCTATGAGGAGATGTTGAGGCTGCCCAGTAAGACAGAGCTTAGCCTGCTGGGAGAGCTGCCCTTTTTGTGCCCCGTTGCCACTCCAACAAAGTGTTACCCAAATGTCAAAGGTCAAATCTTCATCCAATTGCTGAAATTCGAATTGATGATGACCAAAATTTAGTGAAGTTAAAGTTCTCATCTCTGCTTTTTCTGCCATTTATTTTAACAATATGTGCCATGTGTAATTTCTCAGCCTTAAATTCTCCTTGATGTCTTCTGCTTTTGGTCAGCACTGGGAGCAAGTGGCGTCAGCGGCGGAAGATGTTGACCCCCACCTTCCACTTCTCCATCCTGATGGACTTCTTGGAAGTGATGAACGAGCAGGCAGAGATTCTGGTGAAGAAGCTGGAGAAGCAGGCGGGGAAGGGTGAATTCGACTGCTTCAGTCACATAACCCTGTGTGCCCTGGACGTTATCTGTGGTGAGTGAGAATATGTGCAGTGAATGTGAATGTGTGCATGTATAAATTAACCTTTTTATCCCTGTTTGCGCATTAAATGCTTAAAATGGTCTAAATACAACAGAAGAAAAATGTTCAACTAACAATGTTTTTTTTTTTTTTCAGAAACTGCAATGGGAAAGAAAATTTACGCCCAGAGTCATTCTGAATCAGAGTATGTTCAGAGCGTGTACAAGTGAGTTATTTAGATCTTCTTTTCCATCACACACAAAGAGACGATAATAGGGGGATATTTATATGACTAATTGCTTCATGTTTCTGTTTTCTTCCTAACTTTTTGTCCTCAGAATGAGCGACATCGTGAGCCGCAGACAGAGGTCACCATGGTTTTGGTCTGACTTTGTGTACAACTGCTTTGGTGAGGGCCGGGAGCATGACAAGACACTCAAGATCCTGCAGTCCTTCACATACAAAGTGAGTAATGGAGCCAGGGGTTTGAAAATCAGTGGACGTTCAGTTTCTTTTACATTAAAATGATGATGAGTCCACATTCAGCCTCAAACTTGACCTAAATTTCCGTCTCAGGTGATAAAAGAAAAAGCGGAGAGCATTTCCAATACTGAGTCGGACAAGGACTCTGAACAGAGCACTAAGAAAAGACGAGCATTTCTGGACATGCTCTTGAAGACCACATATGAGGATGGCAACAGAATGAGCCATCAGGACATTCAGGAAGAAGTGGACACCTTTATGTTTAGGGTTGGTGGTTAGAAATACAACTCATATTATTATTATTATTATTATTATTATTATTATTATCTCTGCCAGGTGTTATGATCCATTAAATTTGGCACGATACGACATGAATAAATCCCAGTTTTTGTTATCTTCGCAGCCATCTTGACTGTAAGGCACCCGGGTGGAACAATTGAGTGAGATTTAAGTCTTCTTTGTTTGGGAGGGGGAGACACACACCTGGTAGAGATCTCCACTCAACGGAGCACACTTTTCTAGTTTATTTGTGTCTCCTCCTCATCCTCGCTCATTCCTCTAGTCACAGTTGCATGAACACATGACACACCAGCACACCAACACAACACACTTTCATTAAACTCTCACTAACAAAAACAACAAATCTGCTTTAAAGTCATAAATAATGTGCTCTTTTTTTTCTGTATTCCATGGCCCTCATCATGCAGGGACATGATACGACAGCAGCCTCTATGAACTGGGCCGTACATCTGCTGGGCTCCCACCCGGAGGCACACAGCAAAGTTCAACAAGAGCTTCAGGAGGTGTTCGGTAACAGTAACATGCCCTCTGCCCCGACACCCCACATCTTCTAACTTTCATGACATCATTTGTTTTCCCGCCCAAAGGCCTTTTGACTCATCTTTGTTCAGATTTGTTCTTTACAGCTCAAGGGGAGCTTATTCAGGGATAATAGATGTGAAAGTCCTTGCCAAAATACATAGAGAATAATTGAATTGTTTTCACCCCTTTGTGGATATACCGTGGCCACCATGCATTTTTTTCCATGACGTGAGCTAAACGGCCTTGTAGTAATAACACATGCTACAGTTTCACAAGTTTTAAGGATCTAATCATCCTCCACTTCGTCTCTCAGGAAAGACACATTCATTTTGATATACTCAACCTTTCTTTAAAACCCCCATCTCTTCAAATACCGACGGTTGGTCAGAGCCCCTCTGCTTGGGATACCTAGGTTCAACAACCTTCGATGTAAACCCACCCGCGTCATAAGACGATCGGAGCAACTGACGTAGTATAACCATCCCATGACCATCCCTGACAAGTCAAAAACTACTCTAGAGGGGTACCTAGAGCGTCAAAGTTGACTTAATCTATTTTATTAATAATCGTTGATATATTGTCTATAGATAGGATTTTCTTTTTCAATGAACGCCCATAGAAATGATTGCAGACTCTTGTCACTTGTCAATCTGATCTAAGACCTAGTTCACACTCTGTTCAACTCTTCAGCACAAAGTACAGATTAAGATCGGTGTTTCATGTTTTATGTGTAAAGGTACATCCGACCGGCCCGCTAACATAGAGGACCTGAAGAAGCTCAAATACCTGGAGTGTGTGATCAAGGAGGCCCTGCGACTGTTTCCCTCTGTGCCTCTCTTTGCCCGGAACATCGGTGAAGACTGCCACATCAGTGAGTTACAGATGAGTGATGACACTTGAATGAAACATTCATTTGCAAATCCCCAAAGGCAGTGGTATTTTCTATAAGAACCCAGGAGAGGCCAGGCTTCCTGTGTTATTTTCACTTGAAAAATAGGTTTGGGTTCCACATTAGTCTTAGTTAATCAATTATGTTTTTCTAGTTTCAAGAAATGCATTACATCTTTCACCCATAGAGAAAAGGACGGGGGGCATGTTGCATCCTTTTTTAAAAAGGATCAAACGTCTAGCAAGGAGTGTTTTTAAAGCTAAGACCACATAGGCTTTATTTGGTAAGAGAGAACAGGAATCCCCTGATATTAAACCAAAAAGTGCACAGATTGGGTCCGGGTCAAATAGAGTTACAAACATCTCACTATAAAGCTTTGAAAATTCAGAAGGTAGATACATTTGGACATAGACAGAACACGTGTATTAAGTCTGCTGGCCTTTATATCGAGGACATAACGGAACAATGTTAGAATGTATCTTTGCTAAAATAGCATTAGTGTAATGAGCCATGTGCACCACTTTTAGCTGCATAAAGTTATGTTTAGCGGACGTAGATGATGTAATTATCAAGTCTTAAATAGAGTCCCATTGGTCATTTGTTATAACCACCAGTCCCAGGCCATTCTTAAGTTTTCAAATGAGTGTGAGTTGATGTTGCTCATGAGTTTGTAAATCTGGGATATCAATTCTCAACTGTTCCGAGTTCAATTCTAGAAGGCTGTCAATATGTGATTTCATAGAGGCTCCTTGCAGGCCAAAATCTCTCCTAAACTGAGCCGGCATTCTTAGTGTTATTCACGATTATGTTCCTACTCAAATTATTTCTAAGGGGCAGGGCTGTGCAGACCACTGAGCCGATGTGGTGCCGTCTTCAAACCAGTATAGTAGCTTCTGGATATTGCGTGCCCAATAGTAAAAAAGAAGATTAGGTCAAGCTAGACCTCCTGTGCTCTTTGGAGTTGGGTCTTCTTGATGATCCGACTAGGTTTGGTCCTCCATATGAAAGAGATTATATTTTTAGTAAGATTAAAAAAAAAAAAATGTTTTAATCAGGTTAGGAATATTTAGGAAGAGATATAAAAACTATAATTTTAATTAGGTAAATGCTAGTGATAACGGTAACAAGGCCCAGCAATTCATATCCGGTTTACAATTATTCAGAAGGACAATGTAGTTTAAAAAAAAAGAAGCAGATTGGAAGGAGCGAGTGACATCAATCCCCAAGTACTTAATACCATCTCCGGCCTTCTTAAAGGGGTAAAGGCTAGAAGGAAGTGCCTCTGCTTCCGAATTAAGAGGGAAAAGTTAGCTTTTTTGTAATTGTAGCTTATATCCTGATATTTTCCCAAACTGATTCAGGATATATAGAAGACAGAGGAGTGATAAAGATGGTTCAGAGACAGACAACAGCAAATCATAGGCGTGAAGAGAAGCCTTAAGCTCTAAATCACCCCGAGGTATACCTTTTTGAAGTCCTTACAGAGTCGCAGTGCCACTGCTAGGGGCTCAATTGCTTTTACAAACAAGAGAGGAGAAAGTGGGCAACCCTGTCTTGTTCCCCTTCCAAGGGGGAAGTAGCCAGATTGAGTATTGTTAGAGATTACAGCTGCTAGGGGAGAGAAATAAATAAGTCATTTAATCCAGGAAATGAATTCCTCGGAATAGCCACATTTTTGAAGGGCAACAAATATTTCTCAACCCGGTCAAAGGCCTTCTCAGCATCTCCGAGAAACCACTACCTCTAGGCACTTTAACTGGGCCGAGTGGACAGCATTGACTAGTTTTCTTAGATTTGAGTAGGAGTGTCGGCCTTGGATAAATCTGGTTTAATCAGGTGAAACAATATCTGGGTTCACACTCTCCAGGCGCTTGACTAAGACCTTAGACAGCACTTTAAAATCTACATTAAGCAAGGAGATAGGGCCATATGAACAACATAATACCAGATCTTTGTCTTTCTTAGCCGGCAGAGAGATAGAGGCCTGTCTCAAAGTTACAGGACGAATGTCTAAGGAGAGTTCTTCTTTAAACATTGCTTTAAGAATAGGTGCCAGCTGAAGGGAAGACTTTTTATATAATTCCGTAGTAAACCCATCAGGACCTGGCGACTTGTTCAGCAAAGACTTTATGGCCACAATGTTTTCAGCAACTAAGATGTCTGCACCTAAGTTAGTGTTTTGTTCCTCTGACATGGCGGGGATAGTCAAATTCTCAAAGAAGGTATTTGAGTGGCCGAGGTCATTGCTACATTCTGAGGTAAAACGGTTTGAATAAAATTGTATAAAAGCTTTATTTATGTCATGATCCATCAACGTTTCTCCTGAATCTGATTGAATCTTTGTGATACTATGGGTGGTAGCCACTTGACAGGCTTGGATAGCCAGTAATCTACTAGATTTATCTACAAATTCATAGACCTTATGTTTGGATTTCAAGATGACAAGTTGCCTCGTCAGTAGATATAAGAATTCAGTTTACATCCTGGATCTGTTGGGAAATTTAATTTTGGATTTTTTTAGTTTTTTGATAATAAGCTATGATTTGCCCACAGAGGTATGCTTTAAGAGTCTCCCATAATGTGGTTTGCAAAAAATCTCTGGGGAGGTGTTAGTCTCTAGAAAAAAATAGTAATTGTACTAAAAATGAACTCCACAAATTCTGATTGAGTCTCCAGATTCTGTTTGGGGGGTCGTTGGGCTTGGAAGGTCTAAATCAAATAGGATGCCGCTGTGATCAGATGTGACAATACTATTATACAAGCAGGACTTAACCTTTGGCAGCAGTCTATTATTGCGTAAGACATAGTCTATGCGGGTGTAGTTATGATGCACGTTAGAGAAAAAGGAGTAAGCTCTGGTGTTGGGAAACTTAAACCTCAATATCTGAAAGGCCACACTTATGCGCCTGAAGTCATTCAGGATCAATCACAGGATTAGCAAAGAGTTGTACAACAACAAAAACACATCTCCCGTTAGGGTCGCTAATAATCTCTTTAGGATGAGAAGAGGTGTTTTGGTTTATCAATATAGCTGTCAATCACCTTATTAGACCGACCCTCCATAGTACTCTAGGGGAGCAAACAAAAACAAACTAAAAGGAGAAAACAAGAATAAAAGGCTCCAGTCCGGTGTACCTCAACCTTTAAACCCTTTCCTTTGTGCTGTTGATCACTTTGTGCATATCTCTATCATGCACTTCAAACTCTCTTTATGAAAAACAGAGAATTTAAACTTGTGAACCACTACTTACAAAACATCTAAAGAACAGTGGAGTGAAAGCCATTTTCTAGCCAATGTCCATCTCAACAAACACTTCATACTTTTGACATTCAAATTCTAAAACAACATTTATATGCTGTGCATATCTATTTATTAGGCTTAAACCTGGCATTTCTGCACAGTTGCAGATAAAAGATCAGACTGCACATATATTATTAGCATTATACTGATCTGGTCTGATCGGTTTACTCTGCAAATGGACATATGAGAGGGGACTTGTCACACTTTGACTTCATTTTTTGAGGATATCCGTCTCACTTTGCTTTCAATGGTGTAAATAATCAAGTAAACAGATCCCGCAATTCTGAGAATATGGTGACATAACCAAAAGAGAAGTTCAACAGGGCACCAGCAGTCAGAAACTTTGGACCTTGTTGTGGTGGTCTCACCTTTTCCCAGAATTTACCAAATAAAAATGTGATACACTAGTTTCGTGTATTAAACAGCTTTCATTTGTCTGTGATGCTATCGAATGGTTTAAGCTTAATCAGTAAAATTAATAATGATCTTACAAACAAAATGTGTTAAGTGATGAGTAAGGACAGTAATTCAGTTCCTGTTGTACCTGCAGATGGTTTCAAGGTTCCCAAAGGTGCCAATGCCATCGTCATTACCTACGCTCTCCACCGTGACCCGCGATACTTCCCCGAGCCCAACGAGTTCAGGCCCGAGCGCTTCCTGTCTGAGAATTCAGTCGGAAGGCCTCCATATGCGTACATCCCCTTCTCCGCTGGACTCCGGAACTGCATCGGTAAGAACAAGACAGGTTTGATCTGTAGTTAACCGGACCTGTCTCCATGCGTACTTTACACCGAGACTCCATAATAACTGCTGTGTGTGTGTGTGTGTGTGTGTGTGTGTGTGTGTGTGTGTGTGTGTGTGTGTGTGTGTGTGTGTGTGTGTGTGTGTGTGTTCCACTATAATCTTCCTCAGGTCAACGTTTTGCACTTATGGAAGAAAAGGTGATCTTGGCGTCCATTCTGCGTAACTTTAACATTGAAGCTTGTCAGACACGTGAAGAGCTTCGGCCGGTGGGAGAGCTCATCCTGAGACCAGAGAAGGGCATCTGGATCAAACTGGAAAAGAGGAAAAGAGAAACTTAATTAAATCAGCATCTGCGCTCCGGTATACAGAAGATTTTCGCTAATTTAATCTTCCTTTGTGATCTCTATTTAAAGCACATCCTTTCCAATTCAAATGGTGGTGCACAGTGTAATGGCTTCTAAATACCCTCTTAAGGGTCAGGGAGAATAGTGATCTTAGTGTTTGATTTGAGAGTCTTGTCATCATTATAGTCTTCATAAAGACAAAAACTACGCCATGTGAAAATAAATTGTGGTCTTGAGATTCAACATCGTTAGTTTCAGGGAAATAGCTACGTGATTCACTATTCTGGCTCAACAACTCTGCACTTTCGTTGTTGCTTAGCAGAGTACGTGTGTATTGTTAGAAAAGTACCTGGTCATTATGAAACACATTAGTGCTTATTAACTGAGATGAATGGTGCTACTCCACTATTATCAGTCACTGCCATCCATTATCTAGGTTCCATGCTTAAGAAAAGGAAGGAACATATACTGTAATCAACAACTATTTTGGTTCACCATCATTTGTTTGTTAATAGCCACAATTCTAAATGAAACAAAAATGAAAGTTTCATTTTTCAGTTATACTTGTTGAAAGAGTGTATGATGAAAGAATGAATATGATCCTATGCATATTTTGTGGTATTAGATGGTAATGAAAGACTGAAGCTTTAAAGTCAGTGGTGCAGAGCAGGACCGAATAACAAACACGTTCATTACTTATTAGATATTTATTACATTTACAAACAAGGACAGTTTGTGTAACTGAAGGAATGTGAAGTTAAAGAAACAATAATGTAGACCACCAGAGAGGCTAGACGGAGCTCACAGACTCGCTCAGTGTGCAATATACCCGGAGGCAATCGGGGGATCCCCTCTATCTAGTGTGATGCAGACGTCTTACACAGACTCAATAGCCAACACGATATCATGGATTCAAGCCAAGGCAATCGCCACGGCTAATATTGTTAACAATAAGGCCACTTACACAACCAAGCAACAACTATGTCCTGTAACGGAACAGCAAAATCACTTAAGGTGCCAAAGAGAATGAAACTGATGTATTCAAGACCGTAACCTCAAGGGACAAAACTTTTCACACAACTCTGAGCATTGTCAAATTCGCCGTCAGTATTTTTTTAATAACCTTTTTGTTAAAACTCCTGACCTCTCATCACCCTTGTGGCTGGAACTCTGTGGAGAATCCATTCAGGTTCATGATTTTAATGAGCAAAACTCTTTAGTCACTGAATCCCATTGAGGTCAGAAGGATCCATTGTAACAAAGTAGTAATAATAGCATGACACACTTACAAATGACCCCATCCATAATGTCACAAGATGATTTAGCTGGCATGGCTGCAAGGGTCATTGCCTAACACCAAAACGACATGACTGATGATGAATTGCATGCTCTTCTCCGATGCTATTATTTGAATTATTGAGCACATCTCTAATCAATGGCTGGGTAGAGCTGAGGCGCCTGAGCTCCAACTGAAGGAGGAGGAGTACATTTATCTGAGAATCTCTAATAAATGGCTCGAATTAAGGAGCTTCTGCTCAGATTCAGTTGCTGCAGTAGCTGGATTTCAGGACAATATGCAGATAGTTTCTAATGATAAAGCGTCAATTCAAAAGTAGTAAAAATAACAAGTATGTACACATTACTATAAAAACGTGTGTGGGGTGGTGCCAGAATTATTTCCCCGTCATATTTTTTGAGTAAATAATGAATTTTTTTGTGTTTTATTTCATAGAGTTTGTCAGTAACTTATCTTTGGCAAATGTGGACACAGATTTCCTCTTTACTTGCAATGTTAGTTGTAATGATCAACTCTTTGTCTTGTTGATCATCTTTTATAATATAAAAAGCAACAAATGGAAAAAAAAGCTGAGTGTGCACAGGACTGACCCCATTGCACTCTGCTCTCTCCCATGCCTCAGTTCTATTATATGTAATAATTTTCAATGACATTTCAGTAACTTGCCGCAGTTGTGAAAAAGCTCCATGTGTATAGTATAATTTCTACAGTTACAGTTACAGTTGTTTAACATATGTCAGTGCAGATTTAGCATCCGGCAATAGTGGCAAGGAACGTTTGCAACCCGTTCAAAGTCTGTGTGCAGTTACAGTTTCCAAAACAGATACTGTATGAAGCACTGATTACCAACCTCTGGGCCGGCCCCCTTCAAGGGGTCACGAGATAAATCTCATGAGATGATTAACGAGAGGAAACAAATGAAAAACATACATGTGTTATTGCTCTACAACATTTATAAATGTCTTTGTAATATTTGTTTTTGATTATTGTATTCCTCATCCACCATATAAGCTGCTCACGGACATCTTCATAGAAAGGACTTTTCTTTTGAATGTTGTCATATCTCTTTGCGGCACATCCACCCCCAGATCATTTTAAAGAGATCTTAAAATTATGGAAAAATAAATGTGTGTTTTCAAAAATGTATTCAGAAAAATGTATAAATAAATAAAACATTAAATGTCCTATAGTTTCTCTACATGATGGAGAAAAAGCTGTTCTCTCCTCTTTGGCTAAATTATTTTATTCTTTTAACGTTTTATTTATTCATGCATTTCCTTATTTTTCTTGACTTATCAAGTTTAGGGACACTGCGTGAAATTATGTCGATATCAGCTATTTATACCTTTAAATTATAATAAGTAACCTGCTTCTGGGTCATATTCTAAGGAGAAAACGATTGAGGCCATGACCTCTGTGTAGTTACAGCTCTACCATCACAGACATTGCTCAATTTTCAGGAGTGTCAAGCAGTTTAAATATTCTAACAAGGATACATTTCTTTCATGTATCACCATTGTTGAACATTGACTGTGTTGATCTCCTGACAATCCAGCAGACGCATGAGAAACACTATGAAATAACAATAAAAACATCATGAAAGACTTCAATCAGACTTTAATGTCAGCTAGTTTCACCCGAGATGCACAGACGCCCCTTGGGCTCTGTGATGAAATTGAATGAAACCACTTTAACGCACCAAATGAAGATGGATTTCCAATTTCACTTTCAAAATTGAAATTTTTTGTTGAAGGGATTAGGAAATATTGTGACTCCACAGAGAGAAAAGTAAACCACATGCTCTAAGGAGACAATACGGTCTTGGGGTACAACAGAGTTATAGCAGTATATTATAAAATGATCGTTATTAAACTGTTGTGCTTCTGAAACGAGGTGCAGTTCAAAGTGATGTCCAGAGAGAGGCAGCAGTGTATGCTTTTCTGAATGTGTGCTAAGAGAGGGCCTCTGTGTGTGCGTGTGTGTGTGTGTGTGTGTGTGTGTGTGTGTGTGTGTGTGTGTAAGAACAGCACAAACAGCAAAATATCTCCACAGTTTTTTTTTTCTGTCTGAATGTTTTTTTTTTTTTTTTTCTGTCTGAATGTTTTTTTTTCCCTGTCTGAATGCCCGGCAGCTTCATGTTGATGTGAGTGACGGCTGTATTTAGCATGTGTAGTTTATAGCCTGTGAGTCTCAGATTTTCCTTGTTCTGACACTTGAATGACACAGGACAAATGTGCTTTAAAAAAATGGTTAATTAACACATGTCCATTCTCAGGAACATTGCAGCCCGGAACGTTTACTGCTGGATTCTCAATTCATCCCAGAGTGAGAAAACTATACTGACACTGATTTGCATATGACAAGATCAATCTGACCACGCGACAAACAAGTGTAAACAAAACCCGCTGGCTGTCATTTGCAAACACAACTGTAGAATAAATCCATACAGAATGAACTCATCCACCGTAATTAATAGGTTTAATTTTCTCACAGCCCATGACTCACACTATGGCTTTTTATTCGCAAATGTTTTATTGCACGTACAGTAACAAGGATAGTTGCTGTCAACTCAAGTATTCGTCACTTATCCACAGCGACCTATCTACTCTCGCTTCGTGTGTGTTTGTGTATAAGTGTGTGTGTAGTTGGAGGAGCTCAGCTCGACGGAAAGAGCAGAGCAAATGCGCGCTGGAGTATGATAATAAATGACATTTAAACACATCAAAAAGTACTAATGAAAACACCATTAACGTTGGGGCTTATCAATACTTTTTTTCTTCTTTTATTTAGCACTGGGGCTCGTTTAATACCGGGCTCCTGAACGCATCCCTACCTTCAGATAACGTAAAACGTGAATGCTCTAGCCAGAGCCAGTGTCTGTTCTAGAAACATGCATGGCAGTGCAAGATGGCGGACTCCGTGGAAGACGACCCAAACCCTGTGTAGATATAAATGTCTTTTTTTTTAAGACACGATTTTTAGTTTCAGATGATTATAAAGTGATTAAAACAGTGATGAATATTGTATTCCATTGCTGCCAATTAATCCCCCTAAATGTTTCACATTGTTCCTCGTTAATTATAAGAAATTGGGTATTAGTTCAAATTTGACCCTTTTTGTACTGTAAGTATTGTCTGTGTGGCACATCAAATAAGCACATTGTTCCACAGAAAGGGTACAAAGAGAGGCGGATTAACACAAATTTAGTTTTGGTCTATTAATGGAAATTGTTGACAAAGAAGACGCCAGGCTTATCCTTTACATAAGAAAATAATCTATTTTACTGGCAGGGATGATTAAGACATAATTCAATGTTAAAAGAAAAAAAAAACAACAAAAAAGTAAATCGTATATTGACGTGACTAATGGATGTCTTAAAATAGCAATTTAATGGAATAAAAAAATGTAATCTGTCCTTCAAAATCCATCTGATAAACAAAAACTGGTGTATTTTTTTGGAGGGTATTATTCATGCTTTTCATTGTGCTTTAAAGTCCAGTCTTGTAAGACACCATAAATATTACAACAACCCATTCATGCGAGTCCCGAACCATGACTTTAAATTTCCGTTTATTGATGTCGTTAGCTTAAAACAATAGTCAAATCCCGGTTAATGACCCATTAAGAGCGATAGAGTAGCCTCGGGACACTAGAAGGTGGTGTAGTGGGACGTTGTAGTATTTATATCTACATCTCTGTGATGTCTTACGGACCTCCCTGGCCCACAGAGCAAAACCAGTGTTGAGGAGGATAGAATGTGACAGTATCCCTGGATCTGACTGAGCACCATGCTGGAGCTTCACGACACACTGCTATCTCTATTGGTTGCTTTTAGTCAGTCTCCCGCACACATGCATGCCTGCAAACACACACACACACACACACACACACACACACACACACACACACACACACACAGAGTTAAACCACCCACTTGTTTCCAGCCCCTCTCCCTTCTCCACCAACCTCAATTCAGTCTATTTTCACATCAAATGAATGAATGACCCTATTAGGGTTCAAACTCAAATCAGGATTGCGTCGTCCAATATGGAACGAGGCGGGGGGATGTGGATGGAGAGAGTGAAGGAGAAAAGAGACACACAAAGATGAAATGGAGGGAAAGCGAATGAGGTATCAGGCGGACTGAAAGCGTAAGAGCCGAAGTCGGAAGGAAGGACAAATTGAAAGGATGTGCAGCAATGATCACACAAACCAGATAATCTGATCTATCTGCTGAGAACATGGCAGTCACAGCAAAGAAAGGATTTATTGGGGTTAAAATAAAACCCATCTGCCTTCCATCTTTACTGTTCCCATAGAAACATGTGAGCCAGTTGGCCCCGAACTTTGAGGTGGACGGGTGCGCATTGCTGAAGGCGCCGAGGCCACGCATTCTTCCCTTCCTTTGAAGTACACGAATACTTAATCTCACAGCTAAATTGTTTGAAATGTGGGTCATGGCTCCAATTTTACTACAGTGGAGTAAGACTTAAAATCCAGCCAGAGCTCAATATATCAGTGCTTAGTCCCTCTTGTACCTTGACTCCAGAATAATCTTCCTACAGTCATTTCTCATTAAGCAGAGGACTTTCTGGACATGCTTCGTGTTAAGTTTCAATTATAAGTAGCCGCGGGTAAACAAAGGTGTTGGATTGGAGTCAAAACAATTTGTTGAAGCAGCTGATGAGAAGGATCAGGCAATTTAATATAACATTTGTGCACCTGAATATTAAATAACCACATTTTTCTTCTTTTTAAAAAAAAATCAGCTTATTTATTAGAACAGACATCATGACGTGACGGTGTACATTTGAAGGCATTGTGGTCCAGTATGGACATTGAGAGTTATATATTCATTTTAGATGTGTGTGTCTTTGGCTGTACAGGATGGTGATAACACAGCTGAGTGCATCGCCGATCCCCAGCCGCTACTCCGCGCCCCAAAAAACATTTTGAACACTTAGTTTTTTGGACAGTGTATTTAACCAACAGCTAATGAACTGGATGGTGTGTTTGTCAACTTACCAGCTAACGGCGCTAAAATCTCACACACTGCCGAGTACCCCTCGGCCGTTGCTTTGCCACCAGAGAAACAGTGGCTCACTTTTACTGTTTGGTTTTGGACAGTGTGTTTGGCTAACCGCGAACAGAACTACCAGTAAACACACCGCTGCACCTCGCCACTGCTAAGCGGGCAGATAGCTCGGCGAGTTCACTTGTTTTTGGCGAGACTGTATGAAGTGTGTTTAACGACATTTCACAACCCAGAATTGTATTAATTCAGTGAAAGATTACAGCAGATTCATTACAAGAGGATTGAGGGTGCTTTTAAGGGAATCAAAGGAAACGCATGGTCGTGGTGCTGGAGTGTCATTTTCAGCTGTTTTGATGTTTGAACAATTTTGGGGGTCGGTGTCTCGCCCAAAGACACTCCAACATCTAGACAGGAGGAGAAGGGGATCAAACCACCGACCCTGTGGCGAGTGATGACAAAATTGCTTCGAATGTTTATTGCTCCTGAGGAACAGGTGGCACCTTATATGGTAGACCCCGCCACCAGTGTATTCATGTGTGTGTGAATGAGTGAATGCTGCGTTTGTAAAGCAATTTGAGTGAAGAGAAAAATACGACATAAATGATCACGATACACATAAACCGATGAACTCAATAATAATTTTTCAGTCATAACGAACTGGGTTGAGGTTTAATATTACAGAGGCACTGGCTCTCCAAATTGCATCCTTTTGATTGGAGAGCCGGACCATGTGCCTCTTCAATCAGGATCAACATCTTGTCAGACAGGGAGGAGGTGGGCGATGCCTCAGCAGGTGGAACCAATGTCGAGCAGAGGACCGTGCATTTTATTCAGCATATATACATCAAAACACTAGAGGGTCCGACACATAGTGCCGGTGTCTTATTGCTAGATAGAAAAGCAATTTCTTTAACCGTAGTACATGAAAACTACAGCACAATGCACAAGGCTGTGGTGGGATATGGAGGCTAGTTTAACAGCTTGATAGCACGTGGAAAGAAAATTCACATTCCAGGTTTTTCATATTCAAGTTCAAAACGAAAAAAAAGTTATCAGTTACTGTGTTGAAAATATCATCCCAGTATTGCTGCAAAAGCTCAGTCAGTGTAGCCGTCAGGCCAACCTGAATACGGAATGTGACAAATACATAGGGACATCTGATAAGTGACCTCTGTACGAGTTCTCCCGACTGTCGTGGAAGAGAGAAACAGACAGACAAAGAGAAAGAGGGGATTTACATGCTTCTCAAACCCGCGCACCTTATCAGACTCTCCGACTGGCTTCTCGGCAAGACCCCAGGGTGCCCCGTGGGATAAAGAAAGAAAGGAGAAGAAAAAGAGACGAACTGTATGCCGAATGGATAGCGCTGCACCCAAAATTGCCCTGAACCAGAGAGCAGTGTATTACCATTTTGAGGGCAGAGCAGTGTTTTTAAGAGAAGCAAAGGGGCATAACCATTAGAGGGGCGGACACGCACAAGAGGACCAAGGTTGAAGCCCCATCAAGGTTAAAGCAGGACTGAATCCTTAGCAGCTCCATATATGAAGAAAGTCCACTCCTCTTCCCTCCAACACATTCTTGTCCAAAGGCTGAGCATGTTCTCCAAAGATGGATATCAAATCTTAAGCTCCGGGGTCCCTCGAACCAGTGACTTGGTTTTTCTGCCAATCAATTTGTTTTTCTTTAATCACAGAGGTTGAATTAGAATAACTGCTCCCATGTTAGACCCCTTGGCCTCAAGCTCTTTCACTGTCTTTTGATCTGACTTACAGTATTCAAAGTCTGGACCTGGTTGAGAACTGGGCCATTTATGTGAACACAACTAATTCAATAATAAAATGATATTACATCCTACAAAGTCACTTAATCCATTCTATTTCTCCTGCCTGTATTTTAAAAGGATGAGTTGAGGGAAGTAAAACCTGCACATAACAGCGATGCAGGATGACGCGTGACGGGTCGAAACGGCCTGACCAAACAACCAAAACTGCCATGGAATATTTATTCTGGCAGCCATGTTTGCCCAAATATTAACTGTGCATGACGGGGAGGCAAATATCCCCGTTTATTTGGATTGAAGCAGACTTGTGTGCATTTGTTACGCTCTACCCATCCTCACCTTGTGTGGACAAAATCAGAGTGACCTTAGCAGCTTCATTTCAAATTACTCCATGTAAGATAAGATAATCCTTTATTAGTCCCGCTTTAAATTAATTTAATTGAATTAGGATATTAGATATACCGAGATTATGTGTGTCTGCTCATCTGCAGATGAAAGAATACACCAACTAAATAAATTAAATGACTCCATTCCTAACCTCATGCCCATCTCCATTTCTCAGTCCATCTCGCCAGTACTCCAATCACATTCCCATAAAAGGCAATTCTTTATACTGAATTAGTTTGTGTTAGGGTGCCCGAGCGGTCATGGAGGTAAATGAGCCGATCAGGAGTCAAAAAGCAGTTTTGTATGAAGCTTCATTTTATTTTTCTTTCCATTTAACCAAACCATCCGTTCCCGTCTCCACCCGTTCCCCTCGACAAACAGATTGAGCTCTCTTTTATACCCCTGATGACTCCAATTAGCCCAGACCTACCATCTAGAGGTCCGTTTATCTACACCAAAATATGTACAATAAATATTTATATGATTTTACTATCCTCCAAAATATCCATATCAATTTACCCCCATTTATACTTCCTATAAATAAAGTAAATTATAAATCCATAGTTATATTTAAATAAACACAGCAACACATATCTTCACTTCCTCCTACCCGCTTCCTCCAGTTGGTATTTCCCCGAACTATAAATGGGTGCTCGGGCCCCCGGGGAAGTATTTTGCCCGAACACCCTGGGAAGAGGAAACAGGCAGGGGTAAGTTGTTGCAATCAACATTAATAATAATCAATCAAAAATATATATAGATATATATATCTATATATATTTATACATAAACTGGTGTCCTCCTTGGGTACTTTCTGACTGCCATTCATATATTACTTTAAAAGTAAATATTAGTATGTTACAAATTAAAAAAGGAACAGTTTTACATTTTGGGAAATGCCCTCATTCACATTATTTTTAGCGTACAGTTGATAGTAGTATATATCTTCTCAAAATGTCAAACCACTCCTTTAACAACCGCCATGGTGTCAGACATTTGTTGGTCCTGCACTCAAAACATGATTGCACAGAGAGATCTTGCTCTCAGTGAGCTTCCCTCTATGCAAATAATTGTTTTGATAAAACAGTTTTCCAGCATACAACTGGGCATAATTGTACACAGCTGCTAAATAGTATTGCAAATCATAGCTCCACAATTACCTGAAAGCTGTTCTTTTAATAGAAATGTTGTAAATTGGCTGCATTCATGAGAGCGCTTTTTGACCTTCAGGGACAAAGCGCTTCATAATTGTTGCTTCTCATTCATTCATTCACACATCGGTGATGTCGGAGCTGCCACGCGAGGCACCAGCCTGCACAACTTAAATGCTCGACTGTTCACCAGCTAGTCACTACTAAGTCTATCAGCCGTTTGGTACAGAGCAGATAGTAAACACTGGGTTTATACAGCTTTTTCAATAAAGACTGTTGTTTGTTATGAATAAAAAGGACACCGATCAGAGCGGGTACATCCCAAGTCTCGTATTTGTCATTTCCTCGCTTGGACCAGAAGTTATTCTGCGCCGTCATATTGACGGCCGTCCCAAGGCTCTTATTTCTGCTCTGAGGAGCCATGAGCGAGGATGCATAAGAGCAGCCTTCCTGGAAGTCGTGCAGCTTAAAAAGCCAACGTGGTCCGCCGCCGCCGCCGCCTCCAATTGACTTATGGCACATTTGAATGAGATGGCGGAGAAACAACACAAGTGTAAGTGTCTGTTATTAATGTATTTTTATGCTTTTAAATACACTAATGCAACACATGCTTGCGTTTATTACATCCCAAACCCGTTAAATCATATCATAACAGCACCTTCTTAACGTGTTGTACAGCATCCGTTATTTATCGGAGCTCGGTTAGAAAAAAAACACAAGTTTGCTCATTACATGTCAAGTCACTACGGTCACCAAAGTGCCAGCGTGAACATGGTTGACACATTTTATGTTTCACTACCATGTAAAGCATTAGTGCCTATGACATAATGCATCCATTTCCAGTGCTTTTAGTGCGTCTGCGTCACACTGAAATCTCCACAAAAATCCACCAACGGGGACCGGGACAGATGGAAGGGAGGCCCCGGCAGCTACTTGGCCATAGTTTTCTCTGACGCATGAGGCCATCGGGAAGCGGCCCTCTATTGAGCCCTCAGTCCTGATGGACTCGTGTTTGGGGAAACCATGAGCCCGTGGCTGACGTGACCCCAGTGGTAGTGGCTCATCATCCTCCTCTGGAGCAGGGTCAGCTACTTGTGGCCAGGCATGTGAGGAAGAGGGTTCTGCCCAACCTGACATAATGATGCAGGATGATGATGCCTGCTCCCCACCCAAAAAACGACGGGCCACTAGGGGGGCCCTAATTGTCTTTTTAAAAAGAAGAGGAAGAATAGTAGTGACTAGCACTGTCACCTCACAGCAAGAGGGGCCGTGGTTCGGTTCCCGGTGTGGGGCGGTCCTTCTGTGTGGAGTTTGCATGTTCTCCCTGTGGCAGCGTGGGTTTTCTCCGGTTTCTCCAGTTTCCTCCCACAGTCCAAAGACATGCAGCTCAGGTTAATTGGACTCTAAATCGTGTGAATGTGAGCTGAATGGTTGTCTGTCTCTATGTGTGCCCTGCGATGAACTGGCGACCTGTCCAGGATGAACCCTGCCCTCGCCCAATGTCAGCTGGGATCGGCTCCAGCGCCCCGTGACCCTAAACAGGATAAGTGGTTCGGCTAATGAATGGATGGAGGAAGAATACCTCCAGACTGCATAGAGTCACAGCAGTTGGTCAAAAAACTATAATATTAATTTATTTATATATTTTCCAAACTGAAATAAGACCCTTTCTGGCAGAAAACCCTCAAGGGATACTTCTTCCAGCAGCTCCAGCTGTGCCGCCGTTATCAGTAACGGACGTCGCTTCACGTGACGCTACAGAGGAAAGGGCGTCTCATTACACATTTCCTTGTTTCCTCTCTCCTCGTATGGTCTCCTGGTGGGAGGGACTAAGACGCAAGTGAGGGAAACGTGGATGCAATTAAGAGACAATTGGGACGCACCCCTGGTTGAAAGTTCCTGTATTTGTTTGACTCGTTCTCTTCCCCTCCACCATAAGTAGTCTTTCTCAATGAAGCTATAGCGTAAGTTCAGTCGGCAGACCAAAATGTATTTCTCATACATCTGCCAATCACTTCTCACGCATACTCACTCATTAGTTACCTGCGTCGTTTTTCGGGGCTGTCAATCATCACATCAGCTGTTTAAATCAGCGGGTCTCCTCTATCCAATAAGCACAACGAAACAATTACATCGTGAGCATATCATCTTGCTGCCGTCTCTTTTTAAATATGAAATATGTCTCTCTACCTTCAGTACGTTCATGCTGCCGTTACGCTCCCCTCCACCTCCCCATCTCCGACCAGTATTCGCAGATCCATTAGCTCATGATTAACTCATCATTCTATCAGCCTCACGAAGAACGGTCTCCTGGCTCAAAGATCGGGTTTTGTTTGACCCATCCACCTCCCGCCCACCCTGTGTAGGTTTTTTATTTGCAGTCTTTATACTGTCTAGTACTTTTTGAAGGTATAGCTCCAAGAGAAATAATCCTAGTTGACTTATCTTTCTTAAAAGATCCAGGTCATTTCTCATCTTTCTGTTAGATCATGTTGAACAAAGTTGTGGGCTGTACGACCAAAGCAATGAGCTGAACGATGCTAAAACGCTATGCAGAGATTTGCTCGATTCAATGTGACACCTATCAAAACATCAGGGAAGACAGACACCCACACTCAGATTACTCTTTGTTTAAAAACAGATGTCACAGTAAACCTCTGCACATGTTAAATAAACTCCCCAGGATTTAGGATTCACTCTATCACATAGTTACTTTTATGCAAACGTCTTCACCACTGTTTGTAGTCAGTGTTACAGTACTTTAATTACCATATTTGTCACAGTAACACCTGTGTAATGATGTGTTACAACAATATATTTTTGGTTGATACCTCAAAGTTACGGTTGTGCAAGTAGGCCTATTGCCTGTGTTTTCCCAGCCAAAGACCTCCTTCATTATCATGAATACAGGCACTGTAGTTCAATGTGCATTAATCCACGGCTGAAAATAATATTTATTTCCTCTTGAGCCGTTTTAATATTACATGGCCTTTTGTACGAATGTAATTATATTAGTGTAGCTCCCTGCTAATTTGTTAACATGTGTTTTGTTGTCATTTCTGTTTAACAGTACAGTGGCTTTTGTGTTCATGGGCCGAGAAGTATAGTTTAGAAAAGTATTTAAGTGTCCTACAGTTTTAAGTTGCCCTTGAACCTCTCGTGTCCCTACCTATTGATTGCTCAGGTGTCAAAATGGTTGGCAGCCAATCAGAACAAGTATAAAGAACGTTTGGGTAACCTGCCGAGGGACTGAGGGGAGAGAGGCGCGAAAAAAGAGAAGAGGAAGCGCGAGGATGAGAAGGACCGTGCGGTACAGCGGAAGATAAGAGAGATGTGGTTTTAACCTGCAATAACAGGGTTTGTTATTGCCGTGGAGGGAAAACTACAACCAAGACAGTGAGCCGTGGTGGAAGCCGTGCGGGTCGGAATGCTGGTGTTAGCCGCTAACAAGCTAGCGGCTAACAAGCTAGCGGCTAACAAGCTAGCGGCTAACAAGCTAGCGGTTTTCACTGATGCGCCGCCGGCGAGGGACAGAGACTCAGGACGGGGTCTCCTGTCATCCCAGCGCCTCCGGCTGGACACAAGGATTTGGGAAAGACTGTATTAATCACTCTCTAAGGAACAGTGAGCTACCCCGGTCTGAACCCTCATTTTACATATTAAAATACAACGACTCCCGACTCGGGTCCCTGGGGACCCAGAGAAAACTACTGTAAGAAACAACCTGCAAAGCAAAATGTTAACTTCTCAAAACATTAATAGTTATGAAATTAATAAACAAAACTATTTTAGGAAAGTTTAGGTTAATTTGCATTTTGTGCAATACAAAATGTGTGATACTTTGCCATTAGGAGCTATGGCAAACATCAATAACACTCAATAAATAGTAGTATTTGTTCTATTTTGTTTTAATAGATCTATTAAAACTGCATATGCCTAACCTATTGTTTTTGACTAGAGTCCCCCAGGAGTCCAACACATTGGTATTTTATAAAATGCACTAATTAAACAGAAATGGAAAACAAAGGCATTGTGAACAAATTGCTTAACCTGACAAGTCATTAAAATTGGAATGATAAAGCACCTGTGAGATATGACAAATAGTATGGGGTCTGTGGGGACCCCAGTCGATAGGATTCAGGTTAAAGAGGAACTAAACCCGTTTCTTTGGCCGGCTGGATATAAATCACATGGATTCTTGTTGATATATAATACGATTATTCCAACAAAACTAAGTTGGCCCCAGGAGCTCAACACACGACAACTAAAGAAAACAATTTAGACAAAATACAAGAAAATTAGGACAATATCTTTACCAATTTGACAACACATGCAAAGTGAGAAAACACTAACGAATACAGAAACACTGCATGTAGCGTAGAGGTCAACAAACACAGTTTCAAGGGCAGTCACTTGAGCTGACTTCAATATCTACATAAGACCCAGACATGCTCCTCATATTTTCATCTCCTCTGGAAACAGTTTGTGCTACTTGCCGTGTTTCTGTTTTTACATTTCCCCAGACTTCCAGCTTTGTTGCTAAGTATCAATCATACTGAAGCCTGTAATAATAAATTTGTTAACTACAGTATGAAATATTGTTAAATTCCCAGATTATTAACCTCTTATTCTCTAACGTTACATTTTGTTCCCTAACTATTGGACGGGTACACCATTAGTAAATAAATTCCCACTTTAAATTGGGACAAACCGTGCTGCACGTTGCGGGTCATATTCTAAACATTACCAAAATCTGTAAAACAAACTAGCTATATTTGCAATGAAAGACCTAGAGGCATAAAATAAAAAGTGGTAATTGAAAGTAGTAGCACCGATAAATGAATGATTGCACATAGGCGCCTCAAAACAAAAGCTCATGTGTACATAATATCTTGTGCTGGTTGTGTTATATGTGTCGTTTCCGGGTGATGGGAGACCCAAACCGTGGTCACGTGATTCCCACATTGATCACTTCAGGGTCGACTGCATGAGCCCATATCTGATTTACCGCATGGGAACTCAAGCATTAAGTTACGATGAGGCAGATGCACTTTACTGAGGATGATCTCGAGACTGCAGGGCTTCACAGAAATCTATACGTGATACGCATCTCCACAGTCAGTAAGAATGTTTGTGGTTCAAGGTCAGCCTGTCCTCCCACAAACACGCCACAACATTTAGATTATGTTTAATAAGACAGAATTAAAAAGGCAAGCATTAAGCAAACACAGATGTTTCCACTCAACAATAAATCCTCCTGGGATTTAAGAAAGTCTATTTATAAAACGATTCAATGAGGTTATTCGTCACTTACTTTATACTCTCAATAATCTCTGAAGAGAAGCGTGGCGGAGCAATGTGCTTTGTGTGCTTTGAAGTGGGACTTTGTGAGAGACTAAATTTAGCAACACAACTGACTGGTCCTCCAGTTCTCCCCGTCTAGACAAATAAACAGGCTTCAAAATGTGCTGATATGCATGTGAGTGAAGAGGATTTTCTTTATAATTTGCAGAATTTTAGAAAAATAAATGTTTTTGAAATTATAAAAGAGACAAGACTTTTGCCTAAGTCACGGAGAAGTCTCTCCTTTTAATCAGCAGTGGCTGCACTGAAATATGTTTTGTGAAATGAGCAAAGCGTCCTTGTAAATTTCCATAGCATTAAAGGATTATGTGAAGGAACTATGAATAGCTGTAGAGCGAAACAACTCCATAAAAAGTGTTCTCGGTATGTGTATAACTTTAATTAGAATTTCCTGAGTTAAATTTTTCTGTTCTCTTTTATTGCAAAATAATTTATATTACAAAAATGAGTTCCACTATGCACTACAGTTCAGCAACTACTGGAGCTGCAGCGTAGAGGAGTTAAACGGCTTTGGTACAAGTTCCACAAACACAATTACATCGATAATGATCACAGAAATTAAAAAAAAAGAACCATTACTGTTTACAAAACAAATTGCTTGGGTGGTGTGGAGGGATATGCACAAGCTTTGTGCACAAGCTGAAAAATGTTGAACTCGAGGACACATCTTTGGCTCAATGCACTCTGCCTAGAGCAAACTTGTATGCAAGTGTGCCACAAATAACACTTGCTCCGCTTTCATTCTGAACACTTCTTTAGAGGCTCTGCTTGTGCACATTATTACATTTCGTGACAAGTGGGACATCCACAGAAGCCTCATATTTGAATATTTAAGCACACTGGAGACTTCTTAATGTGGCAGCTAAAACATTTTGAGCTATTGCATGGGTAGTCAAGCACTTTAACAGAGTTGTGTGGAAGAGTTTTCTCACCTACTCAGTTACAGTGTGTGTTATGGCAACTTAACCACCAAACTTTGTAAGAGTAATGCTATCATTAGCAGACAGGCTGTAAATGTTCCAACATTAAGACACACACACACACACACACACACACCTTATTATTGTGTTATCTCTGCATGTGGATGCCTTTCTGTGGGATCTATTGGTATCTTTATCATCAACATGTTTTGTAAAATGTCCAGTTGATGCTTTTGTCATATGTTCAAATATGTAATGAGTAACAAATAACATTTAATGAAAAAGTCCTAATTTCAAGGCTCGGGTTTTTTCGGATGACTTTATAACATCTGTCTGGGAACCGCAGATAAAAAAAAAAAGACTTTTGGCCATCTGATTTAGCATTTACAGAAATGTTATCAATGTCCATTATTGCTGTCCAATAAGACATACATTAAATAGACCAACAACAAATGTATCTTAGAAAGGAGCCTCATTTTGGAGCTTTTTAAATTTTTTATTGTAAGTGCATTACAATATGAATAGCTGTGACAACAGAACCTCAAACAAAAATCTAAAAAAAAGGAAAAAAACATCTTATTGTGGTATAACTAGTACCACATTTATTTTTTGACTAGCCAATCACACCAAAAAAAAACTTGTCGAAACAACATTCACCTTTATGTTGTGACTTCATTTTCACCACTGGCAATGTGCTCTTGCAGAAATATGTGAGATTGTCCTCCACCTCATGAATAACATACATAACCACAATCAGTATGGGAATTGGTTATGAGCACAATTCTCGCATCCTTAAACATGAGCAGTATTCCCACATACACACTATTCACACTTGCAGTAAAGAAAACAGAGACATTTGCTGTATTCATATTGTTAGAAAAAAAACGTGCCTCTTGGATTAAAAGAATTCACCACGTTAATAGTGTTATTATATCAATATTTCTTTATAAACTAAAGCCTGAGGGCATTGCATTTCAAGCACAAACTCTTGCCCGGATATCACAAAGGTCTGGCCTGATATATGTAACTTTCTTCAATATTCACTCCAGTATGGTAAAGAATGCTCAAAATTGCCCTCAATCAGAAAAGTTAAGACAGCAAAGAAGTCTCAAAAGGGCCTCAAGACTGATTCTGCTAAAACAAGGTCAGCTTTGCAGCTCCCCACTTCCCCTGAGCCCTGAAAGAAAGGGCGTGGTCACACCCTGATTGGCCAAGAGGAGAAATGCAGCAAGCTGTTCTCAATTCTTAATTAGGACCCAGTCCTCACACCTGCACAACAGGTGTTCTGAATAACTCTCCAATCAGGGGAATTGTAATATTCAGCTGAAATGAGTGGGGAAAATGAAAGCAAGGAACGAGGGACTGCAGTCCGAATAGTATACCTGTCAAGGTTGCCATGAATGGATTTGCTTAATGCTATGTGTTGTTGATCCAACCCTACAAGGCAACTTGACTGGCTTTGACACCTTTTCCTGTGCCCTCCTGCCTAAAACCATCTTAAGGCAGAGATGAACTTTATATCACCCTTTATACCAGCCTTTATACCAGCCTTTACCCTTTATATCAGCTTATGCTTAAGATGCTTTTGGGAAAAAGAGATCAGGTCATTTCCTCAGTGGTGGAATGACTCGATAATTGCAGTCACCACATAAATGTCGCAATTCCATCTGGGATTTACTATACACACATGAACAGGAGACTTGTGTACCAGAGTGGAATTGGGTAGGGTCATATTAATTGAGTTATTTATAAACCAAGTGAAGAGGATTAGCCTGTAACACTGTGTCTGATATGATGTTAATAAGGGAATACACTGACTCTCAAATTCAACCATTAACTCCTCTTTTTACCGTCTTACCTCCAAAGGGCTTTTCCCACAGGAAGGGTCAAACAAACAGGACTTTTATTCAGGAGTCCGCTGTCCGTGTCCCATGTGAAACCAAAAGCAAACGTTGACCGTCTGCTTATTACGTTGTAATGCTTGTAATATAATTTGATCACAAAGCCGTTTTAATTGCCTAAACCGAACCAATCATTTCACAATGTTGAAATTGGGAATTTCTATGAGCACGACACAAGGCTGACATGAAATTAATCCATGAACATTAATCCATGAACATTTCAACATTCCAAGTATCCTGTGGTTTGCAGAAATGTACAGTCGCAATATGTTTTCTGGGAACTGGTTTGTTCTGCTTGTGACTGGCTGTAAATTAATTTTGTTTCAATCCATAGGAAACTATTTGGTATAAACTGGATATTACAAATTGTTTCTCAAAAGAATATGATCATCTAAAAACCTCAAATGTATAACATTTCAGAGATAAGCTATAGTCTCCTTCAAATTGTATTTCAGTTGATTCAATTGTACCAAGGTCAAAATGTCCCATGGGCCTCCATTTCATGACTGGAGATGTGACCATCAACCAGCCACCAATAATAGAGCAGTTATTGGAAAATTATGGATAATTAATTTCAGACTGGCCTGCTATTATCTGATAATCATTCCTCAGTCTGTTAGAGGGCAGACTCATGCTGGATAAAAATTTAACAGGCTTTCAAGCTCATCCGTCAATTTCAGTCTGGGAAGCATGAGATGAAACAGAAACTTTAAACATTAAAGCAGGAAGCAATGTCCGTTAAATGACTGTGTATATGCAAAGTGGATGTATTCGACATTACGCCACCTATTAGTTTGTGGACAACCGTTTTAAACTTGAAACTAGCGATGGAGACCATAAAGTCATGTTCACAATGTTTACTTAAGTAATGAATCAAGTGAAAAGTTGGGTCATTTTCTCATAAACCTCTATACAATCAGATTTATATTTGCAACCAGAGGAGTCGCCCCCTGCTGGCCACAAGGGTAAGAAAATGCAAGTTTAAGTCACTTCAGCATTGGCTTTGGCTTCAGTTTGACACCTGAGTTTAATACATAGATGTTTGAAGAGAATTGGACACCATGTTCCAAGATGGCGCCCCATTCATTTCATTTAAAGTTGCTCATGGTGCACATACCATACATTTATATTTCAGGAATCCTTGGACTTTGAGTCTGAAGAATATCCACATTAGAGTCTTTCAACTGAGCCGGCTGACTTCCAGTTGCTGGTTCTATGAAACTTCTGGTGACCATAGCAACAACAGTGCTGCATGATATAACAACAATGAGCTGAGGACAAACTAGTACAAGTTGAATACAGATACATTTTATTTATTAATTTAGTTTTGTGTGATATATTTCTAAGTATAGAACACATCAAGTGTTTTAATACAGTTATCAACAGAGCTAACAATGGAAACACCCCAACCGTCCCTTTTCATTTTGGTATATACAGTACAACCTTGTTATGTGTCACTGTTTAGTTGATTGTCACACCGAATGCTAATTTTCCTGCTTTCTTACACGGAGGTCTTAAATGCGAACTTAATTAATCACTTCATATATCGTGATTGTAAGTTAAGTAATTGATTGTGAATAACCATTGAAAAATGTCCTACACTCCAATTTACTATTAGTAGTTAAACAGAGCTTGGAGCAATACACCAACAATAATCAGTTTGCAGTGTTTTGAGTGCCTCCGTTGTAACTGAAACACATGACTCAGTTCCCAGAGAATTAGTATTCAGTGCTACATGATGAAATACTGTAACCTTTGCTGTCATTATAATAAAAGTAATCAGTGCATCCAAAATATATCACAGAGCAGCACAAATAGCCCTGCATACATACTTGCCATTAACAGTGATGAGGCTGACAGCAGATGTGCGGCGCCACATGGGGAAATCTCTCTCCGCCAGTCCTGCCCTGTTTGCGGCTCCGCCCCCTGCCGGTGGACCAGAAGATGCAGCACATGCAAATACTCTCCTCCTGCTCTGAGCACCCTTCAGAGCTGCCTTTGAACTCTTTTGACTGGTCACAAGAGTAATTGCAAGTCATAGGCATTGTCACCCTGTTTGCCATCGCTAAACGCTCTCTCTCTCTCTGCTCTCGTCCTCTCGCTCAGCCTGAACTGGCCATCTAAGCTCCACCAAGGGCTGCTCTGCAAGGCATGATCAATTGGTCACACTCGAGTCAAGTCTTCCCTGTTCCTCCGCTGTCTTTCGTGACACTGGCAGATTGACTCAAAACAGACATAAACCCATTGCTAGTTCGGAGAGATATTTCTTGCTAGTGGCATATCTGTCTTGATGCGTTTTCGCTTATGTCCCTGTCCCAGTTTCCACTCTCTCCTCCCTCCTCTGTTTTCCTTCCTCCGCTCGTTTCAAGTGACAAGCCAAGATTGAATGGAGCTTACAAGCATCATCCTGGAGCTGTTCTGTGTCAGTGCTTTCTCTTTTTCTTCATTGAAATAACTTTTCAGAAAGGTAAACAAGAGACAGTGTGAGTAATTGAAAGGTACCTTCAAAGTTACTGTCTATTGCTCTCTCTAAGACATACCTTTTAATGAGGGTAGCAGTAGAGCAAATCTATATTAATTTACATTAGAGGCAAAAAGGATCAAAGCTAGAGTGACCTGAAAATAGATGTAAACAAACTGAGGCAGTTAGTCACATAAGCCAGAAACACAACAAGCGATATACATCCAGAAAGGTGTCCTCTTACTTGCTGACACTGTGTGGGAAGATGTTGGACTGATGCATCTGGCAAGAAGCAGGGAACAGTGGGAGCATCACAGGCAACGATATGAGAGGGCTGAGGGAAAAGACAGAAACCATGCTGGAGGAAATTAGCAAAAGGTGTTTATCTTGGTTATTGACTGACTCGTCGAGTCAAAGTCTGCAGGGTTGAAAGAGGAGGTTGTGAGTGGTTATATCAGAGACAAGACGGTTGAAACAGCCTTGATACCTGCTTCTCAAAGTAGGTTACAAAATCCTCGGGAGAAAGAGAGAGGCTAGGTGGAGGGCGTAAATGTTTGTAGCATTTCAAAGCAGGATATTAGATTTGAAGATGGCAGGTTGATTTTTGCGACTGATAGATGAGAAGGGGTCATGGACAGGTTTCATGTGTGTACATTTTCTCTTCGCTACCTAGAACTTTGTGTGGTTTAAGCTTCGATGGAGTTAAAGGGTGAGTCAGACCTTTTGGGAATATACTTGTTTTTTGACAAATCCTCACTCATTGAAAGAGCTCAATATCAATTTCTTCTCTGTGCACCGATTCAGGATGGATAGATTCAGGACGTGTCTAGCCCGGCTAGTGGTTATATTTCAGTGATATATGTCAAAGTCACACAAGTATTGTTTTTGATAAGAATAACTAACCTGGCAACCCCACTGTGACAACAGGGTTGAGATGTTTAACACGGAAGTGGTTCTTTCAAGAAATAGCTGGAAAGTGAAACTGCACCTAAAACAGTATAGGCCTGTTGTTTTTCCAATTATTTCTGCAAACTAGGCTACTTATTGGTGATAAACATGTCAAAGACCTGCTGGCAGTAAATCGATAAAATGAATCAATCTATTAGATACTTAGGTCTTGTCGATTTCTATTTCATTTGATCAATTTATTTTTACATATCACCATGTTTGGCAGTGCTTTGAGCTAATTCTAACATCAGCATGCTAACATGCTTTCAGAGACGATGCTAATATGCTGATGTTTAGTAGTCTAGGTTTTTACCATTTTAGTTTGCAAAAAAAAAGAAACTCAGTGAAAAAACGAGTGCTGTTATTTGATGCGGAAGATCGCTGTAAGATTAGAGTAATTTCGTCCTTGAAAGTCAGTTTTTTTTTTTTCCTTCATGCACCACTGAGCAACTTTCAAAGGAATGAATGGGGCGCTGCCTCCAATACTGTATCCAGTTATCTATATATATCTATGGTACAGCCTCGCAGAAGAAAATGTATGAAAATATATGAACCATATATTGTGTTGCATATACATATACAATTCTTTGGCTTTGAAGTATTATTTTCTCTTAAGCTTTTTTCTGTTACTTTTCCCCTCACAAGGGAAGCTCATTTAGCCTCCACTGGTTCCCTCTTGACACATTAAACATAACTTTTTGGTGACCTACAACCCAGGCAAAAACAACAAATTTATTCTGGCTTCAATTTTGTCATTGATTAGGATTAGTACACGCACACACATGGCCATTTGAAACTCTTTAAGTAGTTTGTCTCGTTGTACTCATCAGTGAAGACCTGTCCACCTCCAGCCAGAAGAGGCTTTGGGAACGACCTGCTTCAAATCCCTGAGCTGCACATCCTTTGTTTCAAAACAGATCATGCTTTGAACTGCACTGATGTCATTTCCCTCAGGAGACCTGATTTCAGTGTGAAAACACTACGAGAAGCAGTGGTTCCCACGCCTCGGCCTTTTAGTCGCTAATCCTAGCCAGACAGCTCTATATAGTGGGAGTGTGAACGTCCATTATGCCAGTGTGCATTTGTGTGTAGGAGGAGAATGGTCCACAGAACGCTAACCTAGATTAAGTTTACTCAATCAAGTGATGTGGGGGCTTAACCATTGATGGCTCTTCATCTAATTTAGATCTTAAATTTTAAGCTTCCATCGATCCTTTAAGTGTATAAATCAATACAAAGAAGAACTTCCTGTAATAGAGCCTTTTGCAAATTGTAACAGAAAGTCTTCTAGTTAATTTGTCAGTGACAAAACGGTCATGGTTTTTTTTGGAGGTGAGGCGCACGTGATTAACCTGATGTGCCAGATGGTTTATTACACAGAACCCTCCCAGAAGCCGTCATTGGAAACTGTTTGGAAAAAGGCAGGCACTTTCAACAGATACTTGGCAGGTGATTGGAGGGACCATCTGTGCATCAAACTCTAATTGAAGCCAGTCGGGAGAAGACTGAAAACCTCTTTTCCAAGGAGAAAAGCCTTCAGTGCCGTTCTTTGCTCTTCTTTCCACGAAGAAATACTCTCCAGTTCTGATAAAACTAATGCCATTACAGCATCTACGCTAACCTCTGCGGTAGCCGCCATCATTGTAAAACTAACAGTCGTCTCTCTGTGTCGTCGTCGTGTCACACACCTAAACCACACCCATAGCTGCCGTAGCTCCTCACAAGACACTATTTGGTTTTACTTGAAGGGTTTTTTGTTTTTGTAGTCGCTTACAGACAGCTCAGTTATTTTTATGCTCTGTTTTGGACTATCTGGTGGCGTGGAGGCTTGCTACGTTGAGTGGCACACCAAGGTGTATTTGAAAAATCTGTGTAAGCTCGTCAGCTTTTATTACATCTTTTCATTTTCCCTTTTACCATAGTCAACTGTCAGTCAAATCAGCCAAAAGTTTTTTTTTTAAAAATGTTCCCATTTGTTTGAAAAGATGTGCTTAATGAGAAAAATCCCCAAGGGAGGCCGGGACAGTTTGCGTGTTTATGGGAGTTCAGCATCTTATCCTCTGAAGTACATGAAACGCTGAAGCAATATGATTATAAAAATACACCAATTTAATGCTTTCACTACTCAAACACAATATGTAATTTGAGGTTTTGTAATATCAATTGAAAACCTGTGAACAAAAACAGAGCACTTGAAAAATCGCCACGGTGATCACAAAAGCAACTAATACAGGTCAATTCACAGCTGCAAAGCATGAGCTGTTTCTGTTTAATCAGTAAGGCACATTTTGTAAAAAAATCAAAATCTTGTTGATGAGCACAGTTTCAGAAACGCCTCTGAAAATTACTCCTGCAGATTTAAGATGAAAAGGTTGACAGCAAAAGATTTTTCCTGAAATTGGAAAAAGCCCGGATAATGGGAATGAATCGTAGTCTCTGATTAAATTGCTTCTGTACAGTTTGTTCTTGGACCCTTTTACAGTTGACGTCATGATTGGGCTACGTCACAACGTTAGCTGGAGGAAAAGCAAAGGAAATACTGGAGGAAAACACAAATCACTTCAGAGTAGTGTGCTAAAGGTAATCTTGTTGTCTTGCTGGGTGCCAGAATCAATATTGCATACATTTGAAATGATAAACTGTGAATATTGGCGGGGAAAGTGTGCCAATAGTTTAGCCTTCTGCTGACCTCATCGGCCGTCATGGCTGCTGCATCTCAGAGGGCTAAACTATTCGAGAGATGAAGAGAATTGTTGCTAATAGGCTAAACTCTTAAAGAGATGACCCGTGATTAGCCTCCTCCTCTGCAACCAGCACCAATGCATGGTGGAAACATGGCCAACCAGCAGCTAATTCAGCTTCTACACAGCACTGGTGACAGAAAAGGATCTGAATAAAGTTGTCATTTATCTGGCGATAGCAATTTGCTTTGTGACAAGAGTAAGGATGAAGCTTTAAGTTGTTAAATTTCACTTACAAATATTCAGCCATTATAAAAAAAAAAAAGCTGACAAGACTTTATAGCCAGCGTTAACTTGCGTGTTCAGAGAATTACTCTGCCTCCACCTAAAATAGTCATCCTGCTTAATAACAGAAAAGGGATCTATACACAGTTACATCTGCATAATTTAAAGTAAACTCATGATCATGACTGACAGTTTGTAGCCCCCAACAGAAAATAAAGGCAGCATTCTGGCTGTGAGAGTTACTTCTTAATTCTACAACAAAGTATGGAGGTGCTAAATCTCCAGTGTCAAGTCTACTGCCCTGAATATGCTAATGTGACAGGAATCGCTTGACTGAGACGAGATGTAACAAAAGTGGTGCAATGAGGGGTCACAGTATTTTTCTTGAAGGCATCTATCGATTGAGCAGTTCAAGAGCAGATGCTGGGGCGAAGAAAAGTGGTTGTAAAAAGGAAAAATCTACCTGGCTAACTGATTGAGAGAGAGTAGAGTAGAGACAAATATTTATTCAGAAGGTGCAGAGAAGACCAAATAATGGAAGAGTGGAAGTACATGAGCACATTCCTGACCCAGGAGTGTGGCACAATTGCAGTTGATGGACTGTTATAAAAGGGAGTGGTTCCAGCCCCGTTAAGTAAAAGGCCACGCAAGGCTAATAATGGCCACTTATAAAACAAATGGCTGAGGTCAGAAAGCAGCGTGCGGATTGGCACAGCGGCGGATGGAAGAGTCTGGGTCACACAGCTGAGAAAGATTATTTCATAATGTAATATAAATAGAGTAAAGACCTAAAACAGAGTTGAGGAGAAGGCAGGGTGGAGTGAAAATGCTAGCTTATGTGTCCTTGCATAAGTGCTAAAATATAAATAGGGTGACATTAACTGAGAAAATACATTTTATTTGTATAGCGCTATAAAAAAAAGGTACTCAAAGGCACTTTACATGGTACAACAATAAAAGTAATAATAATATAAACAAGGCAGAGAGATGACATAACAGTAACATACATAACTGGCATCACAGGTTAAAGCAGATTTAAATAAATTTGTTTTAAGTGCAGTTTTGAAAGTAGCGAGTGACGGAGAATGTCTGAGGGTGGGAGCGCGTTGGTGCAGGAGGTCAGAAAAGTATAAAGAGGCTAGGTTGTGAAGGGCTTTGTATGCAATGAGGAGAATTTTGAAATGTATTCTTTGCTGTATGGGGAGCCAGTGGAGGTTTTGAAGGACTGGGGTGCTGTGATCTCTGGTGCAGGAGTGTGAGTTTTGGATATATTGTAGTTTATTGATGATTTTGGTGGAGATGCCGGCTTTTCCGCTCTAAAGACAGGCAGGTAACCTCCAGGTTAACTTCCTGTAGTGTTTGTAAGCAAATCCTCCTTTGTCATTGTCAAGGAAGTTGGATTTCAATGCATGCATTGTGTCCTGAGGAGTCATTTTCATACAGTCACACCCCTGTCAATGTCAATCAAGCCCATGTGAACGGGAGCGGTGGGATGGAGAGTGAAAGGGGGCACTGTACAAGACTGCGCTTCTCCATGCTTAATAGCCTGATTAATAATAAATCCCTTGTCTAATTATGAAATGGACAAAACTAATGAGATTTCTGCCACCTGTTTTGTAATGAGTGTATTACCAATTTCTCTGACATACAAAGCATCCACTATATATTGGCATGCAAAATCTGCATATCATGTCATGATTCTTGAAGGCTTCACAACACATGAATATTTTGAAACCGGTGTTCAGGAAGGGAAAATAATAAAGTTCCTGTATGCCTTTCTCTGAGCGACTGCACTTCAGTGCCTACGAACGTTTTATTCACTCCGCCTCTGTTTGCACATCGGCGTGGAGGGTTTGTCATATTTAGGGCTGTCCAAACCAGTTAGTATAGAGACGAGGTGGACTAAATCCAAAAAGTTTTGGTTTGGCGTATTGTGGGGTATTGCAACTTACATATTCATCATGTGACACACAATGGCCCAGAAGGCATTTCACCCATACACAACCATTGGATCAAAAATGGCGGATACATTTTTTTGACGGTCACAAACCCCTTGAAATGACTTTTATCTTTTGAGCACCAGGAAGCTCGCGGAGAGTACAAGTTATGCTCAACTATGTCGTTAATGGAATCATGGGAGCTGGATAATGGAAGAACTTAAATTATCTTTATTTAAGTGCTTCTGGAGGTGAATCCAAAAGCAGAAATTCAGGTTTAACAGCTGTAATTAAAGGATGGTGAAATTCTATCTTTTTCTTTTTGTCATCAATTCCCATGAAATGATCAACGATCAACGTTAACAATGAATATATAATGTAGGGCCTGAGCCTAATCAAAATGTCGACTAAGACCTCATGCTCCTTTGGTAGACATCGACTTCAGTTGTGTAGAAGCCTTTAAGTTCCCACACCTGGGGCAGTGATGGCCTAAAGGTTAGACAACGTAAAGGTTAGACAACAGAGCTGGTGACCGGGAGGTCGTCAGAACCCTAACGGCTCCACTGGAGCTGCTTAGTGGCCAGTTCCTTCATAAGAGAGGCTCTGTGAATAAATAAAGGTTAAACCATGAATTAGACTAGATAGATTAGCCTAGTATATTTTTTTCTTTGTCAAAAAGGGTGGTGCCCTGAGGAATAATTCTTGATCAAAAATGTATCTAAATAACCTCTTGCGTCTACAGTACTAACACATTTCGACCGTATTTAAATTTTTTTTGCTATATTGGCATTCAAATGAGAAATGTGGATGTGGTTCTCTTAAATGACAATATACTATTATCACAATGTAGAGGATGAAAAAATTCATTATTGCAAATCCTGATGATCTAAATGTGAACGCTCAATCAATGTTTTCCGATAGTCTTCGGAATTTTTTCACTTTTGACAACTGTTCACCGGTGACCATAATCATCTTTTAAACTTAACAATGCTCACTGGAATAGTTGACAACTCTAGCTTGAGCCACAACAGGCATACCATTCCAGATGAGTGAGGCAAAGCTAAAAAGAACAAGACAGGGTCAAAACAAAAGGCAAGGACAAATGCTTGAACATTTGGCACATTACAACAAAGACAATCTGGCAAGTCAGTGCAGTAGAAGTAAACAGGCAGGTAAATATATTGTGGGACTAAATGGGTAATGAGCAGCAGGTGTGTAGGGAAGAGCAAAGTCAGGTGACTGCCAAAGGAGGGAAACCATAGAAATAGAATAGGACTAATACGGACCTTTCCAATAAAACTACCGTAGCAGGTTGGTCAGACTGACGGCCATTTTTATGTGTACTTGTGGCATTGCGACCACTGTAGCGGATTAACTTTGTATAAACTAAACCGCCTCATGGTCAGTTGCGGACAAGCGATCTATCAAACTAGCCAGTCATCCGTCTCCGTAGCCGCGTCCACTCTTCACAGCGAGCTGGGTAACACTTTAAGTCCCCACCATTACAACTAATAGCAATCATCATTTTCTTTTGTACTAGTTAAATGCCGTTCTGCTTCTATTCTATTCCTACAAGGAAAACTCTACTAGAGCAAATGATGAACAGGTGTGGACTTACAAGCTCTGCAAAGTACAGATACCAATTGGAGAATGTGAAGAAGAAAGGAAAGCAGGGCATTAGAGATTATTTCAGCTGCTTTTTCTATGATAAAGAAAGCACTCCAATCCATCAATCAATTAAAAAAGATTGTCTTATTCTATCGCACATGCCGACTGTTTTAGATAATGTCAGGCTTATATAAGATGTTATGAAGTAACTAAATTAGCAAGTCTTCTGTTAGTGCAAGTTGTTTAACAGTATCCATGGTGGCTGTTGTTTCTTGCTCATGGCAGAGAGTGGCCAGTTCATCAAACAGTTTACTTGCTTTTATACCCTCAAGTCTGACTTCATACTGAGTAACACTCCATAGTGAAGGGTTAGTGGGTAGGAATCAGTTTGGGAAAGCAGCAGAGCATTGGCGCGTGACATCATGTTTAGACAGCTGGAATTCAACCAGTGGCACTAGTATTTAGGCCCTTAGGCTCGCATGCAGAAGATGATCCGATGACCTCATACAGCATGGTATGCACACTGACATTTTTTTTTTAATTTATATAATGACCACCTGTCAGCACACAGTGATCTTTCGCGAGTCCGATACACATGAACCATGCCCATATCAAGGCGGCAGCTTATTTGACTTATTAATTCTTGTTGACAAATATGTATTATCCAGTTTAACGAACACCATAAGGGATGGGGGCAAGTCTGGTCCAGCCTCCCACTCCACTCTTGGCTGCTTGATGGCTATCATCCATCTTTTTGTGCATCCAACAGACTGTCCTGCTTGCTTTCAAATGCATTTCCTGTTCAACACATGTTGGGTGAAATCCTCTGTGAAAAAAGACTTTCAAGTGTGTGGTGTGTTGATTTAAGGTACAATGTGCAGATTTTCAACCTTCTCTCTATTTTAGGGATATAGTGTCAAAAAACACCTGCAGTTTTTAGGTAAGGGAGCCTACTGTTTGCAGTTTTCCCCTACTGCAGACAACAGTAGGGGAAAAACAACGTGTAGTGTTAACATACTTTCACATCTTACTCTGTGAATTAAAGAGTTATTTCGACCAAACCAAACTTGGTAATTGTTGGAACAGTGGAGAGACTAACTGACTACTGGTTTTGGTGAGTTTAATGTTGTTTCTGTCCAGTTTGATGTATTTACGATAAGATTCACAAGGCAATTAAGCCTGTAGTTCAGTGAAAGAGAGAAACTTGAATTCATAAGGTGTACAGTTGTATTTTCTTTTTTTTGGTAGTAAGAATATGTCCATCATTAATATTTAGTGAGTTTATTTTATTATCTATCAGACGTGGCAAACTTGTGGCTCGTTCGCAATGCATCCTGGTACCTGAAGGCACAGACAGCAGCAGGAGAAATCAGCTTTCTCGGTCAATATAGGACGCAATTGGGAATTTATTTCTACAGTGGACTACATTTACCATCAAGGTTCAAGTTCGAGGATCATTAATTATCATTCTGCAACACAACGAAATGCAGTTGTAGCCTAGTCCATTTATGCTGCACAAGAAATACAAAACAAAATCAGTAGAGCAGTCCGAAAGTAAAGTTTTTAAAATTTGCATTAGGAAGAATGTAAACAGCAGCAACAAAAACAATTATCTGGGCCGATAATATGGCAGGCAAATTCGACATTAGGGAATCATTGTCCATCAACTTTGACTACGTTTGAGCCCCATGCATCATTGATGTAAACACAGAGTCTGCCGGAGTCCTGTGCACCTTGATCCCGGATGCCACAATGGAGCCAGGTCTCTTTAAAGATGTGGGCACAACAGTCGCCAATCTCCCTTTACTGGGTTATCCTGTCGTCCATTTATGTTATTTTCCTGAGACCAGACATCAGCCAGCAGTAGGCTGGTAGTGGATAAGCCTTAGCTCCTCGCATGGTAAGCTTAGCTCCCATCTTGGCTCTCCTGCCTCTCCTCCTGGGGCGGTTGGTCTGGCAGGTCTGGCTGAATGGTCTGCCATGTGGAGTGATCCTTTCAAGGTCCGCTGCACTTAATCCAATCCCTATGCTTTATTCTCCGATGTTGATGAGTGTATCTCTGTCATATGCCATAAGTACTCCAGTTATAAAGACGAAAAGACAACAAATTAAGACAAAAATAAAAGTAGTGGAATTCATTGGAGCTACCAGCCACAGTGTCTACATGTGCTGCCGTTGCCACATCACTGACATCCACATTAAAGGTGGCAAAGTTTCACTTTAATTTTTACACTGTTGTTTTCTTGTCTGTGTGAAAAAAGAAAGCTTCAAACACCACAGGGGGCACCCAGGACACAATTTCACACCGTACATTTGCATTTTACTCCCAATGGATGTTCTAATGTCAATCTAAAATAAAACTTTGATTAGCTGCATCTGAGCTATGGCCTTCCCTCCTAATTGTGAAAACCCTTTGTGGGTTGTTTGAGCTATTTCATATACGTGGACATGGTTTGATTGGCCGCAGGTTATTATTTCCACGAGTAGAATTTTGCTCTCGCTCGTGTGTGTGCATGTGTTCACACGTGAATCCGTGAGTGAGTGTGCACCTTTGTGTCTTTTCAAGCCTGCCGCAACATTATATTTTGGGTGGCCATTTATGCATGCTCAATTACCGCTTGTGATTGTGGTGACTCACCCTCTCTCAAAACAAATTTCACCCCCTATTTTATACTGCTATTCCCTACCTGCTGACTCCTCACTAGCTACTCTTACCCAGCCCCCAGCGGGGGAAGGGCTACAAGTGAAAACACAGCTGTATGGCCGACCCCTAGCAGCACCTGTAGACACAGTGGGTGGAAAATAGTTAAAGTTTCTTTCACAATACAGCAGTGGTCGTTGCAGACACACCTGGCGGAGATCTGTACTCTGGGTGCACCTTTCTAGTTTCATCTGTGATACGTTTGTCTCCTGACAGACATTAACCTAAGATTATATTCTACAAGTCTGTAGCCAACAGTAATCTCACAGTTTGCAAATGGCAGACAGAAAAAAAGGGAATCATGTTCTTACATTTAATTAAGTGTAAACTATAAAAAACTAAACCATCAATAAAATATAAGGACAAATACAGCATTTGGCAAAAAAATTAAACAAACAAGCGCTGCAACCAACACACAAGCAAAATTCAAGTAAAACAAATCCAAATTTGTCAGAAATAGAGAAGGCCCTGTCCCCCGAGGTCAGCTGCTTGGATAGAGTAGGGGGGTAAGAAGGTTGGTGTTGGCGGATCTGAGGTTGCGGGTGGGAGTGTGTCAGTGCAGGAGGTCCGTAAAGGATGAAGGGGCTAGGTTGTGAAGGGCTTTATATGCAATGAGGAGAATTTTGAACTGGATTATTTGCTGTATGGGGAGCCAGTGGAGGTTTTGAAGGACTGGGTTGATTTCTGGTGCGAGAGTGGAAGAGCAGACGGGCAGCTGAGTTCTTGATGTGTTGTAGTTTTTTGATGATTTTGGTGGATGTGCCGCACAGTATGCTGTTGCAGTAGTCCAGTCGAGAGGCGATGAAGGCGGGGATGAGTGTTTCAGCCGCTGAAGATGAGAGGGAGGGGCGAAGACGAGCAATGTTTTTGAGACGAAAGAAAGCATTTTTTGTGATGTGATTGACGTGATGTTCAAAGGAGAGGGTTTGATCGAAGATGACACCAAGGTTACACATATGTGTGGAAGCAGAAACAGGGGTGCCACTGAGGGAGACGCTGTGGTGGGATTTGTTTAGTGATTTGGGGCCGATGATGAGGATTTTAGATTTTTCGCTGTTGAGTTTGAGAAAGTTGGCCTGCATCCAGGTCTTTATATCTGTGAGGCAGTTGGTGATGGATTTGGTGGAGATGTAGAGCTGGGTGTCATCAGCGTAGCAGTGGAAATGGAGACCATGGTGACATATGATGCTACAAAGGGGGAGCATGTGGAAGATGAGAAAGAGGGGAGCGAGTACCGAACCTTGGGGGACACCTTAAGAGACTAGGGCTGTGAATTTATTGATACTACTGAACTGGGGGCGGTCGGAGAGGTATAATTTGAATCAGGAGAGGGCCGTGCCAGTGATGTGGAGGGAGGACTCGAGACGGGAGAGGAGAATGGAGTGGTTGATAGTATCAAAGGCTGCACCGTAGTTGAATTTCCCCACTGCGGGACTAACTAAGGATTATCTTATTTTATTTAAAAAAAGAAATTGAGCTTCAGCCTAACTTCACAAGTCACACATTTTCCCAGATTTCCTTCTTTTTGTGCAGTGAGGAAACATTGACTATACTGTTTTAAAACTCCTTACCTAATGACATTATTTGTAGCTATGAAATGTTGGATTGTATTTTGAAGATGATTTACATTGTCATTATCAGGCACATCGTGGCAACACATAATTGATCTACAATCAATATGCCTTGGCGAGGCATTGAAATACTTGTCAGATCTCACATGTAATTGGTTACCATGCCACAGTTTTCCCAGGGGTCACAACTCAATGAATTAAACATTTCCTCCTGCCCCACCCAACTGTACCATTGGAAATCCTATCATGATCTGCTTCAGTGATTTGCCGCTCCCAATAGAAAATGAATCAACAGCATCTGGTGCAGCCTCACAGTAAGACTGTCACTGATTAGTTTAGACTGTGTCCTTTGTAAGAGAACTTCAGATAACTGGCTACTTTCTTTTGTGTACAAAAGAGCCTTTAATTTTAATGATTCAAATTACAATAACAGCCACTGAATGATTTGGTTAAATTGACAGAGACCTATATTGAAAAAAAAAGAAAAGCCTGGCAGTGCTTGTTATCTAACACATTATGTAATGGTGTGTGTGTGTGTGTGTGTGTGCGCGTGTGATGGACAGCCAACGATAGCAATCAGGGCAAGCAGTGGAAGTGCAGCAGATGTTTCTGCATTACAGATACTACTATGTTTGTTACTGGTATGCAATGAGCTGCACTTTAACACTATTCACAAACAGCATAAATACATTCATCTTCGTCTTCAAAAGCTACTATCTAGATCCATGAAGTTTATGGTGCAGGTTTCAAGAGACCAAAGACGTACTGTGTACTTAAATTAAAGACACTATGGCAGCATTTCTAATTTACACCGTTTATGGAACAAGATAACATGGTAATACAACATTGTTTCATCTGTAAATCGATGTGTTTTATCTTCAGTACACAGAGGTGTTTGCAGGGCACATGAGGTAAATTATATCCTGCTCCAGTACATAAAAGCAGAACTGAGTAAGTCACATCTGAAGTGTTGGCCGATGAGCAAACAGCAAAACAGCCGTGATATCATGCGGCCACCCAGCAGCAGATGGCAGACCAGCAGACTGCATGGACGATATTCCACCCAGTCCACGCATGGTGAGTGCATAACAGAACAGTGAGCTGCAGTCAACTATGTTGTTCGTGAAGTTTATAAACTTACTTTGTAGAGCTTATAATCTTCATATTCAATGTCAAACGCAACTATAATTGCAGTTTTTACAGTTTGTTGAAGCTGAAAACACAATTATCCACACAATAACTGCAACTGATATTAGAACGCGACAAATTACATAATAAAAATGTGATCATTGACGTACATGCACGAATACTAACACTACCGTCAAACTCCCAGTGAAGAAATCATCTTTGAGTCTTTTACATGGATGCGCAAACTGAACAACTCTGGTAATTATGCTGTTTACATGACACATCCACATGATACACCCACCAATAACCTCTCCTCGACTTCGGTGCACAGTGTGAGAAAAACAAAATAATAAAACAGGCACAGATGTACATCGCTGTGGCTCAGGAAAAGTTTCCTTCTGGCTACAGTCAGTGTTGCACAATGAGCAAGCGCAGTTATAGAGCCACGGGTGTGCTGAACTTCAACCATTGAGTTCCATTGAGTAACCATGTGGAACGGTGCTTCTGTCCTGTGTCTGTACAGTGTAAAAAAAATAAAAGTTTTCTTACACAGGACAAACCAACCCACGCTCCAGACAGATGGCTGCTTTTGGAAGATTGAAGTATATTCAATGACAACATATTTGAATGTTCATTGCCAGTTTTTGGCACATTTCTTTTTGTAAACACACACAAAACTACAGTACGGTTAAAGGAATAGTTAAAACATTTTGTGAACAACAAAATTCACTTTCTTGCCGAGAGTTGGATGAGAAGATTTATACCACTTTGATATTTGTATGGTAAATATAAGGCAGCCGGCTAACTTAGCTTAGCACAAAGACTGGACACAGACAGAAACAGCTAGCCTGGCTCTGTCCAAAGATAACAAGATCCTGTTTGTTTATTCTGTAACAAATTGTATAAAAAACAAAAAATTAGTCGTTAGTTTTAAGAGTGGTTATGTCACAAACTATTTATTGGCCGCAGCCACTTATTTCTTGGAGCCTCCTTTTGTTGCTTAGCAACTGATCAGAAATTGAAATTAGAAATTGTCCACTTCACCCCACAAACCCGCGTTTCTACTATTTATGCAAAAACTAAATTAGCTGGTGACCTTGGGAAGTCATAATTAAAACATACATGCAATGACAAAACAGCACAGAAAAAAAAGAATTATGTACAAAAGTATGTCTCACACACACACATCAGCTACAGCTGGACGTTGGTCAAATTTAAAAGCAGGGATGAACTGTTGGTTTGTGACAATTGGACCTTCTACTCAACCCTCCACCACCCGGACAACCATGCCTTCAACGTCCACCCCACTGCGTAAAGGTACTTCCTGCAGCAATACCGAATGTTTGGTATTGGACATACATGTGCTGCTGAATCATCCAACACAGACATAATTCCTAGGGATACTGGGCTGATCTAACAGAGAGCATATGGTTGAATTTGAGATGTGCTTGGGCATTTTAAAGTGCTTTAATATCACTTCACTGTTTCCACCAGCATCATACAACACTATCATCTTGTCTGTTTCTTGTTTACCTCTATTGACAAAGTCAGAGAACTTTCTATGTGGTGTTCTCATCTAGATGCTAGACAGATATATGGTGATATTATATGTAGCAAAATGTATGCAACAATGGTTGGTGTCAGTGGATTCTGTTATTTTATCTTTTTGGCAGCCTGAAGGATGAATAGAGCGGTTCGTCTTTCAGATACAATGCACTAAGCTGACAGTGTTTCCACACATTCAGTGTTTAGGTAATATTTATTATTAAAAAAAGCATTCTACAGGAGGAGCATGTATTAACCTGTCCTATATTATAACAGAATAAAGCAGAAGTGTAACAAAACCACTGTAAAACCTTAACATCGACTTGGTTTCACATGGAACACGAACAGCCGGTTTCCTGGGTGAAAGTCCTGTGTTTGTTTGACCTGTCCATCCTCCCTTCCCATCCTACATGGAGTTTTTCGACTCTTTAAACTACGTCAGTTGCTCTGCTCGTCTAATAATGACACACATGTGAATTAAAAATTAATTCAGTTGGAAGCCTGGTGCATCTCACACTCAAATGGTGCCTCGGTGCGTCAGTATTACACGCTGAGGGACACTGAACAAGCGAATGTATTTGATGAGTGAGAACTGGTTGTTCAGACAGTAGCCTATAAATGTCACTTAGAAATAGATAATGATTTCCTTTATGTATGTGCAAACAACATAATCCTGTTCTTTTTATGAATAAAGTGCTATAATTACATTGTTGCATAGTATAATAATTTGTTATGAACAAGAGACTGAGTCTGTGCACGTTCTCAGTGTTCAGTCATATATTTTACACCGACACAACCCTCATTTCATTCTGCAGTTATCTGCTTTAGTCTTCATAATGTAGTGCGCTTCTCAGCAGAATTTCACCCTTGATACTGCCAGTTACCTCTTCGATCTTTTCCAGGGAATTCCTCATTGAGCTGTACTTGCCCCAGCTTCTGTTTGCTGCCTTATTATGGGCTTTAATAGTGATTGTCAATCAATTATCTACTCTCTGCTTTTAGTGTTATTTATATATATATATATATATATATATATATATATATATATACATACATACATACATACATACATACATACATACATACATCAAAGACAAAACTAGGTGCCAATCTGTTTATGTCCATGCAGTAACTGTTACATAAGTGTGTGTATGTGAAGTGTGACAAAAATGACCATTGCAACACCACAACAGGCAGCCAGTGGTGCAAGCACAGCATTAGACAGGTGGTGGACCACTTTGTAAATCATATTGTGAGCTCTCAGGCTGTATAAATGGTTAATGACTTAAAGCGATTTATTATCAGAACGCCTGACTGATGTTCCGGTTGTTTTTAAGAGGGCGTGACTCATGGCACATCAGTTCTGCAGCTTCACATAGACGACTACACAGATGACATCCAGCCATGTGCCTGAATCAGCTAAGGAAACTGTGCTGTTAAATCAACCTCTCTGATTAAAATCGTTCCACACAAATCTGGGGAAACATTTATCATATTAAAAGTGATGCCAAAGCTTTCTGAAAACATGGCGGCTGCAATTTACAATTTTACGTGATTACTGCTGACCAACGTCACACAGCCACACATCAAGGTTGCAGTCAGATGGTTTCTTCAGACTCATCGGCACTTTAAACGTGTCTGGTAGGAAATACCGTAAATACACGTATTCCAGGAGAGGTGGTGGTCACGACAGTGGACAGCTATTCAGAATGCTTTGCATCATGCCTTCACAAGCTTAAAAATGTATTTATTGTGGGAATTCTGCAATTTCAAGTCAAAACTTTGTTCAATAAGAATCAATTAACACCCCAAAATGACCAAAAACGTGATGTTGCCATAAATCCACATTTATCTCAAAACGAGCCGTTGCGACATTCTACTGATGTCGACCGAGCCCTCTGAATATACACTGCCACCTACTGGCCAGCCGTTGTAAGTGCAACACAAAATTCTTAAAAACAAGATGGCCGACGTAAAGCTGACTAACAGCTCAAAAATATCTTGCCAACCCTTTTTATAGTAGGAGACACTTGCAGGTAAATACAATTCAATAACAACTCAAAAGTACTGCATTGTTAAAATGACCAAGTATTGATTTTATGGGAGGAAGAAATTATGATGTGTCAACTAAGTTGGAAATCATGCATAGTTGGCTATATTTCATCTACAATTCACACTATTACTGGGACTTTAAAAGATAGACTTGGTGAACTGATGTACAAGTCTAGATACTAAACGGCAGAATTACATCTGAAAGCGATTATTTGGAGAGCCATGTACTTCATTTTGTAGTAAATGTTGATTGGAAAAAATTACATGTAAACAAGGGGAGGTAGGGAGGAGCTGAGGAATCAGGAGGCTCAATGTTTTTTGCATTGCACTGAACATTCTTTGAATAAGTTAAAATATGTAAACACATTAGTTTAACAGCATTCATTGGTTTGTTAAATACGTATTTCTTTAGTTGAAAACGCATGCTGTCCACCTGAATGGACAGGTTTTTTTTTTTTTTTTTTTTTTTTTAAATGCCTAAAGAGGAAAAAACACTTTGGTTCTCATAATTCATACATGAAATGGGTATGTCATAGTATATTTGTGGGGAAATGTTGTGACTGATATTACTTATTCATATAGATGTTATATGGGAATGCTTTGACAAGTGAAGAGATAAGGAAGATGATGCTCAAGGAATATTACAATTTTACAAAATGGAAGCGGTAGTAAAAATCTACTCACCAGAGAAAAACATATACATTTACATAAAATCTAATACGCATGGACCACACTGAGCATATACGTATATGTGCATCAAAGGGTCGGATTATGCTGCAGGAATGGTTTGACAAATTTCTTTAGACGTTTTGATCCTTTTTTCTGCCGTGAAAACTCGTTACCATTTGAGCCCACATAAATTCAATCTGACCTTACTGTGAAAGATGAAACTACCAACTTTTAAGCCTTCAATCTTTCAAGCCTATGGGGGATAAAGGGATACATTTTGGGTGAGATATTCCTTTAATGGCTGGAAACTGTTTGGCGTCCCAAGTAGAGGGGCCTATACCACAATCAAAATAATCCTTGTAATATGTTTTTGTCTGTTATGCACTGTTGTCTGTATGAGTCTTTGGTGGCAAATGAGTTTCCCCACTGGGGATTATTAATACAGTTTTCTAATCTAATCCTGGTCTATGATCCAGAGCGATGCAGCTGAGGACACATATACAAAAATAATAGATGGATAACAATTCAACTGTGACAAAGAATAAGAATCATGGGCCTGTTTTTCTAACAGTTGAAATATTGCACCACGCACAACATTGCAATATAATAAGGGTTTGCAGGGCCAGCTCGAGTATCCAGATACAGATCAGTAATTTGTGAATGTACAGCAACACAGTTTTGAATGCAGTACATGTTGGTGGCATTGCTATCCATTCATTCACAGTATTCTATGTTGAATCATATTCCCAAAGAATATACATCTATCATCAGAAAAAGGAATTTCAGGTGATAAAAAACGTAATCTTTCTATGCGCCACAAAAGAGATTGCAGAACAATAATGTAAACAACGAATGTAAAATAAAATAGATAGATAGAGGTATTGTGTTTACAAAATGTTCTTGACAGCATGAGAAACTATAGCTTTCATCTGTTGAGATAAAAGCTCTTCAAAGACAGCACACCAGGGCTCAACACTGAAGCCAAGTTTCTATCTGTTATGGGTTTTAATTTGGCCCACTGTGTACATATGCATGCCCATGCGCACACATGCAGTACACACAGACACTTAAACACAAGTACATCCTGTCAGAAGTAGATCCATACCAAGTCCTGTGCCAGAGCCCTGGAGCCATGAGATATCTTGTGCCTAGAAATTGTTTGAATATATTTGTCAGTTTATTTGGCTCAGTAGACTTTGAAGCACAACTCTGAAATGAGTCCAAATAATTCATTTATATTATAAAATGTGCAGCTTTATTTTAAAAGGAGTATAAACATAAAAGAGAGCTGGGCTCAGCAGAGTGTCCCGTTGGTCATTTCCGTTGTTGTGTATGAGATTGTGTGCAATAGCAGAAGGGTTGTGACACATTTCAAACCTGTGACGCTGATGTCCTTCCGTGCCCCGGAGTGGACACAAAAATAAAAGGCTGCAAAACACTCAATGTCAGCAAGGCCAAACATGGCCATGCACACGTGACACATATTGGCATGCTTACCTTACGGTTTCTTAACACTGCGGCTTGCCCTTGCCTGTCATGTGTGATCCTTAGTTTCAATGTTATGAGAAGATTTAATTAAAATATCTTCTGTAGAGCTTCCTAAGGTGCCCCTGACATTTCAGAAATATATTTCACAAAACACACTGACATTTCAGAAAAACACGACATTCCAGAAACACTTGAAAAAAAAAAAAAAACTATATTTTTTACAAAACACAACTGCAAAAGAGAAAACAATGACATTAAGGTCAGACTCTGATTGTCATTCTGCGACAAAAGGAAGGACTTCTTCTTCTTCTTCTTCTTCTTCTTCTTCTTCTTCTTCTTCTTCTGGATTCCGGGCAGACTGGTAAGCTCCACTAAACGTTTATTTATCCTGAGAGAAATTGCTGCTCAGCCGTTACAATATAAAATGGGAAGACTGCAAATACAAAGAGTGCAAATATAAATGTATTACATTGCGGTTCAGAGTGTACAGTGATGATTTAGAGTCCTTGATTACAAACCAGTTTGCTGTCTCTTCCCAGTATCTAACACCCCAGATCTCTGTTCTCCTTTCGCCTGCACACAAAACTTTACTCTGCTCTCCTTAAGAGAAATTAATGTTATGGATATGATTTGGATTGTGACATTAAAAATAAGATAATAGTGTTAAATTCGAAGATGATGCTGTGATATTGTCAACAAGCACAGACACACAGACTAAAAGGGAGCCATTGTTTCAACAGAGGAAACATGGCTTTCAAATAGGAGTGTTTGATAATATTTTGCACTACTTTACAATTGTTTATTCACGTAACTTCAGAAATAAGGATAAGGAAAGAATAAGGTTTGTTATAGGTAAGTGACCCCTGTTGACCTTAATGTAACTCTGAACCAACAACATCCCACCTTGTGCACCTAAGTGGTGTACACTCTTTTTATTACCCTGCTCTTAATACACACTGTGCACACCACTGGTCATGAGCCTAGATTATTTTTTTTCATGTTGAAATATTCTTGTTAACAGGCGGGCTACTCCAACTACCTAATTAATGAACCTGTCCATGGCACGTCAAAGGCAAAAGCCCGTGGGAGGTAAAGAAGGGGAACATTTTTCGTATTTTGAATATTGACTATTGTGATTTATGTGGATTCAAAGCGCCGCTGAATAATCTGAAAGTACAGCATGGTGGCTTTTCTGCTGTTATGAGCTTCAGCAAAGTTCCTTCTGTTTGATATGCACTCATTTTAAGAAATTAAGACTGGGAACATTTTTAGCAACTAGAGAAATTAATTGGATGTGCTGTCTAGACTATTCTTTTGGAGCAATGTCCCTCTAGAAACTGAGGATAATTTCCCAATGCTATTTTCCTTTCACATCACACATCTAACTGCTAACATGAAAGCTAGTGGACTGCATTGTGTAGGTGTGAGCCATCTTCTGTGACAGACTGTGAGATAATTGGCGACCGCCAGTACAGACATCCAACTCATCTCGAGTCTAACAATCTGTACTGTATGAATATTTACTGCTCTTTGGTTATGTTTATAACTTTTGGTTGCAAGGGTATGATTTGTTATGTATCTGGTTTTCAAAGAATAGGTAGAGGATATCAAAATATTAAAGTTACGCTGAAAAAGGTGTGAAGCCTCATGCAGAATGTTCGGTAACGCTAAGCGTCTTCAGTGAGCAGACAGCTGAGAGTTCTGTATCTAGCTCAAAGCTGTGGGAGAGCTTTGCTGTGGAAGACTGCTTCAGAAAATCTATACACAGGTTTTGTGGGATGCTCATTAAAGTCATGCATAGTTTTGAGTGTAACAACAATAACAGCCTTTGCGTTATTGCTGTCAGTTTAATGATTGAGTAACGCACTTTCACTTTCCACGGAAGCTCACTTCAAATACATTTATGGAGACCTTAGCAATTATTTAGCAGGGGCCACACACACACACCAAACTGCGCGCTAAATAGCCCCAAGCTAACACCGCACCCCATTATTTCAGCCACAACGGAGTTTGAATTTTGGCTGCTCGTATCACAGGCTCTTTGTTAACACATGGTGGCAGAAAGCTGATGGCTGTTAGCTTGGGTTTGGCCTCAGTCCTTTCTGAATATGAACTCACATGTATTTGTTAGCCTGAGGCTGTTGTTTGAAATGGTTGGGAGGAAAGCATAAAATTTGGAGATAGGATACGTTTTAATTGGATACCCTACACTTGGTTCTAATTAGTTGTTGGTAGAATTACTTTGTTTTACCCTCCCTTTTAAGGGTCAGGAAGTAATATACATTTGCCTTTTTTTCGAAGTAAAATGGTTCTTACAATAATCCTTCTGCCGTTGTCTCTTTTGATCTTTTGTAGACAGGAGACATTATTTTTGAATGGAGATAATACGAATGGCTCCGAGAGAAGTGTTGCATTATGGATTGTCTGTAGTCTTATGGCTCTATTGTTTTGTGTTAAAAGCGTGCCAAATTCACTTTTGGATTTTTTTCAGCTAGGCTCCCTGGTCGACATACTCTTCCTTCCAACTCGACAAATACAGCAGCTTGGTCAATACTTCAAACCATGACACTCTGAGTACCCCGCTATTATCAGTTGTGGACGGTCAGGGACGGGTGTCAGGTTCAGTTTGTTACATGTATAGTGTCTTTTCTAAATAAATTTACAACATTGATTTATTTATTTTTAAGGTTTACTTATGTAACAAATTACTTTTTAGGCATCAAAATAACTTGTTTAGGCATAAGAAAAGATCATGGTTAAAATAAGTATTTTTCTGAGGTAAAACAACTAAATGTGTTACGTATTGGGTGTTTGCAAAGCCCTGAAGTTACCTAATAAAAATAAGTCTATGTTGACTTGGTTTCACACAGGACACAAACAGCAGTCTCCTAGGTGAAAGTCGTGTGTTTCACTCATCCAATCACAATGCAAACCCATCCGGTTGCTCTAACCATCTAATAATGACCGCATTGGTACAGTTTGCCCATGTTTACTTGTAGCACACTTACAATAAGCTAGTAAGAATCACTGATCAATCTGTATTCTGTCTGGCTAGTATTAATGCCATAATCAAAATAAAATGTTTTGGTTTGCATGATCCCATGTCAGCTTATTGAAATACATAGAATGGAAGTAAAATGATGAACTGTTTCAGCCTCCAACCTGTTCAATGCCTGCCTCATTCACAACCTCTCCCTGTCACGGTCTGGACAGCAGGCTTCAGGCAATGGATCTAAAATGCAGAAAAAGTTGAGGAGGCAACGGAAGCTTTGCAACGATTTAATCGAAAAGTTTACAGGCTTTAGTCCAACAAAACGGCAGGCAGGACCACAGGCAAATTGGAGCAGAACTCTGGACAGAAAACGGACAAAGAACAAAGGAAATGGGCCAGTATATGTTGTAACTGGCTAATGGGGACGTGGGGAGCAGGTTAGCAGAAGGTCTGGTGACTGCAGGTGAAACTATGTCAGGGAAAGGCAAGGAAGTAAAACCAGACAGGACACAGATCTTGAGATGCAACACAGTCCAGGCTTCATAGTAAAAGTCAGAGGGCACAGAGCCTCGTACCACCAAACATTGCATTTGTGTAATTATATCTGTTGTTTACCTGCAAGTCAGAATTGTTTTCCGTTTCTCGGTGCTTGATGAACTGGAACAGACAATCTCTCATATTTTCCACAGCAGAGTAAAGAAGTGCAGTGGGAGCCTATAGTTACTTGCAGAGCCTATAGTTACTTGCGGAGCCTTCCTAACGTGCAAATCTTGATTACGTCATTTCCTGGCGCAAGCACCTTACGCCGGCTTCACTATGGCGAGTATAAACCTAAATTCAGTCTGAGCCCGACTAATTATACCATCCTGAATCACTCCACGGCAAGAGAACCGATGTGGTTCAAAGACATTCTGACTTATTATCCCTTGACACTATGTTAAGTCTCTTGTCATCGGAGACAACTGTGCATAGAAATGATGCTATTATTGATTCTCAAAGCTCACTCTCTGATATAATGTATCGTCTATGAATATATCATCTTCCTAAATTACATATAATATGTGTTCAGATTTAATGTGGTCATCATGTTAAGTAGCCAGTGTCTTACTGATTCAGGCTGCGTTCTCCTGTTTCGTGGCGTTGGCAGCAGGCCTACGGTGGCCTATGAGGCACACAGCGACCGCGGGCCTGTGGGGCTAGCCCCTCTCTCACAATGCAATGTGTATTGTACATGGGAAATATGAATACGCATGCTCAGAGTGGGTCTGTATTTAATGTAGATCACACAAATTTGATGACAAGTGGGGCTGACAGCCTGTGGCCCCAATACAGCATCATTTCATATTCCAAATTTAATTGGCTTGTGGTTTTCAAGGAAAAAGTGGTTAAATGGTAGCATAAAAAAGTAGGCACTCTTTTGTTTTCCATGTCTGCTTTTTGGCGGAGATGGTTCTTGGTCGAGAACGGGTTATAAGGATTTGGAACATCTTTCTTAGAGGACGCAAAACACGAGAGCAGTGGGAGTCATCTGGATAATGCTGTAAAACTGGGTTTACTTGGACGTGTAAATGTCACTGCCCAAATTGACAGTGCATACAGGCGCTCCATTGAGCACCATAACAGACAAGTGGAGGAAAATAGGTACGTGCTCAGTTGGATCGTAACATGTATTTAACTGTGTGGAAAATTTGAAACTGCACTCCGGGGCCACGGCGATTTGGCGGAGTCTCTGAATCCAACTCTGATATTCAGATTTTCGATCTAAAAGGTTGTCTAGGTGCTTTGATGTGGCCGTCAGTGGAGTTAAGAGTTCTTTGCTGTTCGTTTGTAGCTCTGCGGGCTCATTTGTTCTGAGCTTCAAGCCCTAGGGCTGTATCAAATGTCTTTTTAACATGCAAAGCTTTAAATTAGGTTTTGAGACAATTACAGAGAGAGAGAGAGAGAAATACCCAAAGAGGGGAAGAGAAGTTGGACTATTGTACACGCTTTTTCTGTCAGATATTGATAATAATAATAATTTGAATGTTAATATTATGCATGATGTGTCGAATGGTTGAACTATTTGGTACAGCCGTAGGCTTATGACAATCAAATATTGCATTCGGAATTCTCTCTCTCTCTCTCTCTCGCCCCACCATTTCTTTTTTACAGATACAAATGCCACTGCTCTCACCCCAATTCTGTGTTTGTTGACCACTATCTCACGGGTCTTTCTCAGAGCTTTCAGGCAGCTGCTTTGGCTTTGCCATCGCGACAGCTCCAGCCAATAGATGAAACAAATGTCCGACCTGCCAGTAGGAACACAGCCAAACGGTTAGAACCACCAGTGGTTGCTTGTTGAATCTGTTTTAGCAACTTTTCAAACCAACATGCCCGTCATGTTGATGCGTATTTGCTCCAATTTCCTGTCTATAAGCCAAAGAGGTGTGATAATATATTATTACCCAGTGAGAGCAGGGACCAGAAAATATGGTGATATGCATACAAATGTGCTCATCGTGAAGGGGGAGTCGCAATTTTCTATGAATGGGCACCATTGGAAAGTGATAAATAGCAGAGGACAGGCGGATGGTCATATACAGGTCAGACTTTCATTAATGCTCCTCGATTATTATGTTGTGGATGGAGCTTGCTTTGCCTCGCAGTGTCCACCATGGAACAGTCTCATTTTATGTTATTGAATAAATGAGGAATTAAAAACATTAATGGAAAAAAGAATTATGGAATAAATACTCCTTCTGGATTCATCAGGGAGGCCATTTAAAAGCTGACCAAGAATTGTAAACATTGTATTTGTATAATAAATATTTATATATTTATATATATATTAGTGATTTTTTATCAGTATTGTTAAGATAAATTAACTCTGTTATAGTTTTATAGAGCAGTTTCGGTTAATGTTTTGTGCATATGTGTTGTGATAATAGCTTATTGTTATAGTCAGTACTTGGATTCAAACCTTCACTGTTCACACTATAAATGTGAAATAGTACCTTAACTATTGACATTTTAAGTGAAGACCAATTTTGAGACTTAATCCACAGTTTGGTCATAGGTCCCTGATCCCAGGTTGGTGCCCTGTTATTAATAATATATGTTAATAATCCTATTGATGTTAATAATTTGATTATTATCAATAATTACATTTTTATACTTGCTAATTACTAAACTTGCTCCTGCCAGATCCTAACACAACACAGAGAAACAGAAAACACAAGCAAAGTAAGGAGTGGCAGAGTGGCCCACCGAAGACCATACTCTTGTGTGCTTAGGCTTGTGGTTTATTTCTCATACATCTGCTATTCACTCCTCACGCATGCTCACTCTTCATTTCCTTGAGAATGTGTGGGGGATCTGGAGGAAGAAACAAGAAAAAGGAACGAGAACTTTCTTTCAATGAACGGAGTCACAATGAATCTTCAATTTTATTTTGCATGCGACCAGGTCAAGATCAACCTCGTCACAAGGGCCTTCACCAAAGCCATCACCAACAACACAGAAGTACCTTCCCCTACACTTGCTGCGCTGGTATATCATCCATGCACCACCTACACAGCAGCCAGCTCCGCTGTCTTGGAAGACAGAAAAATACCTGCAAGCTGCTCTCTCTCTCCAGGTTACCAGCGGACACCAGGGGCACAGCTCAGCTCCACCTACACATATACAGCCCTCGTTCTCGAAACACTCAGGCTGCTAAACAGATATCGCAGGGAAAGAAGTGCAAATGGACAGACTTGGATGTAGGGAATTTTTTACAAGTACATTAGACTGCTTCCGTGCACCATCATGGGAAAACTGGACAGTATCGCAGATTACTGGAGACATAATCACCTTTCATCACAGATTATGCCATGGCACAGAATGCAGAACAATATCTTGTTACCTTTTATCTTAGCGACCCTGATGAGGAAGTCCATAATGACAGAAAAAGGGACATAGCCCGCCATGACAAACTCTTCTGACTAAAACCCCTGATGACCATCAAAAATGCATGCAAGTCGTTTTACCATCCCCACCCGAGATCAGGCTGTGAATAAAAGAATAGTTGCCTCCAAGATTAAACTGGGAATGACCCAGTTTATGGAAGCAAGTGGGGATTCAAGCTGTTTGACGCAACTGATTCAAAGAGGAGAGTGAAGCGGCATCCCCTCTGGAGATGGCTTGTCCTATGATGTTGAGATGTCCCTTGTGCAACCACGTTACCTTGGCACAGGTCATCACATTTATATGGACAGTTTTCATTCTAATCCCAAGCCCTTTAAGGCTCTCCATGAGTGTAGATCTGCTTAAAGGGAGAACCGCAGGGACACACAAAGAAATATGAAACAGCTTCAAAAGATGAATCCAGGAAGGCCCCGGCTTTCTTGTGAAATGGAAGGTCATGAGGGAAGTATCAGTCTTCTCCCCAATTCACAAAGCACACTGGTAAAACTGTGTCGAGGACAGTGAAACAACGAGATGGCTTTTGGACAAAGGTATCAATCCCTTGTCCCACATCAGTTATATAGTACAATGGGTAAATCTGAACCATCAGACCAGGGCAATCAGTATTACCCTCCACAACATAAAACCACGCACTGGTACAGAAAACTGTTTTATCATTTTCTGGACATTGCCGCCACCAACAGCGTCATTCTTTACAAGGAACTCTGTCTGGCCCAGCAAACAAAACCCATGACACACACAGAGCTTTTATGGAGGATCCGATTGCCGAGCTCTTTGGCAAGCTTCTCTGCACAGCTTCTGCCCGGGCACTTGCAGGTCATCCTGCTTTGCCTATCGCTGATGTCCATGCAGCAGGCCACAGAGGGAGCGCCACCACGGGAGGTGTGAACATTGCCAAAGCGAAGGCCAGCAAGAGGACACACCGTGGAAATGCAGGGAGGGTGATGATGCCGTCTGCCTGCCTGCAGCTGGACAGAAACAGTTTTGCAGTGTGACATGACAGTTCAAAAAAATAAAACATGAAAACATGTGTATTGTGTAAATGTTATAAATACAGTTTTGTTTTTTTTATCTGTGTTTTATAGTTGGTTCTAAATTAAAATGTTTATTACTCATTTCTCATTTTTACACATCACATGAAGCTTGATATGTATCATGACGTATTTTTTTCAGTCCCATTTGATCTCAGTCCCTCTATGGTAAAAGTAGAGTGACTTCTACTAAAAAAAATCTATAAAAAAAAATCCTTTTAGATATTTATTGCACATTTATCTACCATTTTATTCATGAACTGAAGTACTTTTGACTTTAGTAAAGCCATTTTAAGTACCCAAGCAATTTGTCCACATGAGTAAATGTAGGTTTTCACCAGAGATACCGTTACCAAACACCAATACCAAAAATAGTTATTAATTCAATACCCATCATGTGAATGGAATCTGTGTGTCCAACTAGCTAGATACTTCACAGCACTCATTCAGCGGTAATCACTCAAAATACGCTTTCCCGACCCACGGTGACGGGACTACGTTGTTGTGGAAGTGCAATGCCGACCATCCGGTTTTCCCACAGATTACAACTGTTCTGCTTTTTCAGCACTGTTGCCGTTGTCTGCGCTGTTAGCGCCGCAAGCTGTTAGCGCCGTAAGCTGCTAGCGCCGGCGGCTCGAAGTCTCCGTGTGTAGAGTCGTGTGCAGGCAAGCCATCAAGGCTGTATGGGTTATAGCTGCTGTGGTAGTGAGCCAATCTCACGTTAAATTAAATCGAAGAATGTTTACAGTGATTGGCTGTGAACAAAACCCCACAAATAGTCATTTTTCTACATTTTTTGGCCACAAAAAGGATCAATTTCAGGTATTATTTGACTGGAAGAGTTTCGATACGACTTGGTACTGGATTATTTTGATCAATACCTAAAAGGTATCGAGTGCTAGTACCCAGCCCTATTATAGAGCCTAGAGTGTTTTGCAAATATATAAATATTATATAAAACACATGGATATCATGTTATTTGCTAGTATCTTTAAAAGGTGAAATTATGAAGATACATACAAATCGAGAAAATTACTTTTTAGCCATTTTTTTGGGGCGTTCATCATTTATGTGCTTGGAAATATTTACATTTTGTGGCATTGTATTTTGAGTGTCTTTCTGAAGGCACAGGAAACTGTATCTTGTCAATTTGGGGAATATGTATTTTCCATTTTCTTGTATTTTCTGATATTGCCATGTCTTGGATGCACCCTGTAACGCCTCAGAAATGTAACGTCAGTCATGTGCCCCAATTGTCTTCATTATCCTGAGACTTCCAGTTTGTCCGTTGAACTTGGACTCTAGATTAAATTGTTGACAGTGCTAAGTGTATTAATCTTTATACAGTATGTTTAATGACTATTTCCTAAATGCTATGTTTCATAATGCTGATTAGAGAAATTGCAATTAGACTTAAGATTAAATTTTCTTAGACGAGTTCTCTGCAACTACATAACAGTTATGTGCTGTGGATGTAAAATGATGATGACTAATACATTTATACGGTTCATACGTCTTAAATTGGCTTACATGTAAGCGGGAGCAGCCCATAATTGAATTTATAAGATGTTTTCTCATTTGGTTGTAAATTCACTCAATCCATTTATGTAATTGGGCGCTTCAATAAAAGCTGATGAGCATGAAATTAGTCTAACTGTCTGAATGCTTTTCTTAGACAATCAGTGACAACAGAACAGATTCATTTGATCTGAATTCTACTCAGATCAACATGAAATAAATATGGTTTTCATCCCAGCATGTCACTGTGCCGTATTAACAGGCTGTTTCTCTATAATGGGATATGCCATATTTGGTAGAGTACCACCTGATTGTTGCACAACTCATTATGTCTGTAATAATAAAACGGTTTAGATCACTGGGGGGAGGTGACATTGGATGTATAGACAATATCATGAATATTCTCCAGCATTTTTTTCTGTACCGGTCACTTCTTCGCCGATCGCTCTGAACAACAGATATGTATGGGTGTGTGAAGAATAAGGTCCTCAGCTTTTGAAGAGCATATCCTTCGAGACGCGCAACGAAGAGGCCGAGCCCCAATGATGAATCCGCTAATAAACAAGCCGAATGCTGGTTCGAAGTTACAGTAAAAAAGTATTTACTTTGAAAAGAAAACAATTACACCTTGAATACACGGTATGAAAAATAACAAATGATTCATGAAGCAGAATTGCGCAGCAGCTCTCTCTCTCCTCCGCGTCTCCCTGTGCAAGTACCGTCACGTGGCCACGTCCCGTCCCTATAAATCCCATGGGACGCATTTTTAGTGCGTCATTCTGCTGCGACCATGCGCCGGTCTGCTTCCGGGTTTGCGTGAGCCCTCGCGACTGCGTAACATATCGTGTCCTTGATTTAGTGTCCGTAATTCCATGTCCTGGTTCAATGTCCTTAATTCCATGTCCGGGTTCAATGTCCTTAATTCCATGTCCTGGTTCAATCTCCTTGTTTCATGTCCTGGTACGATTTATACACCCGCGGATTATGAGACAGTTTAAACACGCGGTACATATGACAGTCTAACCATAGCGATTATGAAATATTTTAAACATACGGTAATTATGAACTGGTCTAAACATACGGTTTATGAAATATTTTATACATACAGTAATTATGAAATAGTCTACACATACGGATTATGAAATCGTCACAAAATATCAATTATGAAAATGTTACAAAACATTTATTATGACAAAGTTACAAAATAAAAGCATATGACAGTTGCTTTAGGAGATTTCTTCATTCTACCTTAACAGGTGGCACACATACATACCACTTTCCTGCAGCTGCACAGTACTTAGCCAGGAGAAAATTGAGTTCTCCTTTCATTAAATCTTCAATTAAACTGCAATAACTTACAGTATATCAGTTACATCCACAGTAGCAGCTTTCATTCAAGTCATTCAGACCCTTTAATTAAAAAAACTGCCGGCAACTATTACCTGATAGGGTTAGATGATAGTGTGTGTGTGTGTGTAATTGCATACGCACATGCAATAGAGATGTTAACTCTGTTTGAATGTATGTGTAAGGTATGTATGTAGTAATTTGCCCCCTTCCCATTACAATTAAGGCTACCTAATAGAAACAGCATGTAATAATACACAGACTAACCTCAGTAACCACCAAAGGCAGGCAGTAAAGTCTGATTGCTGCTGCAGCACGTAACATTTTGGTTTACTTTATTCTGCTGCTCAGGGGCTATGCATTGGTGTACAATTTAACTTTAACTGCGATGACACATGTGGGCCAAGTGTCACATTAACATAAGTAATTTGTACCAACTTGATCTTAACAAAGTCAACTAGCTTGCTAGCTTGACAAAGCTACCTACCCTCTAGCAAGCAATACAGCATTAATTGATGCTAATGCAGTGATGCTGATAAGGAAACGTTCAGTGGAACTGGGTTGAATACATTTTTTCACACACTATCCAAGTATGGGCCACAATGAGATGACACAATATAGATGACAGTGTGTACTGTTGTCTGCTGTCATTTTTATTGTGACTGAAGTACGTGCAGTAACGGTAATAACTAACAGCGAGAGCAAGCTGTGCATTGAGAAAGTAGAAAAGAAGAAAGAAATAGAAATCATTTTGTACCCCATGAGCCTATGGCTTATTGAGCAAAACAGCCGATGAGCCTGTTCTGCTGTTCTGATCTACTGTTGGATGAGGAGGAGGGGAAGAAGATGACACAATGTATCGTAATCACAAACCACTTCTATCAACCTTCCGTCTGTATTTGCCATTGTCCGTTCCTGCCACTTCTACCAGCATCAAAATAGGAGGGCGGTGGTAGAGTATTACAGCCTGCTTTTGGCTTGATTTGATCGGCTGCCTGGGCCAAGTGTGACATTGACGAGCAGTGTTGTTTGTTTTGCCTGGCGCTGAAAAGTTATGAATATTTAAATTTGTATGCATATCTAAAGAAACACAGTGGGTGTTCATGTGCTTTACAGGAACTCTGTCCCACGGCTGCAATTGGACCCATCTCATGGGAACTGAGATAGACAACAGGTTTGGTTGAAAACACAGAAATTCCCATTTTTGTGAGGATGTTAAGTTGTAAAATAATTTCTTCCATCCACTTTCTCTTGACAAAAAACAACCAAAAGATTTGTACAAAAGTACATAAGTCAACTCATTACACGGTCTGAGGTTTGAGGAAATACTCCTCTGGTTTACAGAATAAAAGCGTCCTGTTCTTCTAAAACCCCCTCAGCTGTGGCTCTTGTCTGATTTTCAGCCAAAACAACTTAACAGCAAGAATAACAACAGCAAAAACAAGTCTGGCAGCCATTTATATAAAATTCCCGGGTTCTGAATAAAATTTGAAATTCTGCTTGGGTCAGTCCCGTGTTGTTTTACTGACACAGGTCCTCATTAGAAGCAGCTGCTGATTAAAAACAAGATCATCTCGTCATCCTCTTATTCCCCCTCCCTCTCCTGTCTTCTCTTCCTCATTCTGTCCTTCCCTGTGCTGTTGGTTCAACATCAAAGGGACTAATTTGCATAGAGCGAGAAGGGAGTACTGAATGCCAACCTTGTTTAGCTAGTCAGTGTTCTGGTGGTGCTTAATGGCTGCTGACAGATGAAAGGAAAACTGTTCCACCACCCAAACCTCATAAGTACAGCCTCTTCTTTTCCAACTGGCATAATACAAGATCATTCTCGCAGTAAAAGTGAACATCCTCACAATTATCTTCAAGTATGCACATAATAATTGGGGGTTGAATAAGAACAATAACACACTTCAGTCACCATTTATGACCTGCGATGAGCCTCTCGCTGTATAATTTACTTGTACATGATTACTGGTTACATTTTCTTGCTTTCGCTATTATGTGCAATTTGCCACTCAGATCAAGAGCTTGACGGCCAAAGAGAGATTGTTCTAATAATAATAAGTGCTAACATTATTAATACTTGACCACAATGTCACATTACTCACAGTGACTGGGTTAAATCACAACGTGTGTGTGTGTGTGTGTGTGTGTGTGTCTAGATGTCTTAGCATATGTTTACAAGGTTGTATGCATGCTTGCTATGCATCACTGCTTTACATCACCTGTAATGAGATTATGGGTTCTATTTTCTTGGCAGCGCAAAGACTGACACAAGGAGCGCTACATAAATTGTTATTTTCTTGACCTTGAAATGCTCTTTCCTCATTTGTAAGCTATTTTTGTTCCCAGCGCAGCACACGTATGGCAAGATTGAAGGGAAATATAAAAACAGAAGCCGTTTCATTGAAATGAGCACGTAATTTTTCTTTACAATATGTCTTTGTATATTGTTTACATTGGTTTCTACCAAAACATGTCATAACCTGTGTTACAATCAGTCTCGGGCTTGAAGAGACACAATACGCATATAAAACATGAAATGGATGCCCAATAAAAAGGTACATAATTACTGTGCATCTGTCCCTGAGCAGCAGCAATGCAGTCAGCTGTGTTTGTAGTTATTTTAGCTGTTAGCTGATAGCCAAACACATTGTCCAAAACAATAAAAGGAGGGCAAACTGTTCACCCCATAGAAATACAATTTCAGATTTTCCCCCACTGTGTCTTTGGTTGCAGAGTAGTGGCCGGGGTTCAGCGACGCACTATGTGTTATCACGCTATTTTTTTTGTGAGTCACCGCAACCATAATAGGTCCCTGAGCATTTTTTCAGTACTGATTGGTCTTAGGGATTACAATTGTAAACTCCGTAGGCTACACATTACAGTTACTAATCCCAGTATAAATGGGAAACAATCTTGTCGGACGTAATCACTGTAACAGTGATGCAAATTGCATGTCGTAAATTCCTAAATTTCATCATACAACAAGCAACTTACATCACTGTTATATTGTTTTTCTTAACCTTGATATGTGAGCAAAGATACAAATTTGCTTCGCCAGGCTGCACAAAGGTGAACATGCCCTGAGGTCGCTCTGATACATCTGTGTCGTGGTTGTTTTTTATCATGTCATTTGCAGTATGTATACATTCGCAAGTTTATGAGTATCTTTGGGGAAGACATGCAATTCCAGTTTAAGTCGAGAATTAAAACATATAATTTACTCCTGTGGTCTGCTTTGTCTAACAGAAGAGGAGTGAGGTTCTGTTCTCTCAGTTACTCCAACGAAGTAGGGGTGCCCATTGTTCCAAAACCCCAATAGTCTAAAAGATGTCCCATTGGACCAAAGGCCTGTTTGTCCGACAGTCTGTTATCCCGAAAAGTTTCTAAAGGCCTATTGCTCCAAAAATACACACTCTCCCCACAGACGGAAGCTGATATTTATTATGCAGGTCTATCTTGAAAAAAAAGCTCTCTCGGACCTACACAGCTGAAGAAGATCTTATAATTATTAATTGTTACATGTTTCAAACAGAAGAGGCTGGTCCATAGAGGCAGAGGAGGATGTTACTCCTAAACTTTAAAGAGGTAAGAGGGAGATCAAAATATAGAAAAAGGGTAACTTGTTGAAATAAACCATCACCAAATCCCAGTATCGTTTATGGAATATTTTTTCGTGCTTCTTTGCAATTCTTTTTTTTTATTGCGTAGACTGCTTCAGTAGTAACACCTGCAGGGCCTCTTCAATATCAATTTAATGTAACCCTTTTTTTAATGCTTATCTGTATTTGTCCAAAAGACTTAAAAAATGGAGGCTCCAAGGGAGGATGTCCTTTCTAACCAATCAACAATTAGAATACAATATTGACATCGCCTTGGTCCAATGATAACATCATATCCTTGAATTCTCTTCCACTGTATTGTGGTAGGGAAGTAGTGTATTAGTAGAGTGACAAACTGGCAATAAATCAATAGCTAGATTTATTCAGTAGCATATTAGAACAGATATTATAATGTGCAAATTCCGAACTACATTTACACTTTCAACTTTCATCAAAAAAAAAAAGAAAGAAAATATTTCGGTCTCTATCCAAGGCCAAATTTCCTTTTTTCAGATTTATGTTTTCCTTATTAATAACAATCGTAGATTTATATCTAAAAGAGTTATACACCTGCTGCATGTTCATACATACAGTAAAGACCACCATTATTTTTGTCAAGGTGAGGGGTTACCAATTGTATCATTCCAATAAATGGCTTTGACCCAAGAACTAACAACATAGAAAGAAAAAAGAGGAACTGAGGAAAAAATCCAGTCAGGCATTTAATTAGAACCACATGACACCGGACTCAGACTCTCAAAAAAGACTGGTGTATTCACGCCAACAAATGAGTCATTTCTCAGAATCCCTATTAATCCATTGTGAGAAATTAGGTGCGAACCAAATCACTTTGATTCCAGTTTGCTCTGTTGATTTTAGTTTTCTTTGTTTGCAATGTTGTTTAAAATGTTCAACCACCATGACTATGAGCCGTAGGAAGGCAAATCCATGTCTTCATTAATAGACTACGGTCTATTAATGAATACATGGATTTGCCTTTCTTCTTGTGATATTTCATTCTAATACATTTGCTTTCATCAATAGGTAATATGACATTGGCTGAAATGTGTTTCACCTGCTCTGTGCAGGCTAGTTATATGATTTGACAGCCATTGGTTCTCGAGCAAATTGGGTTCATGCTTGACTTTTCACCCAGCTATGAGTTGACAAGGTCCGGGGCTAAGACCAGACCAACTGGGGCTGAGGTCAGTGTGTGTGCATGTGTGTACTCCCGTCAAAATTATAATTTTTTTGGGTGGTCCCTGTCTGGAACACTACTGCCCACATTTTATTACATTTTTACTGCATTGTAGGACTACTGGAAACATTACATTTAAATACATTTTTTGATAGTAATGTTAAGACAATTATAAGGCACCAGTGTTTAATTAGTATTAGTTTTTTTTAACATTTTATTTAACTGTCATCTATGACATGACAAAATCATGTTTTACCTTAATCATTATTGCAACAACACGTTTTTTTTGTATTCACAAAACAATTAATCTTTCAGGGATATTTCCAAATCATAGCATACATATCTTTTCGATCACTTTGTGAAGTCTGCATTATATTGGGAAGATTAAAGCAAGGCCCCATTATCTGGATGCATGATGTACTAAGCCAAAGTCCATTTAAAAAAAGACATATGAAACGGTTATCCTAATTCTCAGAGACAGAGTACATATAGCATTTTTCTCTGAGTGCCAGAATCTTTTTTTCAATTGTTCCCAATGAGGAGAGAGCAAATATGACCGCTTAGTAAAAAAGGAAAAAAAAAGGTAAAGTAATTTTTCAGAGCTCTCCAGCCCTCTGAGTTTATTGTGAAACTGCTCTGAGAGGTTCAACTTGAAATTCTCTGAATCTTTTAGAAAAGCCTGTACTTTTTGTTAGAAAAAAATCCTAAATGGACACTCAGCAGTCTAAAAGCAGAACTTCTTCTGTGTCTGACAGCCAGGCAGAAGCAGTATTGCTAGCAGCGCAGAGGGACTGACTAAGCTTATATAGGCTTCAAGAGGAAGTTACTCAGACTCACTCCCACAGTCTCTACAGCCGTACATAGGCAGCAGCAAGGGTTGGTGTGGACTTAAATTGTTTGCATTTTATAATGATTTGATTTCTCTAAATACCACCTTTTGTATAATCTTTGCCTACCTTTGTGTATGCATTTTATCCTGATTTAAAGGAAAACCTAAAGTCAGCTAATCAATACGGGTACAAGCAATAGGAATGTTAGCATTAGCTGAGTCAACATATATCTATACTCAAAGTTGCAAGTTGTCATCTTTGATGCAACATTCACAGGAAATAATAAATGTTGTCACTATTTAAGTTGATTGTATAATGTATCAGTTGTTCTGTACAACTGCTATTGTTATGCATTAATTATAATGTAACAATTAAGAATCAATAATTAAATCCCTCGATCTGAGAATGACGTACAGAATATAAATCTGGATTCAGTTCTACAAGCATATGATTTGAATTATTGTTGCAACATTTTGATGGATCCACTTGTCAATACAATTCAAAAATGTATAAAGCCATTCAAACGTGGTGAAAAAAGAGCATCTTTGCATTTTTGGGTTAATAATGATATTCGTCAACTAATGAAAAAGAGAGAGCTTGCATGAATACAAAACACTTTCCATAAAATTATACATGAATACTCTTATTTTTAAAGGACGTAAAAATAAACGGTCAGTGAATTGAGAAAAGCAAAAAACTGCCTACTCTATGCTGTTGATTGCACATTCAGGAGGGAATAGCTAATCTCCTCTGATACCAAAAGTAATTACAAATGCACTTAATGCCTGTTTTGTCCAATCATTGGAAGAACTGACAGCAAACCTTAGACCAACAGATAGCTCAGTAAGTTATACTGCAAATTTATTTTTTAAACACATACTGATCAAGTAAAATTCACAAATAATTAATCAACTGAATAATTCAAAAGCTAATATTATAAAAGATATATTAATGTCCATAATACATGCTGGGGAATTTTTTAAAACATTTAAACAAACAATTACATTTTTAACCTTAGAGAACTTGACCAAGATTGTAATTATACACCAATCCCAATTCCTTCTGTAATCTTGAAAGTTATGGAGCAGTTGATTAATTTTCTTGAAATAAATCAGCTTCTCAATCCAAACCAATTATGATGTAGAAATTCAACAGAAATGGCAGCATGTTATCTTACAAAAATTAATTAGGAGAACATTTGATGAAGTTCAAATAGTGAACACAGTTATTTAGACCTAAAAAAGGCCTTTGATACAGTGAAGAATTATCGACTTTTGAATAAAGTTTAAAAAGTTGAACCTTTCCCAACATGCTCTCTGTTGGTTTAAATTATATCTGGAATAACGAGAGCAATACATCAGAATTAATAGTATGACATCAAATCGTTGAAATTGCAAAATGGGCATAGCCCAAATTAATGAGCTACCATACAGCTGCAAACAGGTTGGATGCCAAATGTATGCTGATGATGCAATAATTTATGTATCGAAAAAGACTCCACAACGGCTGCAGAATTACAGAATAGGCATAAGGTTGGTGGGTTCAAACTAACTTTCTGATTTTGAACTGTGCGAAAACTGTCTAAATGTGCTTTTCAATAAGATAACATTTATGCAATGGCTTTCCAAAACCAAATTAAATCCAAAGGAAATGAATAAAGTAAATATCTAGATATTGTCTTGGATTCCCACTAGGAAAGTGTCCAAGAACGACAAGGCTAACCTTGTTTTCGATTAAGGCTAACCTTGTTTTCGATTAACAATATCTTGTTTTCCCATTAAGGTCACCCAACTATATGTGCACGGAATGATTTTATTTCATCTTTGTTATTGTGTAATCATCTGGGGCCAGGCAACTCAATCAGCAATGACATCTACAATGTCATTCTACAAACAAATTGTGAGAAATGCTGAAATTAGAAGCCAATAAAATGGCACAATTGTAGAATTCAGAAGAGGTATCATTTATTAAGCCTTGAGAATGTTGTAAATCTTGCATTTTTAAAATTGATTTTGATGTGTTTTAATGTCCTTTCCCCAGAACTGGGAAGTCAACGAGAGCAGCAGTTAGTGGAGACTGCAAACCAGCAAATCAACAAAGGCAAATCTGTGAACAATCAGATCCATGGGTTATATAGTATACATTTGTACATTTTAATAATGAATGACTTTGGGATGTTAATAGTTAACTGACAATAAGAATATTGAACAATTAATGGCATCAGTTAAACAGTTAAAATAAACAATAAAAATAAAAAAGCTGAGCAATATTAAGACTGACAAATAAACTGGAAACACCCTGCAGTGCCACGTTGGCAGTCCTATTGTTATTGCTGACTTCAAACTCAAACACGTTCTCTATTTTGACCGGACACAACCTAACGATTCGCTGGGCTTACAACCCTGACAGGGTATGCCAGTCCGCCACACAGCTAACAACCTCACAGCTAACTGATGTGGTGGCTCCTAACTTCAAAAGTGGCTGCATACATGTGTTCGCAACATTGTGGCAGCTGACTCTCCTGTATTGGTGAACTGGAGGTAAATTATGGATTTACCATGTTTTTTCATTGGGTTATCGTTGCAGCTGGGCAGCATGTCAAGCACTTTGACCAAAGCACCGCATGGAAGGCTCTAATCCAGTTAATGATCGGTTAACTAGGGTCGCAAAAAATAAATCTGATGGTCATGTCCATTTGGCCTGGCTCTACTCGTGACGCAAAAGTACCCAATGAGAGCAAATTAATTAATTCAATGCCATCTTTGGTGTCACTTGGTAATAAATGACATCCAGAGATGACTGGCAGATTGCTGGTGATCATCTTAATTATGACACATAAAATCTAACACAAATGAATACCCTAATTATTACTGATGGGATTTGGGTTCTTCAACTAATGCTTGACTGAACAGATAATTGTTCATCTGCGTGCCTACTGTCTTGACATTGCAGAAGTAAATTAAACATAGAGCTATCTTGGTGTGATTGGTGAGTTTTCGGCAGACAAATGAGGAATTGGACAGTTAAGATTTAATGTTTTCCTTGTAGAGGTGCACCAACGCATGTAACAGGCTCTGCAAAATCAGCACCGCAGTGCATTACAGCACAACAGATTCCACACTTTTTGTTTTATTGGAATCAATAATACCAAATGTATTTCTCTGCATCAAGTATGGAGCCTCTGTCAAGAGCGTATCAGTAAGACTGGAAGCAGGGGAAAGCAGCCTGGCTCCAAAGTTAAATTTACACCACGTACATTTCTTACACCACGTACATTTCTGTGTCCAGGTTAAAGAGGTGATACAACAGGTTATTTTGTTTTTGAATTTGAAGGCTTCAATACCCACATAAGATTGAGCATGATGGTGTTGTAGCCCTTTTGTTTCTACTGAATTTTAATAGTGCAAAATGAATTCAGAACATTTACATCATAAATCATTTAAGACTTTTTAAAAAGGTTTTCACACTAAATAACTGCCAATTATCAGCAAACACTTAGTTTCTTCCTCTACTCTACTCAGATATTCAGTTGGCTTAAGTTCAGGTGATTGACTTTCCCAGTCAAGAGCATTCCTCTGTCAGACCCTAAAAAGACTCAACCTTAAAAGGAAAAATTGTATTCCTTTTATGTCCAATCAGTGTTGATGCTAAGTTGATTGAAGCAATACATTCCTCAGTGCGTACTATATTGACCGAGAAAGCTGAGGTCGCAGCTGCAAAAGCTGTTGATCTTCCTTCATCAAGCACCATCATTTGACGTGACAATGCCATATTTGGATGGAAGAAAGAACTACAGGCTATTTCAGCTTCGAATTCTAGTCTCCACATCTGTGTAGCCAGGCGGCATGTGCTAGATGCAGCTCAAAAACAACCGAAAAAATGCGGCAGAGAGAGGCCAAGGCTTTAGGCTGCATTAGCTGTGCGAGAGGACATGGTCAATAGGTACCATGTGTGCAATGCATTAGCAGGAGAACTCAGCTTCTCAGCTAATCTCGTCTATATAGAATTTATTACTACCCTCATAAGTAAAAGTACGCACTTCCACCTGAATCATGGTGTAAATCACAATCGACTGTGCTGGATTCAACCCATTTCTTCACCCTGTTTTCTTCCTGTACAATAAATGTTTTCCGATTGCTGATGTTCTTTGTCTTTGGAGGCTCACATCATGCAGTTAATGAATGTGGCTTCTTCTCTTCTTTGTGCTGCTCAAAACCGAAGCTCACAAAGTCATCTCAATAGGGATAGACTAGACGACCACTGGATTACTCAGAACATTTTAAAATGAGAAATCTAATCTGGAAAACGATGATAATACATTGACTTCTTCATTGACGCCGCTGAAGTCTGTGTATTCTCTATATTCTAAATATATTTTCAGCTCCTTATATTTGAGTATGAAAAGGCTCAGTGCATCCATTTGTTAAACAAAAATACTTTTTAAAGAGAGTTACTTAATGACAGTGAACAAAATGCAATTTATATGTAAGGTTACAATGTAACCTGGTTATTTTGAGCTGTATTTTTTTTAATTAATATTCATTTTTACTCTGTCTGGTTTAGTCGTCTAACGTGGTCACTGCGGCTTTCTTTCTCATTTTACTTTTGAGTAGTTTAAATATATATATATATATATATATATATATATATATATATATATAATCTATCTAATATCAGTATAATAATATAATTGTAAATAATTGATTCCATATTTTAGTAGCACCTCAAAATTTTATTTAACCTCCATAAAAAAATTGCAGTGTGGCCTATATTGTCTTGTCAAAAATGGTAATCACAGCAGTGTAAGGAACCTCATGAGCTTACAATGGCCTTAATTAAGACTTTCTGGCGGGATGAGAGGAGGAGGACTCTGTGTTTACATCAATGCTTGCTGCTCAAACATAGTCAAAGTTGATGGACCATGTTTCCCTGGTGTTGAATTTTTTATGTTAAAATATCGGCGATATTGCCCAGAGAATTGTTTTGTTCATTTGTTGATGTTTAAATTCTTTCTGATCTAAATTTAAAAAATGCATGAGAGGAATGCCCCACTTTTTTGGTTTTGTTTGTCATGTTTTTCTTCTGTAGCAAATATAGGCTACAACTACAGTTAGTTGTGCAACCCTGTGTTGGATAATGACAACACATTCTCCTTTTAAAAAACAACAATCCTTGAAACCTTGAATTCAACTTCAACCTCCTGATGAGTCAGGTTTCAGCCTCTGTGCCAGTTCAAGTGAAACGTGTGTCTTCAATTACAGTATCCTTGTGCCAAATTCACCTCAAATCTCTCTTTCCGCACTGAAAGCATGTTTTTAATTTAAGTGTTAACAAGGGTATAGTTTCACCAGGGGTGGTTGATCAATGGAGTGATTGCTAGAAGATTAGTTCAACAGGCAGGCAAGCTGAGCCGGACAGGTTTACAGAAACATAGGAAACAGAAGCAGGTGGCTTCCCTAATCCGACAGTAGCTTGACAATTCCATTATCATTCTGTTGAACATTGTCAGGCGAGTTATATTATTCCTAAGCCTACGTTTACCTCGATCTGAGGAATCTAGGTTATGGTCTGTGTGTGCATGTGTACGTGCACACAACCAGATCGAGCTGGTGCACCGGGAGCACAATTGGCTTCCATCACACATAAGCTGTTGTTTGGTCCTAATCTTTTAAAGCTACTTTTTTATTGAGATGCATGATCTGATGGAAATACAGAACAGTTTTTACTTTAAAAAACAAACCAAACATAGCATGTCTCACAAATGATAAAATAACATTTTATTTATAGAACAGATCATAAAGTGATGAAAGCTAGCAAAAACTAAACATCAAGGAGAGAATTTTTGCTTCACTTTCTTTCTCTGACAGACTAACCCAACATTGATTCTGTGTATTGTCTTCAGTGCAATAGACCGGAAGGTCTCAAACAGAATAAGTCAGTAAAAACAAATCCTTTGTAGCCTGTTGTTAAAGCACAGGTTCGACATTTTGCTGAATATGCTTATTCACTTTTCAACCTCAAGCTGATTTTTGATTACATCAAAGTGCATTGATGTGGTCTCCCATATAATGTGGGTCAAGGAGGGTGGCTTTGCACATCAACTGAAGAGTTTTGAGTCGAGTTTCATTAGCATGACTGACATTGATTCTGAAAATGTTTTGAATAACATAATGCATGGGCTACAATAAATTAACATAAGGTAATGCATTCAGATAGTTGCATAGGCCTACTGTTATCAGCATGTGTTGAGGTAGATTCAGCTGCTCCAGCACCTTGCAGAGCTCTCGTCGTCTCTGCCCGCTCGAGAGAATGTGGCGCTAATGGAGCAGCAGACGCCAAAAGCCCTTCTCTTTTTTTTTCTTTCCTTGGCAAAACAGTTAAGCCATGGCCATATGAGCTCTCATAGGCTGCAACAATTTTGGCTCCGTTGTCAATAGTGATGCACAAGATGTTACTCTTTTCTATGTCCCATTCCCGCATTGGCCTCCGTCAGCCTCTCAGCCAGTACCTCTGCAGTATCGAGACCTTCAGCCTCCAGCTCCCACTCCTCTGAAAAATAATAGACTGTAATAAACATATAGGGAGTCATGTTTGTGCTTGACCACACGTCTGTAGTTGAACAAACAAAGCAACAAAGTCAGCTGCTTTCAAATCTCTCCCTCGTTTTATTCTTCAAAGCCATCTTGGTGAAGTACTCGCGTCCTGGCCCCTCGTTCTGTTTGGCAAGATTTGATAGGAGACCATCTCCTTTGTAATATTCTTGGAGACTGTTGTGCACTGGGCCAATGTCTCACTGTTCTGTTTGTACTTTCTGCTTTTTGCGAAAGCTCCAATGATAGATGGCTGACTTTGATTCTTGCCAATCGTAACTTCTCTTGGTGCTAGGTTAGCGGCCTGAAGCTTTGAATGAATTGGCCTTCTTTGTATAATCCCTAAACATGTACACAGTGCTTTTATCGGTGAACTATTTGTGGCAGTCACGTGATAGTGCACACCGCGCCTGCCATGTTACAAAAATTCAGAGCACTGGCTTCACTACGGCGAGTGTAAACTAAGCTTAAGCGGGTGGTGGATACTCAAACATACGTATAGGTTGGTAGTTTGAGACATCATCACTGGAATAAGCTTGCAAATTGCCTGTGTGATATCCATGGGCTCACCATTTTAATTTTGGTTTAAAACCGTGATAATGCCAAATAGGCAACGTCACCTTTTTCTTTAGCACCAACTCCAGCTTTGCTAGCGAAATGACGGACGACGATTCTCATTTTCTGTGAAATGAGGGTAACAATAGAATAACAACAATAATGATGAGAATGGAAATCTGAATAATAGGCCTTACATAATAAACTACCCCCCTGTTTAACCCCCCTCCCCCACCCCCAAAACAACATCTAAGTTTAGTATGTCCATTTTTTATATAGAGTCTGTCTTTATTATACGTGATCCCTGTTAAATAACCCTGTAGATGTATTTAGAAATGTCTCTGCGTTAAGTTTGTAACTAAGTTACACAACTCTGTGAAGACTGAGAAATGTGTTTTTATGGGTAGTTACATAACCATAACTGTTTGTAAACAGGGTGCTTCTGTGAGTCTGGTTGTCACAGTGAGGTTGCCAGGCAACCAGCAGAGATTTTTATACAACATTTTGACTCATTAGTGCACGTTTATTGACAGCAAAGGTAAAATAGTAATTTCCTATATGGCATTCATATCACATGCTTATACATTGTATTAGAACTTCAAATCAAATTGTTATTGTTTTCACTTCCTATTTTCTGTGGGTTATCCAAGTAAACTTCTAATACTTCTCAAGAGGCTTAATGGACACGCAGGATCAAACAACTAGGGCACATAAAGCATAAAAACTAATTTGTTATCCAATATAAGGGGATCAGCTAGTCCATTGTAGAATCATGAGTGTCCTCTACAGTATATCCCTACTTCATCTCATTTTCTGACACTAATGAAGTGGAAAAAAAAAATAGAACAGTGAATAATAGATTGTGTAGTGAAACAAAAAGGGCCACAACCCAAGGTTGTTATTGTTGCTTTTATCTGAGAGCGGATTAACCTGGTGCTTGTGGGTCTGACTGAATTGCATGCTAATGAGGACATTAACAGCCTCACGGGATTCACCCGCTGGTAAAACTGACACCAAAACTCAATCGGAGCACAACTTTAACAGGAGGGGAAGACCATCAATCTGATTTACATTGTTCAAAAGGACAGCCCAATTCATGTCAACCTGCAGTGTATGATTTACCCCCAGTTCAGTGTCAATGCAGAAAGTATTTTGATGTGGTCTTCGCAGAATCCTCAAATATCAATATTTTTATTTCTTGGTAACATAAGGACCAGCTGACTACAACAATGAGCTGAGCGCTACAAAAAGCTACAGAATTTGGTGTTGATTCTCAGCTGGAATGGATTTTACTAGCAGTGTTTTCTAAATATACAATAGGTCACTTGATTCAATCTTTACATACAAACATATCAGTAAATGTGGCTTTAAAATGCTCATTTGTTTGAAGTTGCATTTAACTTTTTTTTCTAAATGAGTGACACTAAAATGAAATTAGTGATGTAAAAATCAGAAAATATAGAATTACTCAAAGTCAGTTCATGCTAAAATGTAGGAGAGGAAGACTGGTAACATAAAAAACACAGACACAAATGTAAACCACTACAATTTCACTGGTATTGGGTTTCAATTACTAATAGCTCAATAGTCTGTGACATTTCAAACCTGCAAACACTCAGATGTTCTTTTCCCTAAACACTAACTGGCAGCATCTGGTCCACCTCGAGTTTGCTGAAACCAACCTCAGTGAGTTTTTAAGATAACAGACAACCTTGACATGGGAAGACTCCGAGACTTGGACTGTGTTCATTTATCTAATATGTTCTTGCTGAGCGCTTCTATATCTCCATGCCATGTCGGTATTTGTGAAAGATGTAATGCCCTTGCAAGACCCTTGTTCCCACAATCCCTTGACATCCTCCTAGCTTGTGGAGCTAGAGACCAGTGTGCAGTAAATGTTGTACAGTTTACTGGCTAATGGTATAAAACAGTGCCCAAGGTGCTCCTGTAGCACTGTGCGGGAATAAGATAGAGCACCTTAAGCACTTTCAGCGTCCACTAAAGAGACTCAATATTATACTCAGACCATGCAGCTTCATCGCTCAATTCTAGTGATGGTTAGAAGGTGTTACATAAGAAGTTCAGTTAAGCCCTTATTTTTTCACTCAATCTCAGCATGTCTATATGTAGAATGCAGCCTGGTAACAGTTTGAGCAACCTCGACTAAAGTCATGTCGTTTGACATCGTTCACATCGTTGGATGTACCTTACATCTTGCTTTAATATAATTCTATATTATATTAATTTATAGATTCTACTAAAATGTTTACACTTATCCAGTTTTACTGTTGGTGGATCCTCAGAACATTTACTCAAGTGCTATAAGCAATAATATGAGGAACTTTAAAACAGGTAAAATTATTCAGTATTTCACCAAAAAGCAAGCCGGCGAGAACGAAGGGCCATTGTTAGGATTTGGGAATAATACTATTACTAAAAAGCAGAAGAAAAATATTAATGATTGGTAATAACGATTCAACAAAGACTTATTTTAACTTGAAAAAGGACTGGAAGTTTTAATTTGACAAAATACATATATCATAGGTAAAATGTGAAACTCTAGTAATATTATTATTATTACCAGCAGTAGTAACAGTGATGGAAGTACTATTCCAAAACCATTGATTACATAGCCTATATATATATATATATATATATATATATATATATATATATATATAGGCTATGTATTTTATCTGTTCATGCAGAATCATTCATCGCACTTTATTTCTTCTCATGGGCATCAGCTTCACATTGACACAGACTTTCCATTAGCTACCAAGCTAACACTGTTGTCACGTTACTGTGTTGGTACTTTGCTACCAGCACCAAACATGCCTGAACACACTTAAAGGGCACCGAGGGCCCCGACAGCAACTTGAGTTTACTCTGCTCTTCATACAGCCTGCCCAATTTGCAGCTCATCAAAAGCTATAGCAGAGTGAAATAATATAAAAATGATCCATGTTCCGCTGTATAAAACAAAATAAATCAGTTCAACTCTCCTTACGAGCAGCATTACGAATGTAAATTACGATTTGATAAAGTTTTTGACAAAACCATAAGTGTTTGTAAAAAGAAAAGAATGGTGATATAAGATGTGTTGCGGAGAGATTTGTCCGTTTTCTGTGCACATGTATATTCATCTTTTTTTGGGGGGAAATTTTGAGATGAAATTAAAATGCTTTTTGCACACATTTGTGTCTCTGAAATTATTGTGTATACTAACTTTTTTCACCCTTTTTTACAACCTTCTGGCTATATTGAAACAGTGTGCCTTTGCATAAGTCAGCATGGGGTGTTCTTCTCCACAGTTGGTGCTGTGTAGCAAAGAGCCAATGCTTTTTTTAGGACGTATGAGGCATTTTTTAAAGGATTTCCATCTCATTATATTTTCCAATTTTAGATTGAACAAGAACAAAAACAAGATGTACAAAATACACCCAAACTCGCTCACATATACAAACTGAAAGAGGACCTTATTCAGAAGGAGAAGGTAATAGTCAATTTAAATTAAAAAAGAAAAACAATAAAACTAATTCATAAATAAGGGCAACATAGAAAAATGGGAGACATGTCTATGTCTGTCAAAAATGTCCTCACCTAATCATGTTATCTTATTAAACATTTGTGTGAAATTGTCATAATTAGCGGATGAATTCTTCAGTTATAGCCAAAGTTTTGTGAGGTTGCAGTGACCTTAACCCACCAAATAATCGGTCCAAGTCGACCTTTGTATCAAATTAGAAGAAATTCGCTCTGGGCGTTCCTGAGATATTGCGTTCATGAGAACGGAACAGACGGATGGACAGACGACGTCTGTTTTTACCAGCCTGACCAAGTGTGATGAGCAAAACGGTTAGGCAAGGCTTGGTGACGAACCACAATGGTACAGGTCAGAACAGATATCTCCTTTTGCGAGGACGCAGAGAAAAGGCATGTGATTATATTTTGGCTTGGTAATACCAATACCTGTGTGTTTGTGGTAATGGAATTTCTTCAATTCTTCTGCATTTGTCCTCAAATCAAGCCCTGCTGTCATGTGAACCTTGAAGAACCACTCACAACACAAGGTCATGCAAAATTTGAAATGTTTTTTAAACAAGACTCTCCTTCAATTTGGGCATCCTCACCATCCACTTGCAATACATCATCGGCATATTGTAATTTACGCCTGGACTACTTGATGTTTACTTCCACAAATGTAGAGTATATTGAGAGTAATCAATTGAGTGCACCTCTCCTCATTACATATGCATTTAAGGGATCATACAAAGACCAATATGATTGAATTATGTTGGTTTGAGTGTGCATTTTGCTTTATTGCAGGATTTCTTAAGGTTCATGTAATTTAAGAGGGTCTGTTTTGCATGGAAAAATCAGTGTGTCTACAGAACTGCTGTAAATTTACATAGGTACATTAAAGGAAGGTTGTGGTGGAAAAGAGAAAATGCAATTAACCTACTCAAAGGATGGGCGCATGAAATAAGAAAAAGGAGAGAGCAGTAATAATGACTCAAGACAAAAAGTGGCTATTTTATACCACCAAACAAAGAGTGAATAGGTAGCTGTGGCTTTCCGGTCATTAAGTTTGAGCTTGACCTGCTAATGGATTATGTTCAATGCACTCTTGTGGCTTGTCATTTTTTATAAGCAATGACTCTTATCGCTTTGATTTAACAAACCATTTTATACAAACAGACACAGCTGCAGTTGACTGTGTAATTAGCTGCTGCCTCAACAAATGATTTCCACGATTCCTACATCTAAGTTATCTACTTGTCTCTTTGACCCAGACTGCAACCTCCAGTTTTGACAAGTGAAGCCAATGCGGATGTGCCTTAAACATGCATTCCCTCCACTGGCCATCAGGGGGCGATTCCTCTGATTGCAAGAAAGAAGAAGAAAGTCTGATCGTATGGAAGTCGAAAAGAAAATGTCCCTACTTCTCACTTGATTTATTACCTCAGTAAACAATGTGAATATGACTTTATGATCTCAAACGCTACTTTCAAGCTTTAGAGCGTGGCTACCTAGTACTTGACAGGTTGCTACTGTTGCCAGAGCCATATACGGCATCTCTACATCACTCAGGAACGGACCAAATTCAAGATGGCGATGGCAAAAATGACGAACTTGAGGCTTTAAAACCGCAGTCCACAAACATCACAGAGACAGCAGAGGTGAAAATTACCAATGACCTTCTAATTGCATCAAACAAAGGACTCGTCTCTGCACTTTTCTTGTTAGATCTCGGTGCTGCATTCACCAATATTTCAGTCTCTAATCAGCTAATAGAGACTGAAACATTTAATTGGCATTATCAGATCGATACCACGGTGAATCTTACATGCACGTCAAAATTAGTCAAGGAGTTCCACAGGGTTCTGTGCTTAGACCAATTCTAATTGCCTTACATATGCTTATTTTAGGCAATATTATCAGAAAACACTACATAAACATTGTGACATGAAACTAACCATTAAACTAAGGGCATAAGAACATAACAACCTGCATGACCTGCATCTTCCTAATGCTAAACTCAGACAAAACTGAGTTATCATACTTGGCCCTGATCTCCTCTGAAATAAATGATCTAATGTTATCGTTACTCAAGGTGGCATAGCCCAAGCCTCCGCCACCACCTTAAAGAATCTCAGAGTTATCTCTGATCAGGATATGTCCTTTAACTCCCACATGAAACAAACTTCAGCTGCCTTTTATCACCATTGCAAATATCAGGCACATCCCGTCCCAAAACAATGCAGAACAAATGCTTTTGTTACCTCTTGACTAGATTATTGCAATTCTTGTCAGACTGCTCTAATAAGACTCTCTAGTAGATCCAAAATACAACTGCACGTGTACTGACAACAAAAGAAGATCATATTACTCCCATATAAGGTTCTCTGCTCTGGCTTTTTGTAATATACATCTGTAACCACTAATCCTATTCAGGGTCGCAGGGGGCCTGGAGCCGATCCCAGCTGACATTATGCAAAGGCAGGGGACACCCCTGAGATAGAAAACCATTCACATACACACATTCACACCTAGGAGAAATATGGAGTTCTCAATTAACCTAACCTACATGTCTTTGGACTGTGGGAGGAAGCCAGAGAACCCCAGGAAAACCCACGCTGACACAGGGAAGAAGTGAGAACATGCAAACTCCAAATAGAAGGGCCGTCCAGCTTTGTGAGGCAACAGTGCTACCTACTACACCACTGTGCAGTGCACTGCACTCACAGAGTGCAGGGCTACTTGTGGTTCCTCAAGTCTCCAAAAGTAGAATGGGGAGCCAGAGGTTCAGAGGCTTCAGCTATCAAGCTACTCTCCTGTAAAACCAGCTTTCAGTTTCAGTCCAGGGCCAGACACCCTCACCACATTAAAGAGTAGGCTTAAGGCTTTCCTCTTAGATAACGTTTATAGTTAGGGCTCGCTCAGGCTAGCCTCGGACCAGCCCCTCCTCTCCCTCTCCGATGTATATTCATGTCCCATTAATGCATGTTACAAACTGGCTTCTTCCCTGGAGTCTCTGTGCTTTCTCATTTTTCACCTCGCAGGGTCTAATGGCTCGTGGTCCTGGACTGTGGTTGTGCCTGCTACTGTGGCCCTGCCTGACACCCACTGCTACTATTATTATTATTATTATTATTATTAGTCACATTTCTATTACTATTACTGCTACTACAATATTGCTGCTTTTATTATTATTACTTTATCATTCAATTTATCAATTTTTGCTACCATTATTGGTAGTAATTATTTTTCTATTATTATTTCTGCCAATAGTGGTCCTACTACTGCTATTACTACTTTCATTATATGTCTAATTTCTTTCATGGATTGTCTATAATGTAATCTTACTACGTTGATAATTTTGTACACATATATATATATATATATATATATATATGATATAGTGCACGTCTGCCCATCCTGGCTTAGGGATCCCTCTTCAGTTGCTCTACCTGAGGTGTGTCACTTCTTTTTTTCAATGGTAAAGGTTTTTTTTATGGGTAGTTTTTCCTTATCCGCTCTCAGGGTCAAAGCACAGAGGATGTTGTATATGATATGATATGATATGTATAAATTCCCCCAAAGCAAATTTGTGATTTGTGATATTGCATGGCTATACAAATAAATTTGAATTGAAAAAAAGTCAATACCATTTTTCCTTCCAGATACCGATTCCAGTACCTGAACTTGTGAAGCTGCTGATACGGTCTTAGAGCGTTAAAAACAAATATATACACACACACACACACACACACACACACACACACACACACACACACACACACACACACACACACACACACATGCGCATTGCAATCTTGTATTATTGTGAAGAGGAGCAGACATTGACTCCTTTCTCAATGAACTGTGTAAAATGCCAGGTGAGGCTCAGCTGTGTGTCAGCTGCGTCTCTTCACAGCAAAATAGACAGTTGAAATGATCTTTGACAGTCTATTCGATATCATAACAGCAACATTATCACAGTTTTGATGAATATATCTGTAGAACATGTCACAGACATGAAAGAAAGTGAATATTCATTTGGTAACATTCCTATTTCCGGTTCAAAATAAAAGCCCCCTAGTTTCTTTTTCTGCACGGCATGCCATTTGTTTACACAAGCCCTTTATTCTGCACTGAAAATGCACTGACTTGCACGGATCCACAAAATAAAATAAATTAATAAATTACCAGCTATAAATTGTGGATTGGAACACACACTTCACTTCACTCAAAACTAAATATAAATATTGATTAGGAAATTAAATGAAACATTCTGGCCATTATGAAAAGCCAACTTTATGTGGAAAGAAGGGCTTAGTGCAGCGATGATATCAGTTTGGACACGACTTGCGTGAGAGACGCAGCAGTTCAGTTCAGCGAACTGCTTCATAATGTTAATCATACACAAACCTTCTGCATTGAGATACCGTGCAAAAGGCTGCCCCCGGCATCATTATAGTGACTCCGTCAACATGTTTACATCAAAAATGTAAGTGGTAAAACATATTAGCAGTATATAAATATATCCGTTTATCCATCTCAGAGAAAGTAACAATTCAACTGTTGTTCTGGAACACAACAAGCTACAAACGAAAGGCAAACTGAATTGATTTTATTTTCATCTGTGTATGTGTGCGCGTGTGTTTACATAAAGAGCACAACTCCCTGCCCATGCAGCAGAATAAATTAAGAAGTCAACTTGAACAACTGTGTGTGTGTGTGTGTATCTGGCTGACAGAGGACTGAAAGAGAATGGAGATTGCGTGCCAGAAGGAGAGACAGCGAGGGAGGGGGAGAGAGGGTTAGAGACTGAGGGAAACAGTTCTGAAACGTGCATGGGAAACACCTCTATTTTTAGCACATCTCCTCGGAGAGCAACACAGAGGCATGAGCTGAATGATTTCGAGAGTGGGAGTAAGGGGGGGTTGGTGGCAAAAATAGAGCTAGTTTTATTTTTAGCTCCGCTGCATTCATACATTTATGAATTGCGCCTTTCCTTGCCTCAAGCAAATCCCATCCTTGCTTTTGTTGCTGCTTGGCTTATTTGCAAACAGCACAAAAAACATCTTGGTGTGGTAAAACCCGATCAGATGTGGCAGGTTAAGATCACGTGTGAAGCAAAAGGAAGCATGTGTGTGTTTTGGTGTGTGTATGTGTGTGTCTGTGTGAAGGCTTGTGTGCCCACGTCTCTATGAGAGTGACAGAGTCTGTGTGTTGCTCTGCTGTGAAATATCCTGAAATGGCTCGCCTTCAGGGGTTTGTGAAAGTATGAAGCAAAACGTGACTATGTAGTCAGTGCATCACGACTGAATGGAGAGGAGGGGAGAGGGAGAGATGGAGAAGGATTTGAATGAGAGGGCAGGTAAAATAAGAATGGGGGGGAAAAAAATGAGCTAGACTTAATGAAGGGGAGGGGGAGGAGAAAAACAACAAACGTCAACGAGGCGGAAAAAAAAAAGACTGTTATATCCAATGAGGTAGAGGCTGTGAACTGCAGAGGCGAAGCCACGTGCGGCGCTTTTCAATTTGTCAATTTCCGTGGCACCATTGTGGCTAAAAATAGAGCGATAAAAATAGACAATGGTCTGATTTTTCTCTCTGAAGGACAGAATGGCCAAGGTATATTATTATGTCTATTTCATATCTCTCATATAATCGACATTAATAAAAAGGATAAAGAAATGACAGAAAGATGATGAGAATTTTGGCTTTCATAGCCTGCTGTATTTTATTTTAGGCTCCTGCATTGCAGGTCACCATCACTGACACAAGGTTTGTGAAGATGTGTAACCTTAGGATGAATGATATTATGTTGACAGGGGATGTTAAATTGCCCTTTGTTTTTTACTGCCAGGTTTTATTGTTTGCAGGAAGGGCAGCACTCGGCAAGAACCAAGTTATAGGAATCATTGGAAGAACACAATAAATAGTTACTAGACCAATGGTAAATTTGATATACTTAAAACTACATTAAAAAGAAAGAACACAACCACATAAAAAAAACCTGTTTGGGCTGTCTAGCAAATATAGCTTTGGGAATTTTACTGCCCACGTTTTTAAAAATCTTACCACCCAAATACAATGTCTTCAAAAATACAATGGAGGTGAATAGGATTTAGTTTGTGGTCCTCAAAACATGAAAAACACACTTTCAAAAACCAATTTAATACAATAATCCACATACCTCATTGTTTACATTTCAACTACCTTCTAACGAAGAAATAAGTAATGTAGAACATGGCTTAATAATATCAAAACATTAATGTATACCCTTCAGATTTCCTCTCTAGCATAATCCACCTGTCCAGAGTCCATTCATATCTTCCATAGGTTCCAAACAAACATTGCCGAAAAAATAGTCTTACAAAAAACACCAACTATTCCAAGAAAAAAGTCTGATATGCTTGTGTGATCAACTGTAGAGAATGATGTTGATTTTGAATGGCTCTCTGACAACTGTACATTGTGAATTTCTTCTCACGAGGAAGTTACATTCACAGTAACATCATTTAAACAAATAATCCGCTGAGGAGGAATTTCCATCCTTTGGTAAAAACATACTGAACTGATTTAAGGTTCGTGTTCAAATGCTAATCGGTGGATGTGACCCATGATTCATCGGTGGAACCCTAATTGTTAATCTTCCATCTAGCTTGGTTTTAGGCAACTAAACAATTGTCTCCAATGCGCCAGATGCTGTCCACACCTCATTGAGATCCAAACTCAGGGCGAACCAGGCCTCCTCAGGATGTGGTCTGGCTGATCGGATTCTATGCAAGCAAGATCCGATCTCAGAGTGTACAGTCGTGACAGTTAACGGGCCTGGCATGATTGGAAGATAAAAGTCGCATTGAAAAGACAAGTGTCACCACGGCCTTAGTTATGGGTAAGGAAAGATTGCTGTCATGATTACAAAAAAAACAAATGCTGACTGACTCTCAGAAGCATGCAGGGATGTGAACGATTATCAAGGGCCTGTGTTCACATAGCGCCTTTTTCTGAGCACCAGCTTCTTTTTTCAATTGTTCTTAATGGGGACATAGTGTATGTGGCCGTCTAGAGAAAAGGCACTGCACTTAACGTCTGTTTTTTTGAGTGCTCCGTCTTTTATGTGCGGCTGCTCTGAGAGCTTCAAGTTTAAAATCTCTGAACTTTTCAGAAAAGCGCTGGTGACGTCACTGCAGTAAATGGGGGGAAAAGTTCATTTTGGCCTATCCTAAACTTTATATTTCAGTCAACACCATTATAACAACAACCTAAACGCCCATTTGTGGGAGCAGATCAGCCGGGCGGACACTGAGTTGGGCTTTTATGACCGTACGTCTTATCTCGCCTTGCATTATGGCTGTCAGATTGAGTGGTGACGAGCTCATCTATACAAATCTTCTGAAACGATAGGGTCATCAGAATGGGAAACATTTTTTTTTTATACCGGGGCGACTGTGGCTTAGTGGTGAGCAGGGTCGTCCTTCAATCAGAGGATCAGCGGTTTGATCCCTGGCTCTGCTAGCCCATGTCGATGTGTCCTTGGGCAAGACACTTAACCCCAAACACTTGCTCCCATTGCATTGGGCAGGTGACACACCGAGTCAGGCCAAGCCAGCATGTGTATAAAAAATGAACAGGGGCTTAATAGGCATCTATGAGGTGGGTGACAGACACATTTATTTTATTTACATTGCCATCAGTGTGATCGAGGTTTTGAGTACTTCTAAAGCTTATTTAATCATTTCTTACGTGTTACGGAATATCATCCAACAGCTTGAGCACCGCAAATGTGTTCCAAGTTCAAAATCTTTGTTGTAAAATACAAAGCTGACATTAATGAGATAACAGTGCTTTGATATAGCTCCAAATACAGCACAAGATTGAAAAGCATTGAAAAGACAAGTGTCACCACGGCCTTAGTTATGGGTAAGGAAAGATTGCTGTCATGATTACAAAAAAAACAAATGCTGACTGACTCTCAGAAGCATGCAGGGATGTGAACGATTATCAAGGGCCTGTGTTCACATAGCGCCTTTTTCTGAGCACCAGCTTCTTTTTTCAATTGTTCTTAATGGGGACATAGTGTATGTCATTTCTTACGTGTTACGGAATATCATCCAACAGCTTGAGCACCGCAAATGTGTTCCAAGTTCAAAATCTTTGTTGTAAAATACAAAGCTGACATTAATGAGATAACAGTGCTTTGATATAGCTCCAAATACAGCACAAGATGGAACCATAAAGGATCATAAATGTTGAGAATTTTAGTGTGCCAACTTCAGGATGCTGCTTGGATTTGAATAGTGTTTTTGTCCAAAAGCACTTTAATTAATGAAGGTTTATTTTGAGCTTTGATGTATTCCATAAAAACTCAACAATATGTGTCCGTCTGCAAAAGCTGCTTTGCAGGCTACAAATCTGCCATTCTTCTTTGACTTCATATTTGAAACTGACTCAAATGAGTGTGTATAATCATGATGGCAAAATAGTCAACTTTGAATATTGAAAGGAGCATATCATATGTAAGAGTGGTTATACAAATTTGCGCTGACTTTACCTCAACATTCAACATTTTTTTTATGTAATGAGATGTTAAGTGACCCAGAATGCATATATACAAATAAATCGTTCCAAGGACTGAACATTGAGGCACTCCACTTCAAGGATCATTAGGGGACATACTCAATTGTCACGTTATCCTTGAACAGGAAGAAAAAGCAGTGATGCAGTTGCTGACATAGAATTATCATATACACACAGCTACATACATGGATTCTGACCTCTGACCCATCCTAAGCATTTTTTAGGAGCAGTGGGCTGCTGTAAAGCACCCAGGAAGCAACTTGTGATTTAGTGTCTTGCTCAAGGGCACTTTGACATGCAGACACTAGAAGCCGGGGTGGAATTGACCATCGCCTGAGCCACAGCAGCCACCACCTCAGTCTCTTAATGGGAATGTTATGGTCAACAGTATCAAACGCTGCACAAAGGTCAAGGAGCACTAACAGTGTAATGTCCTCGACAAAATCATAATTCAATCTGTTGGTGAGATTGGAATAATCCTTGACTTGGCTTTCTTACTGTGGCTAGCCATCTTAAAATATCCAGGAACACAGACCAGGATATGCAGAGTCGGAAAAGCCTTCTTATTTTTCTAAAGAAATTTTGTATGGAAAATATAGGAAAAGCAAAAAGATGGTATCATATTCAGGAAGTAGCTGCATGATGTCACTACATGTATTTTGGTAGGGGCATGAACTCTGATTAAATGATGCAGGAGGTATATCACAGGCTGAAGCCATTACTTATAGCTCAAAAGAAGGTTTAAATTGTCTCAAGTGTCAAGTCCAGCATTTGAGAACTCAGGAACACCAATAATTTCAAAGAGGATCCTTTGGTTATGCTTCTCACGAGAGACAAGTTCAGCAAGTCTGTTGATGTAAGTCTATCAAAATATAAAATAGAAAGCAGTTAATTATGAAATAAATTACCGTGGGCTTCAAGAGGGTGAAATGAGGAATTTTTCTAGTATCTACTGGATTATATGTGTTCTCAAATAATAGGATTTTGAAGTTTGTCTGTGTTATCCATAAATATTAACAAATGGAAGACATATGAGTTTATTGTGCATTATTTGAGTATATGAGTTTAAAGACATGTTGCGTGGTGTTGAAAAAAATGTATTCAACATGTTTACCCATTGATGGATTAAGATGAAATATTGTATTTGCCAGAGAATATTTGGAAAAGATGATTGCAATATGACTTATTTACTTTTTTTAAAGATCACTGGTTGTTGGACCAATCCCCCTCACACCAGCCCTTTGAGTGCTTTTGCGGTGCATACACTGCCTCCTTCCTGATTATGTGGATAACATTCAATTGTAAAAAATATATTCCAACTCAAATATCAAATTAAATTTTGCTTAATCTTTCATTAGCGCTGAGACCCATGAGACTCATTGTTCAGCAGGAACTTTTTTATGCTTAAACATTCATAAGGTGCTGTTTTATAAATGAGACTCCCGAACACTTGCTGAAGTGCACTTGCCAATCACCACCTTGTCATGATGCAATTTATAATTTTAATACAAATATATCATTATATTTTGAGGGAGGATAATTAGAGACAGAGAGACAGATCTCAAAGCTTCTGAAGTTGTTAGTTGCTATACTTCATCTGCAGTAAATAACATAACAGTCCCTTCATAACCAAGGTCAATATAAAAATATAAAATCATAATCATAATTGACAGGTGAACACATTTTATTATTTATGGTATTTATTTATGTTTTGTTATGGTATTTAGATTAGGACTGATAATGATAATATGGAGGGATCGTGCGAGAGCTGTCACTGACTTTATTTCCACACTTTGCTAATTTGCACAACGTGTGTCAAGTCAAACAGGTTTTCTTTATTGGATAAAAAGAGATAAAGGACTAAAAGAGATGGGAAATAATTGTAAGTTAAGTAATGAGTGACGCAATTGGATTTTTCCACATATTAACTTTAATATTAACATTACTGAGTTTTCAGAAAGGTAATGGGGCGGAGCCACTGAAACCACCGGAAATGGCCAAATAAGCAGAGACGCAGTGGCGCGGGGTTTTTTTTTTTGCTTTAGACCAGGACCGGAACCGGACGAACGCCGCACAGATCGAGGGTTCGATCAAGAGCGGCAGTAAACTGCGAATGGACTCTACGAAGTCCGGAGAGGCAGCCGGTAAGAGCGGTGAACTTTCTAAGGAATAAGCGCTTTGTATTTAAAGATCACTGCCGCCACCAGTTCGGGGAGCGCGAGCATTGGCTTGACGTCACGGAGAGATGTGCAGCCCATTGGAGTGTGGCCATAAATGGTTGATTGTTGTGTAAATATCGGTGCTTGGTTATAGTTCATTGTTGTTTAGAATGTTTAGATCAGAGTAAATGGCACTGGTGCATTATCACTCAGGCTGTTGTTGAATTAACTTATATATTGAGTATTTTGGGGGGTTTTCTCTGTTTTTCTGTTTAAAGGTTTTTTCACCTTAAAGGCTTAAATGCCTGAAATGGCTTAAATAACTTAAATGGCTGAAATGCCTGGAATGGATATGCTAACCCTTACCGAATAAAAGGAGGAAAAAGGAAAGTTGTTTGGTCATTTGAGTGAAATCCAGTTTAAATATCCGGGTAGATAAATCAATCCCTATCAAGTGGGGAAACTGCACGTTTTAATACGAAAACTTGACAATGTGCAGGTGCTGAAGATTTGCCAGGTGAGGTGACTGGAGAAGGCAGAGTGAGTGACAGTCACCATGGTGACGCCTCTGCTCCAGAGAGCTCTGATACTCGCATCGGATAGCTGCTTACAGTCTGTGTTCAGTATGCTGTATCTGTCACTATGGAATAAACCATAAATGAATAAATGAAGTTGTGTTCACTGCAACGATTTTACCCACAAACACTTAATGCAAACTAAAAATCATAATTGGTGATATATGCCCAGTATTAAATGATTATTGCTCCGTTCTGCAGTTCTTTAACACTAGTTGATGTTATCTTACAGCTGATGATTTCCTCAGCTGCTCCACAGCTGACCAAGAGTGTCGGTAGTTCGGTCTCTCCTCTGTCCTCCGGGGACAGCGCTGATTGAATATTAATATCAAATGAAATTTTATATGAGGTTTGAGTTGGTTTATATATTTTACAATTGAAAGGTGCGTATGGAATATTTATTGCTTACTATCCCAAATCACACTGGTCTAACTGTTTGGTGCTGAGCAGATAGTGTACAGTGGGTTTTACTTTGTTAAAAACAGCTGTGTCCAAAACAACGCTGATGAGAGCCATGAGAGTGAACCAAAATAGTAAAAGGTGCGGGACAAAAAACCAAAACACTGTTCATCACTACAAGGCGACACTATTTCACATTACAGTCATTTGATATTGTGAAAATATTGATTACAGTCAATATAGCCAATGTCCAGGGAAGTTTTACCCGAGCACTATAAAAGAAACCTTGTTTCTGTTGTTATCGGTCACACGTTATCTTCTTAGCCTCTTTGAATTTGGTCGTTCTCTTTTGGTTTTGTCTCCTTTTTGTCTTCTCTCTTTTGCAACTGAAAAGTTTTATTTTGAAACATGCTCAATAACTTGTTGACAGTCTGCGGTGCACTGACCCTTTGTTTCCAAAACAAGGCGGGGTGTAACAAGGACACATCTGTAGCAACGTGTCCTTATATGATCACCCCCCTGAGGCTGACAGAATGATTCTGCAGCAATCTGTTGAGATACAGAATAATATAAAAACACACACACACACACACACACCAATATTTCGATCTTAAGGTCATTCCTTAAATCAGCTGTCTGGAGGTAAGAAACATCAGCTACACTCTTTTGACCATTAGTGTCTATGACTCTGACACTGGATGAGTTTGCTAAAAAAAAAAAAAATGTCATAAGAGGAGCAAGTGTTCAGGACTGAGGAGAAATAGGGGTAAAAAAAAAAAAATAGAGAGAGACTGAGGAGACATAAGCCCAAAAGAGGAAAAAGAAAGAGAGCGAGTTGGCAAAAGACAGATGTGAAAATCATAAAGAAGAGAGATTGGAGTATATACCTTTTGTGTACAGTATATAACATGTCGTAAAATATAGTTTGGTTTAAACAAAATCATGTTTTAAGTACATGGGATGGATCAGCTTTATAACCTGATACAATCCAACATGATAACCCCTTTTAAGGACTAGAGAGTAATACAAAATCAATACAAACATAATACATTTACTGTATTGATTTATGAAATAAAATACAAAAAACATGATGTACTTAAAGCCTGCCGGTATTTGTCATTCTCAAAAACCTCTCCTCTCAAGAGAATAAGGATTAGCCAGTGGATTAGAGAAATAAGCGACCATCATCACCCCTGGAAGCACCTGGTGGAGTTACATCCCTCTTCTCAAGAAGAGAGAGCGAGCGTGAGAAGAAGAAAGACAGCACAATGGCTGTACTCTCTATCCCTGTAATTTGCAAACATTTCACACCATGCAGAAGTCCGTACGCTTGAAGAGCATAATAGTCTATTCTTTCCAAAGTTTATTAAATCACATATTATGATTGACGAAGCGTCACTTTGTGGTCACAGATTGCTGACTCTTGGAGGTTTTAAAGTGTAGCCCCCGAGAGAGGGGGGTATCAAGGACAAATTTAATTATGTGACCAATGAGGAGCTTTAGTTTTTTGAATTTTTCATATGTAGTTCTATTATGCATGTTGTACTTTGACCTCGACTGAGTACCTTTTGTTTAGGAGAGGACGAGATCACCATCTGCATGAATATTTCAGAAACAGGAAGCCCAAAAGCAGACAATTCTTCTAAAAAACACTCCACTTTGTGAGTATCACCTAAAAAAGAATAGTCACCATTTTCCACTTCGCCATACTACAATTATTGGCCCTACATTATATATTTGTGGCAGCAACAGTGAGTCAATTTATTTAATAGGGTCGATTAGTCATGCAACTCGTGGTTTTTAGCTGGTAGTCTCTGTGGGAATAACCCAGGCCTCTAGTTTTGGGCAATCTGCCATATATGTCTTATCAGATGCAGACTACAATCAAACTGTTGAATCAAATCTCTAATAGTTTTCCAATGACAGGATGTGTCCATGCAGTAAAATACTTCATACAATGGATGCACTTGTGTGTCATCTCTCTAAGGAGACCTTCTATCACTGTGCTACTCATCTTCTCTTCTTTCCATTTGAGGTTATGATCATATTCTTTAAGATAGTGATCCTTGATTGATTTTTGTCTCGCTGCCTCATAAACAGAAGCAAGGAGGCAAGGAAGCAAAATTAGCTCTACACAACCCAATGCTTGGCCTCATCTGAAACGATGGTCGTTGCCCCAAATATCCAAAGATTTATTTAATTATTTTGAAATACTGCAGGAGCAGAGATCAGATCATCCAAAAGAATCCATTTGACTATACATAAAACATGAAATATGTTTAGTGTAAATACAGTAATTACACAAGCACCGGCTACTTCATAATTGCCCAACTTTAAAAGTGCTGGTTGAAAAGAACCTGTGCAGAACATGTAACTGTTAATCTAATTGTTAAACAAATGAATAGCTGTATGTGTCCTAACTAATCTAATTGTTACCCAATGTTTGTCAGCCCAGACAATCAACATGAACAGATGCAGTCACACGCAGGTAACCACCCAGATGTAGGAAGCTCAAACAGCTGTACAGCAGCAGGTACTGCTTCACATGGCATCTACCCAAGGCAGGAACTGGAACAACAACAACAACAACAACAACAAGCTACGCTAACCCTGGCTAGACCTTGGTCCTAACTACTCATTCAATTGAATATCTTCTATGTGGGCAGCATGTCCTGCATTTTGTCTTTGAGCAAATGATGACAGTGATGGCTTCTCAAAGGCCAGAAGGAAGATTCCAGGACAATGAAAAATGGATTTTATAATATATAATTTGCTCCAGGTCCAAAAACATCAATTGACCCTGTATAACTGAAGGGTTCACCGGAGGCAGTTGTCACCAGGAGATCAAGTATGTACTTGTATTGCTTCCATCCTCCGGTTACAAATTGCTATTTAAATTGCAATGAAACGTGGTGTTCATACACCAAGTAATGGATATTGACTATGGAGGTCCTTCCTATCTAAAAGAAAAAGGGCAGAACAACGTTACCACCGAGATCTCCGTAGATAAGAGGAGGCAGAGTCGGTCCATGAAAGAGGTGAGTTCTCTAGACATTAAAAATAAATGACATCTATGTTTCTTCCTCCAAGTCCCGCTGAATAACAAAACACTCAGCAACACAGTCGACAGTCCCCCGGAGAGGGGGGGGGGGTGGAGGGGGTTTGGAGGCGGGAACCAGTGGGCTGGTTCTTACTGGCTTAACCTTGGAGACATGGAAGGAAGGGTGCACCCTCATGGTCCTGGGGAGTTGTAACTGAACCGCCAGCTTGCGAGACTCCACACGGAGGGGAAGATCCTCGGTGGACAGCCAGACCCTCTGTCCCACCCGGTAGCGAGGAGTTGTGGTACAGTGCTTGTCGGCTGCCCTCTTGTAGCGGTCTGACGTCCAAAGTAGTGCCGCTTGCGCCCTTCTCCAGGTACGGTGACCTCGACGCACCAGCGCCCGTGCGAATGGGACCGCAACCTGTGAATTCCTGGAAACTACACCGTCATCTTCTGCCCCAACTGGAGGGTCTCACTTTTGTGTGTACTAAAGTGTCCTCTTAAATATACACCTCCCTTATTTTTAAAAGAGTGATATTATCTGCTAAGTAGAAAACACCAGCGGCAAACCTTGGAAAAACCCAGCTTATCTGTGCCCAAATCTGCATAACAAAAGGTTTAATTACAAAAGGAGTAAAACTGTTCAGAAATTGGATAGCCCTATCTCGTGCCTCTTCTCAGAGGAACAATTTCTCAGTGTAATTGCAGAGCAATAAAAGATGTGGAGTGCCTCTGCCCATTTGAATTGACTGCAACAAGAGGTTTTATCATATTCTGTGCAACTCTTTCTTTCAGGTTGAAGAGCTGAACATAAATGTCTGACTATAGATTCTTCTGTGATTTTGCAGGCATAGGGAATGTCATTTTGTTCTGCACCAAAAACATATACTGTATACCAGTGAACAGTTTTTAAAGCCTGACTTGCAAAAAGTAAATGGACTTGTATAGCACTTTTCTAGTCTTCCGACCGCTCAAAGCACTTTAACACTACATGACATCACACACTGATGGGAGGGGCTAAGGTGCCACCTGCCCATCAGGAGTAGCTACCATTCACATACCGTAGGCACAGCTACGGGAGCAATTGTCTTTGTCTTGCCCAAGGACACATTGACATGGGCTAGCAGAGCCGGGGATCAAACCACCGCTCTGATTGAAGGACGACCCTGCTCACCACTAAGCCACAGTCGCCCAGTACAAAAAAAAATCTTTCCCATTCTGATGCAGGGATTCTGGGACAGAGAATATCGTAAGCTGTGCACAATCTGAGGCAAATTTGTGATTTTGGGTTATACAAATTAATTGAGTTGAATTCTCGATTCTGACACTTTTATTCAAATAAACAACTAAACATACACAGATCATGGATGTATTATTGACTGAGAGAAGACTAAACACGAGTGACTCACTGTCACCTCTCAAGGTAGGAAGTGGTTTAACAAGACAGGACGGGCCGGGGCCTAGCTGTTCAGCATGTTCATTTCAGTAGATGTCTCTGCAACACAATACAAAGATGTCTTTGACTTAACATACTACTGTAACCTCATCACATTCTGTTGTCAATGTTAGTTCTTTTCATTCATGCTTTATTCTATAATTCTGTCCATATCTTACACATCGCACCTTCAAGTCTAAATAGAGAATAATTCAACACACCTCTCCCCTCCCCTCCTATCCTATCACATAGGATACAGTCACACCGCTGCTAGTGACTAACTCACTAAACCACAGAATGTTGTATGGGAACTTACATTAGACCTCAATAGCTAAAACATGCATGTGTGCTTTTAAACAGGTTATTGAATTGTTCATTGTTTGCAGATATGGTGGTTTTTCTTTTTTTAAGTATGCCAAAAGTAAGTCGAATGGCGCTCCAATGCTTGAACTATTTACTGTTTATGCTAAGTATATTTTGTTTCTGCAAAGGTTAGATGTCACATAAATGATGCAAGGGTCTTATTTTGCTCCTCCGGGCCTTGTAGGCTTGTATTTGATAATCCTTTGCCCTTTATGTATGTTTCTAGTAGTAAACAGATAAACAAATATGCCCAGCAGTGATCCTGCTTCCAAGCATATTTTAAGTTTGTTTGCGTATAATTTTTACACAACACAAAAGAAATGACCTTTCTTTTCAATCAAAGATACAATAAATAAGATGCCAAAAGCCTTTGGCATCTCAGTGGTCTGCAGCACTGCTGTGGACTACGTCCCTCATGTGATCTCCCATGTTGTTCTTGATGGACAGCTCGGAGACATGACACTGACAGTCAAAAAGAAAATTAGCTGACAGGAACATCCACTTGTGTGCATGCGTGCCCAAGTATGAACAACACTGAATAACACGGTGTCTTTTACACATTCACAGATGTTTCAACGTGAACTCTAGTGTTAATGGTGATGAGAAATAAGAGACAGGCAACCGTAAAAAGAACTACTAAAACAGTGACAGGAGTGTAATTTAATTCACAGGCCAGAGAGAGAACATGTCTTCAGTGCTGCTTAGAGCAACGGCAAGTTCACTCAAAGTAAGAAGGGAAGCTGCGTTCATGACTGCATGGGCTGAATATATCAGCGCTAATTAACTTAACACAGCAGAAATGGTTATTATGTGTGTCCGTGTTGTGGGCACACAGGTGAGAATAAAGTGCTGGGGAACCACGCGCCACTCAAACACTAAATATTGTGGGAAATATAAAGGGGAAACATGCTGCACTGACCTCCATGGGTTTAAATGTTCAAGGATCATAAACACACACACACACACACACACCCCTTTAAGCTTAAATGTCACAAGGGTACAAAGTATCCTTCACACATTGACAAGCTATGGTAACATACACGATTCTTGCATTTCTGTATTAGTGTGTAGCCTACTGACATAACACAAACACATTTTACAAGGGATAAAAAGTAGAACTGAAGAAAGAAAGTATTATGATTTCAACATGAGCTAGTGTTGAAACTGGTCCATGTAAAGAACTTCAAGGAGCTTTATAATATTAAGTGACATTGAGTTAAATGGTGTTGCACAATTGATGACACTGAGGTCCTGTTTTCTTTTGGAAGTTTACTTTCTATGTCTAACTTCCTAGACTACATATATTAAAATGTTATTGATTTTAACCAAACTAAAATACGTAAATGAAGGATTCGGTATTTCCCACCACAATTTAATTTCTTGCAGTGTGGCGATTAAAAAAAGCATCCAGACCTTTATGTTGGTAAAAATCAATTTCTAGACAAAATAATTGGCAGTAAACAAAATAAATAAAATTAAAAAAAAAAGAAATACGACTAAAACATCATCCCCACCAGCAAGATAGTTCAGGAGGTGAGTTACCGGTGTTTTAAAAGACAACCTTGAGGGAGGGATGAAGAAAAGGACCAGACAATGTGAGGGAAGGGCAGAAGTGACACACATCATTCCTGAAAACACACCAAGCGTAGGCAGACCACGAGAGAGAGAGACGAGAGAGTCGGGGAGAAGACTCACCGCCTGCACCAGACGAGCCGGTGAAAGCGACTATGGGAGTTTAACGTGGAATGAGATGAGTAAAGGAAAGTCAGCAGGCTGTAGACCTCCGTGTGTGCTCCAGTGATGGAGCAGAGCCCCTGAAGCGACTCCTCCCGCACTCATCCTTTTAGAGAGGTCCACCACTTCATACTCTTTTATGGGAACTGTGTATTTTATTGACTGTTTTTTTCAGGAAATCTCAAAAAGGGTAATTATAATTTAAATTTTTTTTGTTTTAAACATTTTATGCCATTTTTAAACAGATTGACCACAGAGAGATGCCCGGAATTTGTGGGGTCACAGTGACCAAATTTAAAGAAACTCCCTCAAGTAGTTCCTGAGAAATCACGTTCATAAGAATGGGCCAGACAGACGTACGATGGACTTACGTATGCCTTCAGCCATGGCTATCGCTGGTGCAGAGGCATAAAAATAGAGAAAACGGTTCCTTCCAGAAACCCCAAAATCCAGTCCATATTTACCTCTCTAATAAATCTGCAAAAAACTAAATAATTATCACCACAAAGAGTTCAATTCAGCAACACAAATTTACGTACAATGCAGACTAAAAAGAAGAGAAGCACGCCATAAAGCAAACTTTCTGCTTCGACAGCACATTCTCACAATGTTATATATAATTATAATAGTTATAAAATATACATCCCGTGGTACTAATGGCAGACCTCTAGGATCTTTCCCTCAACCGTAACCAGTCCCCGCTGCTGAAAAACATATTTTCTCATACAAACAGCTTGAGGCTGCCACCACAATGCTTCACCGTTGGGTGGTACTGCTCAGGTGATTAGTGGTGCCTGGTTTTCTCTAGACATTACGTTTACAATTGAGGTAATGAAAATATATAAAAAAGGTCTACACACTGTAGCTCCTTTAAATGCCATTCATCAGGAAAAGCAAGTTTATTTATACAGCACATTTCAGCAACAAGGCAATCCAAAGTGCTTTATATAAAAACATAAAAATCATCAAGACAAAGTGCAAAAGAAACATTATAAAATAGGACATTCCGATACTATTAAAAACAGTCTTAAGCACATCCTCAAGTGACGTTTCGAGCAGATGCTCTTCTTTGGACTTAGTTTTAAGGCCAACTGTTCAATCTTGTTTCCATGAGACCAGATAATTATGTTTACGACAGTCAGAGTCCTTCAGGTGCTTTTGTTTTGCAAACTCCAGGCAGGCTTTCATGTGTCTTTCACCGAGGAGAGGCTCTGGAGTTCAGCCAGAGTGACCTTCAAATTCTTGGTCACCTCTCTTACCCAGGCCCTTCTCCCTCACTTGCTCAGTTTGTCCAGCTCTAGGAGGAGTACTAGTTGTTCCAAACTATTCCCGTTCATGAATTATTGAGGCCACTGTGCTCTTGGGAACCTTCAATGCAGCACAATGTTTTTGTAGCCTTCCCCAGATCTCTGCCGAGACACAATGCTGTCTCTGAGCTCCGCAGATAGTTCCTTCTCCCTCATGGTTCGGTGTTCTGCTCTGATGTGCATTGTCGGCTGTGAGATCTTATGTAGACAGGAGTGTGGGCATTTCTAAATCATGTTCAATCAATTGAATTTACCTCAGGTGGACTAAAATCCATAACAATAATAATACATTGTATTTATATAGCGCTTTAAAAAGGGAGTCACTTTACATGGTAAGAACAGAAAGTGGGGCTAGAAGTGACCAGTTGGTTGTCGATGGTCCATAGGTTTGAGAAGTTTGTTTATTGTGGAGAAGAGGACCTTGGGGTTGGCGGAACCGGAGTGGTATCAAGGTGTAGAAACAACTCAAAAGTGATCAAGAAAAATAGGAGACACCTGAGCTAAACTTCAAATGTCAAAGCAGAGTGTCTTTAAATAGGATTTTTTTTCTTTTTATCTATATATAAATTTGCAAAAGTGTCTTTGTCATTATGGGGTATTGAGTGTGGATTCATGAGGTGAAAACATAATTGAACCAATTCTAGCAAAGAACAACAACATCAAAGAACTTGAACTTGAGTAGAAAGTTTAGAGGAAAGAAAAATAGAGGGATGGTGAAATAGCTAAGAGCTTCACACGCACATCTTAATTTGGAGGATCACAGCGTTTGTATTTTCCTCATTGTGGCTTTGCTGTTTGAGATAATGAACTGGGCTTAGCCCTTGGATGTAAATCCTAAATACATCTTTATCTCTTTCTCTCCCACTCGTTTTCTCATCTCGTTAACACAAACACTGAGATCCGTCAACATCCAGCTTTTCAAACAAGCCTCCGCAGCCTTCCTCTACTCCCATCCACCAGACAACAGATAATGTTTGTGTCAAGTTATTTAACTGCACACATTTGGCAGTTTATTTTTATTACATTATTATTACATTTCATTTAGCAGACGCTTTTATCCAAAGTGACTTACAATAAGTGCATTCAACCAAGGGAGTTCAAACCCAGAACAAAAATCAAGAAAGTACAAAGTATTTTTACAGACACTTTAGCTTTAACGCAATGCAGAAAAATAGACCCCAGCAAGTAGAAGTTTACCTGTGACTAATTAAAAAGGGATGAAATACAAGAAAAGCTGTGAGATGATGTGTGATTTACATGTTGTATTTGAATGGATTTTTGAGTTGTGCCATTTAAAATCTATAACATTGTCATAAGTAAGTCATATGTCACTAGTCAAACATGTTACCACAGTATTTTAGAATATGCATTACACATTATTCATGCTAAAACAAATTGTACCATCAGTTATCAATTTAACAATAATAATTTAACCCTAACCCATAACCCCCTCACCCTAACCCCCTAACCCTCTAACCCTAACCCCCTAACCCTAGCCCCCTAAACCTAACCCCTTAATCCCCTAACCCTAACCCCCTAACCCTAGCCCCCTAAACCCCTAACCCTAACCCCTTAATCCCCTAACCCTAATCCCCTAACCCCCTAACCCTAACCCCCTAACACCCTAACCCTAACACCCTAACCCCTAACCCTAACCAACTCACGAGGCAAAATTAAAAAAAACATGATTCAATCACATCTTATCTAAATTAATTTCCTGATTTTGTTTTTTTTCAAGACCACCATAATCTTCAAAATGCACTGAATTACTTGTTTTGTTATGAAAAAGGTGACTGCAGGACTGCAAGTATATTTTATATTATTTATATTGAAAGCAGCCTTTTGAGCCAGTTCAGCAGATTATGGAATTTTTCTTTGCTATTTGGATGTTTTGGACTAGACTTTTTCTGTTTTGCGGGAGTTGCTGGTGTGCAAGCTATATTGATCTTCATCCAAGAGCTGTCTTTTAATATTTTTAAGAAACTTTAAGAGCTGTGGATTTCTTTCCAAAGATGTGAGTCATAATGACACTTTGCAAATAGACTGTGCAAGTGTAATTTGTCTAGAATCTTGTTTTAGAGAGATAATACAGCATTGCTCTCACACTTTCACAGTATAGGGGTGCCACACACAATCTGGTTCCAGTGGTCTGTTTCACATGTAACAGACAATCTGCCTTTTCTCTGTTATTTTAATAGTACTGGGAAACTGTATGGACCAGCTGTGCTTTCACAGCTGTGTTTAAACAAGACAAGAAGAAAATGACATTACTTATCGAGCAAATGCCCAATAATGACATACCTTTACGTTCAAGTGGCAAAGACCTCTTGCAGTTGTCCATCAGTAGCAAAGTAGGTTAAGTGACGTTGTTATATACCCACAAAGTCCTGAAGACATGAGGGGAATAGATGGGTCAACAAAACGTTGGACTTTGGCATGAGAGACTGTGGTTTGCTTCCTGTTTCCCAGGCCACACTAAGCATATTTTAATCCCTAAATTTAACCAAGTAATTATTTTAACCCGAACTGTGACTTTTCCTTAACCCTCACCAAGTAGTTTTTGTAACTTAACCTCTTCTCAGTAGCTGATCAGAAACTGCTTATATGTGTTGTTTTGGAGGGCCATTCCATATCAGCATTTTTTTTCATGAATTTGATGTACTTCTTTCTTTAGAGAATGGGTTTTCAAAGAAATCCAATAAGAATTTGTTTTGTGTTTTCACACAAAACAAAGGAATTGTAACACTTTAATTGTGAGGATTCATAGATAAATTCTTCTTCTACAGTTTGTCACTTTGAATACAATGCAATTCCTCTGAGGAGCCAACCAGTGCCATACATCAAGGACAGAGTAGGTTAATGACAGAAGAGGAGTGTGCCACGGTAAGGATTAAAGCTATCAGCCCTTCTTCGACCTTCAGCAAGGTGGGTGATGATCGACAGGCTTGATGTCTGAGAGGAGTGCTTTACCTTTATTTGTAGGATTAACAGTGTAATAAGCACAGGGATGGCCACTGTGAGAGCAAATGTAAAATGGCTAGCAGAGGCTGCAGAATAGTCAACCAACTGTGTCCCTCACTTGCACAACTGCCAAAGAGCATTTTGTCGATAGCAAAAGTGCAGTCTTTTACACAACCCCTATGTAGGAGGAAGGCAGACAAGTGAGCCAATAAAGGTCAAACAAGTAAGTGAACCGTGTTATTTTGGCTTATTTTCATGTGTGATCTCGATGTTTCGTCACAAAAACGTGAGGATCAGTCAGGCATTCAGGCTTCCCACACAAACCACGGTACCATCTGCACTTGATTTAGTCAGATAATGAGAATGAATTGCCATTCCATTTCACCTCATTGATTTAGCCTGACATGTACATTTTTGCCCCAAGTAATGACTGAAGTATTTTCAGTTGAGCTTGCTTGAGGTTGTTAGGAGCACTTGACTTAATGTTTTTTCACATCGCTCAATCAAACATGTTGATTTAAGAGTTGTTATTTCCAGGTGCCAGCTCATTATCATAAACTATCTGTCTGGTAGGACAGGTAGGAGGCAGGAAGTTAGTTCAAAAACATGTCGACTTCCAACAATTTGGGCAACTGTGCTGATGTCATCAACACAGGGTTAGGTTGTTGCCAATTTTGTATCTACTTTTTAGGATTTTCCCTTATGCCATTTTTTGGGTTCTGGAGCGGCGTTTTGAGACTGCAGTCTTGCCGCATTGCGCATTGACTCTTTGGCAATGCTTCGACACAAGCAACGGTGGGGGTATGTAACAATGCTGTGGGCGCTTTACTGTTTGCATTATATTTTCTAAAGCTGGTGATTAACCTTAGTCTCATAGCTAGATGTCTATACTAATGATTTCTTATTCATGCAACTCTTTACGCTGGTCCGGTTCGACCGGCCCATCATTCTGACCTACAGAAGCCAAGAGCAGAGGACTCCCACAGGGCTTTTAATTCGCAACTCCCCAGTGGGGAAGAGAGAGAGATAGCTGCAGGCAGATGTAGCTAAACAGATGGAGATCAGCCTCTGCTTTGAGACCCAACAGTCAGGGCCAAAAAAAGAGGCCTGAGATGGGGGTCATGACTCTAGGACTGTAGAAATGTTGCTTTTTTGGCTGCTGAATGAAATAAAAGTGGGAGCCAAGTGCCAAGGTGTCCCTTTATATAGGATGCAAATTTTCACCGCACTGCTGCATACAGGATACCAGTCAACCATAGAGAGTCTGATTATGTGGCTTAGCCTGTATGCAATTGGATTGAAACCTGAGATCAAGACAGAGAAATCTATATAACTACAAGGTTTGTCTGATACATGAAAATGTAGCAAACACATTTTACACTAACAATTCATGAAGAATCAATGATAATTGACAAGGCCATTCAATTTGCACTACCATAATACATAAAAACGCAGTAAGACAGTATAAAGCAGCGACACAAGTGAAAATAAACACATTAACACATTTAGACGCCTCTCCATGTGCTCTCAACCAGTTGGGAGTGCAGTGTCACATTGTGTCATCTCACTTGACGGTGTGTTGTTTGCCTCCCACTGGGGCTGCCATTGAAAGAAATACAATGCACCCAGGGAAGCACACATTGTTTGGGGAAAGAAAAAACATACACTGAGTACATCTGGTCCATAGAAATGCAGATTTTCTTTTTCAATCATATGTCCTTCAAATTACCCACAGAAAGGTGCATTGTACTTCCAGCTGAGGAATGAGCTTAACTGGACGCCAGCGATCATTGCTTAAGATTTGTGCCAGCAGTATGTACGTACCCCGGTCCTTAGTGGCCTACGTTAGTGAGTGAGCAGAGGAATAAAGATGACTGGATTTAGGGTTCTATTTGGGATCAGATTAGGAGCTAAAGCCCACTGTGACTGACAGTATAATAAGCCCCAAAGATTTTGAATACAGTAATCACTATATCTTTTCATTTTCCATCAGTGGTTTGCACAAGTTGTTTTCTTTAATGTTTAATATGATAGGAATTTATGTTTTCCTTTCTCCTCATAATTTCCCCTTCTATCTTCCCATTTCCTCCCCATCCATCCTTTTTTTCCTCCGTAAGTCTTATCGGCTTTCGTTTCTCTTGGGCTTTGATGGGTGCTGTGATGGCAGGATGATTGACAGGCTGAGCTGATTTCCACACACTAATCATGACATCACCACTCAGTCGATTTCATTTCATTTCACATCACATCACATCAAGTGAGGTTGATTGGAAGTTAAAAAACAGCAAAAGACATTTTCATGAGAAATAATGCACACTGTCAATATTATGTTCTGCTTACACAATTAGTAGTTATTTGAGCAAAGGAAGACATAAACCAACCACACATGCATGCATTTTATTTTTCCTCATCACTGCCCTGAAAACACACTTAGCTGTGTTGTCTTTGAAGTGTTAAAGCCGCAGTAACTTTAATAAAAATAACTTACATTCGCTGTAACTACGTCCTGACAGTATTACATGAGACAGATGATCAGTGATGACAAAATCAGGTTATTCTGCCTTCTTTTAGTGCTTCTAGTGGCATTTGCAGGATTTCACTTGGCCTGAAGAAAAACAACCAATCAGAGCCGAGCAGTTTCTAGCGCAGCTGTCAATCACTGCTCGTGAATCAAATTAAACTGGCAAATTAGGCAGAGCTGATCAATTATGAATCAAGATTGTGTTACTGTATCTGCGTTTTCTTGTCTTAAATGTTTTCAGAAACGTATTTTAGTGTTTAGCTGTAAAATGAGAAAGTTTGTGACCCGGCCTCCATGTTGAAGTGTACACATTTCTTTTTTTCTTTTACCATCAGAGCAGTTGATAATTTGTGACTGTATTAACGTGCAGATTTTAAACTTGCTTGAGATAGCTAATCTATCCGATGTTGATTTAGTCAACTTTATATTTTTTTGCTTTATTGTCATGGGTTGGGCTAATGGACTTCCTGTTTGTGCGTTAAAGGATGCTCCAGCACCTGACATGTCAGATTCAGCTGCAGAACAGATAGCTGTCTGTCAAATCATTTACGTTGTTGTGAACTTGAAAGCAAGGACAAAGTTCTTTTGCATTTGCATGTGACCTTAATGCAGGTTTGACAAGACAACGAAGGCCATGACATGTTTACTGAGATAGATTTCCAAAACAGCAGTTTCAGGGCTCTGCAACTTGGTTTGCACAATGCCGTGAAATGACCATGTGGCTGCCTTGAAGCAAGAAAGTCAATCACTTCAGGCGTGCTTTAGAAGATGGTCAGCAATAATTTTAAGTGCTTAGTGGGCTAAAAATTCCAAATAACCCAGTACTATATTATTAAGGTAGGGAGTCTAATGGCAATATATCTAATCTCTGATATGAAAAGTTATACTTGATTATTATAAAAGAAATTGACTTTTATCCTAACTAAGTATGCCATGTCCTAAATGAGCGAATGGAACCATTTAACCAATGTTACTTTCAGATAAGATTAGATTTCACAAGAGTCGGACAAATCAGATCATAACCTGAAATCAGTTTAGTTACAATTGTAGCTTTCATACTAAACATCTATTTTCAGGATTTTAACAATGGAAGACAACCACTTGCATGTTCTCCACATACAACACACAGCAGAGCTGGTTAAGTTCAGCAGTGTTCTACACTTTGAGCTAAAGATGGAGGACAAGTATAGTGCAAAGACAAAGGTGATGCCAATAAGATCAGGATGAGCCGAGAGCTCCAGGATTCACAACAGTGGATTTATTTTGTTCTGTTTGGTAGTGCACAAAATGCTGGGTGATTAAACAGTGTTAAGTTGCCAAAATGCTATTTTACTGTAAATGGTCAGTAGACACGAACATCTGACATAATAGGAAAAAAAGGAAAATGTATTATGGTATTGCATTCATGGTATTATTTGTTACACTTAAAAAATAAAATAACATTACATTTAGCAGTGTGTTTGCATTGTGCCTTACTGTCAGTGGAAATGTTGCAAAGCCAGTTATCAACACGACCAATGTTAAAAGACAGACTGGATAGAAAGATCTTTATATACAGTTATTTTTTAAATAGACAATCACTGACATGGAAAGTAACGTCCTCTCACGTCCCTACCCTACGCTTCATTCACCACTATGTTCACCAGCTAGTTTTTAACTTTGTCTGTCAGCCATTTGATGCTGGGCAGTGAGTTTCCCAGAGCTTTTCCTTAAAAAAACAACTGCCTGCCTCTAGGGTTCATGAGAGGAGTGAAAAATAAAGAAAAGAAAAGTAATGGGCAGTTAACCCCCCAAAAAAGAACTGAAAGACATTATAAACACTGTGAAGAACTTACGTAACTGCGTAGTTGGTGATAATTGAGTGATAATTTAATTAAATATTGATTAGTGAAGCTTTAAATATCCTGCTAAGAGAGGGACAAGAAAACTGAAGATGGCGAAGATAATTATCTCATCCCATTTGCAGAATCCCCTGACTTATATTGTGATAAAATATTTCTTTATAATAATAAATAATATATTTTAAGACTTTAGGAATTTTTATTGTAACACTCAAGATGTACAGTCGCATTTCACTCCTGGGCTGAGAGTAAGGCCCATTCCGCCACTGTGAAAATAGATATTGACTATAAAGGGAAGGCGAGACATAAGACTGGTATTTGACCTCCATATATTTACCAAAGTTTTACATCTAGCTAATGCACTTAGGCACTCATATCCCCCATCACTCAGCCTGTCTTTCTCTTTTTATCTCTTTCGCTCCACACATGACTATACTATACTATAAATAGCAGCAGCATTCCCCCAAATCACCTCCCGGGGTAAAAGGAGCGTTAAACCTAAATAACCATGCCTTTGCCTGACAGGCAAAAGGCCAATGTTTCACCTCTAAGCCTGACGCTAATCATGGTGACAATTTTTTGAAAAACTGCACATAGATACTCATAGCAGCTCTGTCATCTCTGACATTTCCCAATTTTCCCTCTTGTTATCTGTAGCCTTCTGTTGACATTCCCATAGCCTCACGTGCGGAGCCAGAAACAGTCGAAGGAGGATCTAAAAATAGAAACAGCACACAGCTCCAATATGAGTGAGCACGTTTTTAATATCTCTTCATTAAATATGCATGAAATTAAGTACTCTAGACACCACTTTTTATTGCGTGACAGGCATTGTTTTTAAATTCATCAACTCGCTGCTCACAGCCTTCCAAATCCGTGTTTTTTCCAGTACAGTATAAATGAATGCTTAACTTATTGACGCATGACTGGTACAGAAACGGATATGATAGAAAGCATGCTGCATACAGTATTGCAATTATTACTTCACAGTGAAGTAAACCCACTGAACATTTTCTCTTGCTTTCACAAATAGAAACACACATGACATGATAGATATATAATTTTATCTTCTAAATGCAGGAAAGGAGGTACAGCGTCTGTGTCTCCAGCTGTCAGACTTACACTTGTAAATCTTTTAATCGTGGTTTAAGTGACTGATTGTCACTCGGTTGCATACTCATCCTACAGGGCAAACACACCGAGGACTCTGAAGGGTGTCAGGGGCCCAAATGTTGACTGCTGCTTTTCTCATTAAACCATCCACATAATTCAAATGTGGTTCACCTCTCATGACCCCACAGACTGGGCAGCATATGCGACAGTACCCTACATGCTGACACAGCCGGCCAAACAACTTTTTGTTTCGTTTCTCCATAAATTTTCTTGTTATGATTTACCTAAAAGATGCGGTAAAACTGCTGCAAATGTTACCAGCAGCTAAAATCCCTTTGCTGAATTGGCTGCAGTGGCAGCCTCTATAATCCGAAGGGACAGGTGTTGCCATGACAACAGCTTGCCCTGAGCTGAGCTGGCAAAGCTTACAAACAAATGATTACATGAGTGAAAAAAGCCTATGTCTGTGCCAAATATGCGCGCAAAGAGCACACAAGGTATCCTGCCTCCTCTGCTGCTCTTGAGCACGATAACGAAGAAAAACGCTTCCAAGTCTTCAAACAGCGCCTCAAACGAGTGAGACGCACAAGGTGGATGCCACACAGTGGGCATAAAATGACCTTGGATCTATCTGGATATAACTTAGGAGCTGTGGACCGACAACGTTTGGTGGTCTCCTCGTAGCTACAGGCCGATGATAAAACTAATGTAGGGCTACTGTATCTTATAAGGGATCACAGCACACGCACACCAAATGCACAGGCAGAACTAAGTGCATCCATACATCCATCCATTCTATCCTGCTTATCCGGGGAACTCACAAAGTGCTTCAAGCAAAGTACCTCTGTTGTTGATGGCTGACACTTTCATTTTCTTTCGATTTCTGACCTCTTCAAATTCCCATCATTTGTTAGTAAGAGCCTATTGAGTATTGAGTGGCTTACTGGGCTGGTGCAATATGTGTACTGGGCTCAAGTTAAAGTTGTCGATTTCATCTGCAGTTAGTCCCGCTGAGGGCTTCGGTATATTCTGCTTTAACAGATAGGGCTTAATTTGAGGTCTTGTCTCACTTTTCCAAATCCCTACTTGTTTATTTGCTCTTTGGTTGATGTCTACTACTCTGCTTGCTAATCTTTAAAGAGGATTAGATCAGAATACTGGGCTTGCAGTTTTTCAGCAAGGTAAAGTCAGTTTATTTCAGTCTTTGCCACATTTTATTTATCTTTTTGTCTTTATTACCACAGCACGTATGGCATATGACAGAGATGCACTCGTCAACATTGGAAAAGGAAGCGTGGGGATTGGATAAAGTGCAGCGAACCTTGAGATTATCACCACCCACGGCACCTTCCAAACACCCAGCCAGACCAGCCAGACCAAACACCACCAAAAGCCCTAGTAGGAGAGGGAGGACAGCCGGGATGGGAGCCAGCCTACTCTTGGCTGATGTCCGGTCGCTGGAAAATAAGATGGATGAAGTAAGACTTCAGGCTAACTCAGCAACGGGAGATTAGTGACTGTTTTGCCCATATCTTGACAGAGACCTGCTTCATCGTGGCATTTAGGATCAAGCTGCAGTTGACTGGCGGACCGCAGGACAGAACCCAGTTCTCCGGTGGGACGAGAGGAGGTGGACTCTGTGTTTACATCAATGATGCTTAGTGCTCAAACAAAATCAAAGTTTATGGACAATGTTTCTCTGATGTCGAATTTGTAATGTCAAGACGCCTGCCATATTACCTGCCCAGAGAATTCACCGGTGTTTTCGTTAGCATAAATGACGGCATGTTAGGACCATTGTTTTATATTTAATTACTGAGGCTTGGGAAGGGGTAATATTCCGAGATGGTGCTTATTATATAAATCTACATCCAGCAGTTGAATATCTTAAGCTTAACATGAAGACTGAAAGCAGGGGAAGCAGCCTGTCTCTGCACAAAGGTAACACAATCCTGAAAGCTCCTCTTAAACTCCCTGGTTAACACATTATATCTTGCTTGATTAATATGAAGTGAACCAAAGCGTAAAAATTTGAACACCATTGGTTATATGCTGTCTTCTGGAAGAGTTAAGTTAACCAGCTAGTACGTTTCATATCCAATGGACAGATATGTCACGATATGTTCTCCTCACATTGCTGTTATAAACTAAGAGTAGGGCACTTCTTCCATTAGCCTGTGTTGTCACCATTGAACTCATTGCATTCATGGTTAGGAAAGAGAACATATTATTTTGTGTCTGCAACAATAAAACACTTTCGGCAAACTAGGGCAAACGGGACACACCATTACTCACGTAATATAGACAGAAAGGTTATAGAGGAGATTCTCTCATAAATCCTGCTGCAGTCTTTTGTTTGTATGATATATTTTAACACCAGAGGGTAGCTTAGACACAAAATGATACAAACTTTTATACTCCTCAGTTATAACAGGAAATTGTATTAAAAAGCGATGTTTTAACCTTAAATATTTACTAATTTTGGTTGAAATTCTGAGACCGTGTAAGATATAGCGCAAAGACAGCCATTTTCAGCTCCTTAGTTCCGTGAATCTCTCAGTTTACACAGTTTGTCTAATTTTGGCATGTAAAAGTCTACTTCATTTATGTTGTGGGTCTTGTTTATTAGGTTTCCCATTACAGACTGCGCAGGCATTAACCTTTCTACTAAAACCAGCTCTCACGTCTGCGCATGTGATAGAGACGCATTAAAGCATTGGAGGCATTATAAATCCTTCTCTGTGGACTATGGCTTATATTCTCACAGAGCTGTCTCATCCAGCAACACTTCAAATTAGCATCTCTGCCCACAGGGCAGTACTAGGAAAACACTGGACTGTCTGTAATGTGGGAGCCAGGAGCTGGCTGACAAAGCCCAGAGGGCCAAAGCAGCCCTTACTGCCTTTGGGCCGAGGTTTTAGAGGGTGAGTGGGAGAGATAGAAAGAGTAGGTGGACCGTTTCATCCCTGTGAAGAAAGAGAGAAAGCAGGGTGCTCTCCCAAATAGTTCTGGAGGGCGGTGGTCACGATTAAAGAACAGCAGAGTTGAGTTGATTACTTAATGTGAGAAAAAGCACACCTAAGTACCCGAACAGCCATTCAAACCCACACATTCGCTCCCAGGCATGTCTGTGTAGGCTACTCAGAATGGATTTGAGGTTGCATGAGAGAAAGTAAAATTACCACAAAAGCCAATCACATCCATTGAACATGCAAGAGGTCATTTCAATTATTCAACAAGGCCAGCTTTCTAATTATGCATGTGCCCAAGAGCATAATCAATTATGAACATGAATTATTCATAATATTTAGAGCATCAGAGCAGAAGAATTTGTCTTTGGGGATTTCTAATGTTTCTTTTTTTCAGACAGTTCCATTAAGTTACTATTAAATAGTAAACTAATCAACAATGTATGGACAATAATGCTTAATATAACAATTCACATACATTCATCAATGGTTTTGGCCTGTAAAGCCAGCAGCGTTTACTAACAGTCAGTGAAAGATGTCAAACCAGTATCAACCCACGGGGTAAAATATTAAAATCTCAAGGTTTCGCTACAATTTTTTTGGGGAGCTTTCAACTGTATATAACTGATTTCTTTAGTGAATAAAGCTTACTGGATTTATATGGGGCTGCACGGTGGTGTAGTGGCTAGCACTGTCACCTCACAGCAAGAGGGGTCTGGGTTCGTCTCCTGGTCTGGGCGGTCCTTCTGTGTGGAGTTTTCATGTTCTCCCCGTGGCAGCGTGGGTTTTCTCTGGCTTCCTCCCACAGTCCAAAGACATGCAGCTCAGGTTAATTGGACTCTAAATTCCCTGTAGGTGTGAATGGGTGTCTGTCTCTATATGTCTGCCCTGCGATGAACTGGCGACCTGTCCAGGGTGTACCCTGCCTTCGCCCGATGTAAGCTGGGATCGGCTCCAGCGCCCCGCGACCCTAAAAAGGATAAGCGGTTCGGATAATGGATGGATGGATGGATTTATATGGCCTCCTTGATCTTCCACAGGTTATCTATATTGCCTTTTGGACTTTGACACTTTCGCCGTCAATGTTGCAAACAACAATATAACACTCACTGTTATGATCAAAGTTGCATACTTACTCTGGGTCAGTGATTCCCAACCCGAGGTCCCACCCGGTCCCTGATGAAAGGGTACTTGGCCCATCTGATAAGGCTGTGGGGGTATGTTGGACAAAAAGCAATTGGGAACCACTGCTGTAGGTTATGTGAAAGACCGCAGAGTCTGTATTGTATCTGTGTTGTGTGTATAGTGTGTGTGTGCATGTAGGTGTGGTGCTGTCTGTAGTACTGAAAAAGAGCGGAGGAGATCAAGACAGATGAACAGAACACATCACTTAGTTTGGTTTCTTCGCCTGCTCGCTTTCCTTTGTTAAAAAGAGACACAGAGAGAGAGCGCTGCAAGCTCTTAAACAGCTGTTCCTACGCGTCTCCTGCTGCTGATTTAGACAGAGGATTGTTCATAAGTTGAAAAAATATTTACCGCTCTGCTAGTGCTCTGAACCTATTCTTTGATTTTGAAAGAGTAGCCTTGTGTTGTTATTGATATTTACCCATTTCTGAAAGTCTTTCACAGTTAAATGGTTAAATATGTGGAAAAAATATGTTCCCTTAAAATTTTTAACAAACCCCCCCAAAGTCAATTCATCTTGGCGCATGGACTGGGTGTCGGAAAGAGTGTACTGTAATATTACTTAATACTCATACATCAGTAATGTAGGCCAATGTATATGTCCCCCACCCTCTTGGCATGCTTTGAGATAATTTCCCCTCCCCGTTAGATACGGTCCATGGACCACGTGATGACACTTGAGCAAGTTCCATTTGTTAAAGAAGGCCATGAGATATAGTCAAAAGCTCGAGAAAATGATGAACCTCCATGCTTAAAGGTCCATTGTGATGTTTCTCCATCAACACAGACAAATGAGTGGCTGTGAGTAACTGTAATATGTAGTTGGATTTAAATGGGCTTTACATATGCAAGCAGGGAAACCTGTTGTTGTTAACACTGCATTGTGCCCTTCATTGACATTAACATGCTAAGTCTATTAGTGCAAATGGTGGAACAGCTGTATCCTCAGGCACCACCAAGGGCCAATATGGTCTGACTGCATTTTTTGGTTGGACTTTCTTACAAAAATAACATAATTATGAATTCTAAATTCCATCCAATATCTGACATGAATCTAAGAAAGCCTGTGTTTTCTCCCCAACTAAGGAGCCTTCCATTTTAATCTTCCCATTTCTATTTTTGGATCTGTTCTGTGTTGTCCAGCATAGCCTTTCCTTCCAGAGGCTCGTTACTTAGAGCTGGTGGGATATGGGCATATGTGTCCCTGTTTGTTTCCGATGTATTTTCAGAGAGGTTAATGTGTGCCGACATCACATAAATGTCCTCTCATCCAACTGAGAATATGCCAACCATGCAGCAAGCAAGCCAACTGCACACACGCACAAACACTCACACTCTATCACTCTGTCCCAACCTCCCATCAGAGATGATCTTTCTTCTTTCAATACACTGTGATCCCATCTCCCTCTTTGTGGCCATCTGTAAATAACCAGGCTGTCTTGCTTGATTACTCTAACAAGTTTTTGTGACAATATACACTGTATCAGTAAGTCTGAAAGAATGCAGTGAGTTTTCCAGGTCTTGCATTCAGTAGTGTTGGAGTACTTTCTAGCCATTTAGTACTTTACTCTAAATACTATTAAAAAAGTAGAATTGGAATTTTAAAGTGGAAGTGCCCCGCTTTAAACCACCAAACTCTGTTTGTAGGTTTGGGGAAATACTACCTCATCTTTGAACAAAACATTGTACAAAGTTTTTTGTAGCTTCAGAGGGAGAGAGAAGTATTCTAACGTCAGGTGGGACTGAAGAAAATACGATTAAAAATTGAAAAAATCTGCGAATGTGAGGTTACCAGACCTCTACACCCATTCCTCATTTCTGCCTTGAGGCCAGTAGCTCAAGGCTACATTAGCTGCTACTGGTATAACACACCTGAAATCTTCAACCAAAAACCAACGCAAATGAAAGCTGATACCGCATGGGAGCCATGAGGTATGAAGAAGATAAATAATGTGTGCCAGCTATTGAGCCTTTCAGCAAGTGCAGACCAGATTTTACTGCGCATATGTTGTTCTCCAATAATATGAAGCGATTTGACTTAGTGACTTCTCCTCTTGTTAGCCTTCTTGACAAATCCTCAGCAGTCAAGTGGCATTTTTGGTAAAGTTGGTGCCATGTTTTGAAAAGAAAGAGGAAGTTCTTTAACCCTGTGCAGTCTTAATATTCTTTATACTCCCCTTGTCCTCAGGGTAAAAAAATACTCCCTTTTACTAAACCCCTCAAATAAAACAGCTTAAATTAAATGTAAACCCTAAATCTATTTTGTGTGATGAAACAATGCAAAATAGAGTCATCACAAACTTTGTGAATATCTGTGTTTTCCCTCTTGACAGTTTAGAAAAACTCAATGGAAACAATAACAGTCTTGAACTTTTATATATACTGTTCCTTGAGGAATTTAACTACTAAATACTAGTCTTCTCCTATTTTTTAACCATTGCCCCCACCCACAAGGTGTATCAACATAAAAAAATAACAATAAATTAAGATAATTACAAAACAAAAGCATGAAAAACATCAATCAATCAACTCCAATTAGCACATGTAGGACAGTATGCAAGTCTGTGTATATGGTTTTAAATATGAAATTCTCACATGTGCAGCACACAGCATTTGTTTTACAGTCCTTTACAGACATCTGGCAACTTTCGGGCGACTGTGCCTTAGTGGTGACCAGGGTTGTCCATCAATCAGAGGATCGGCAGTTCGATCCCCGGCTCCGCTAGCCCATGTCGATGTGTCCTTGGGAAAGACACTTAACCCCAGATTGTTCCCATAGCTGTGCCTACGGTGTATGAATATTAGTTACTCCTGATGGGCAGGTGGCACCTTAGACACTCCCATCAGTGTGTGAATGTGTGAATGGGTGAATGATGTCATGTAGTGTTAAAGCTCTTTGAGTGGTCGGAAGAGCGCCATACAAGTACAGGACCATTTACATCTGAAAGAAATTTTGGGTTGGTAGAATTGGGGTTATTGCCATCTTGTGTGAAATAATTTTTAGCCAACCTTCAGAATGAAGAAAACCAGGGAATAAGAGGTGATGCAACTTTGCCCCTTGAATGAAGGTTTACTGTATTAACATTGCTTGGGTGGCTTTAAATATACATGTCTGTAATGTTAAATAATGTACTCCAGTTGGGTTTGAACTCATGATCTGATGAAGTACAAGCACTAACAACTGAGCTAACATGTTCAAATAAGTCTCACAAAAAATAAGACATTTGGTGAATGAATCAGTGTCGGATGAAAATATGTGAATAAAGTTATATAAGAGAGTGAGAAAGTGTATTTTCTAAGGAAAATTGCATGTGATTGCTGATAGCAAAATGTTATGACTTGATCAGCCCTTAAAGGAACATTTTCTCAGGTCAGAGCTGCAAAAACATAGCTCCTGTTTTCTGAATATTTGGGGCATGGAAAAAATGTACAGCACAAGGTATTCAAAAGTAATAAACAACATGAAAAAGTTTTGTGAGGGGCATTCAGACAGAGTTGTTTGTCTCAGCCTGAGGCACAGCTGCAAAGAGACGGAGACGAATAAATGTGACTGCAGTCTAGAATTATTGTGTTCTTTCCGTTTTTCGACAGTTTCAAGTATGGATCATAAAGGGTACATAGTGCGAGGAGAACATCACCTCGCAATACAGGCAGGGAACAAACTTTTCTATAAACTCTGTCAAAAGATGAGTGTGTGTTGAAGTTGCATGCCGGTTCAAGAGAAGAGAGATGTATAGACATTGTGTCGAAAACAGAGTTCTAGTCTGCACAATGAAAAGGTTATATTTATTATACTGGAAAGCCTACATTTCTGTAGGTGAAAATTGTGATGTCTCCCAGAATAACCCTGTTGATATGATCTATAATATCAAATTAGATCACCCTGTGTCTCACACTATCACACTCAAATACTTGTACAAACCACTGGACCACTTTGTTAAAAGTCTACTTACATCTGCTCACTAGTTCTCTTGACTGAAAGTGTACTTGCTCCCTTGACAGCAGTGGTAATCTACTGCCATTCAGTATGGAAGGAGCCATGACCATTTCCACCATACTAGACCGGCTCAAATACTGAATCAGAGTGCTTCTTCCACATACGATGGCTGGAAAAGTGGGCTCTGTCAGACCGGTCTTAATCACAATGACATTTATGTCATTTAGCTGGGTTTTCATAAAATTTTCCTAACATTTTTAAGCAAACTTTTGAAATGTGGCCGGCTGCTCATGGAGCACCAGTAAAATACAAGTCAAGTCAATTCCGGGTACTTGCGGTCAGAAACACTGATGAAATACATGTCAAGGATACCCACATACAGACAGACAACAATTCCTTGCTTTGTCGTTTGATTTGAATGGGCAAATTGTAATTTTCATTTCAGTTAGTATTAGCTATTTTTAATGCTGTACAAGACATTATGGGAATATCCAAGAAGACGCCAAAAGCAGAAACAGCTGATCAGTCATGTGAGTTAAATTTTCCCAAAGTCAGAACTTATTCTGAAAAGGCGTTTCTATATTCCATTTAGTACATCAACCCTTTTTCCACAAAGGCAAAAAAAAAACTAATGATTATAAAAACATTTTGGGTCAATTGTGTAGTTTTATTACATTTTGCAGTTACCACACAGCTTTTCCAATGAGATACTTTGAAATGCACATAAAAATATGTGAATGGAAACACGTCTACTGTCCTCAACTGTGACCTTTTTAAACCACTTAACAAAGTAGAAGTTATTGCACAAAACGTACGGTATATTACTTTGTGTATTTCACAGACATAGACAAACAGATTATGCATACATAAGATAGCACACTGACCTCTGGAGTGACACCATTCACAGAGGGATATAATGAGAGCCACCTGGAAAAAAAGGAAGAGCAGTTCTCAACCAAGCAAGAGAAGACATGTCCTGTACAACACAGATCATGAAACCCATGTTACCCTCAGAGCAGCACACCACATAGCCCAACAGGGTTCGGAACTCAGTTTTAGGCCCATTCAGAACGTTACATCAAGCTCCATGAGCAGAACAATCAAACTCAAAAGAAATTCCATCAGCCACCTGCAGCAGGAGGTTCATCTCCACGGTACCGCAACATCAATGCACGATTATCTACTGTTTAATGTAAAACCTCTCTTTTGCATTCTTGGGGTGTTTGCCCTTGAAGATATCTGTATAGTGGTGGTACATTTTCTGTAAATTCAAACATGCACTAGACCAGATCCTATTACATACAGTACAATAGAGCACAATAAAAATTCAAATAAATCCATCTTATAACACCAAAATATTTGCATATCATTGAATGTGCTACTTTGTGGTCTTTATTTCACAACCCAAGTTGTTCAGAAAGTGCTTCATGTTGGCATGTATCCTTTCAGCTAAAGTGACAAAAATTTAAGCCCCTATTATATGCGGGGATTTAGTCGCTGACTGGTTATTATAGTAGGCGGTTTTGGTGCATTAACATTCACAAGATTTAGAAGACAGACTTTTTAAGAGTTTGACAAGTGAAGCTAGGTCAAATGTCATCATGCTTTGCAAACGTTAAACCGCAAAAGCTGCAAAGACTTTCAATTCACATTCACAGATGAGCTCTTTAAGGCCTATTATTTCCATTAAGATCAGTGTCGGGTAATAGAGTGACCGGGGGAGAGCAGAAACAGTGATATGAGCTCCAACAAGAGGACAGATAACCGGCTGGCAGTTTGAGTAGCAGATATAGCAGCAATAAGATGGTGAAGTATTTAAAGTCTTGTCACAAACCCCTGTAACACATCATATCCAGCCAAGTTGGTGACTTTGGATTTGGCAGCCACACTGGTAGTCTGCCCCCTTGAGAAATGCTCTTGTTCAGCATGTGACCCTGGCTGGGGTACAACGTCTTTTAGTTTTGTCATCCTTGACTTCTTTCTTGGCTGTGTGACTATGTGAGTTTCCTTAATTTTCCTGTGATTGATAGTAGAAGACGTTCATGCGCCATGTGGTCCCAACGGTGACTGTCTGGAGGTTACTCAACAGTAGAGTAGTAATTGCGGACAGTCCTTCGGGAGCACAGGGACGTCTTCCGGTGGCCTGAGGGTCGTTTTGGCAACTTGACCAGCGACAATAAAGCGAGCAGGAATAAGTTGACGGACTTCTCAGAATCCACGCATCAGGCTCGTGGACGTGGGCCAAAGTTCCTGTTTGCCAGCCACAATTCTCAATCTGTGAGGCATGATTGGTTGACGGCCATGCACACAGCAGCTGTCCACCTGCTTCTCCACCGGTAACATTTTAGGTTGTTGGGTAACAAGTGGAGCAGAGTGGGAGAGACATAAACATATTTTTTTTTACCTTTGAAATCATACTTAGTTATGCAGTTAAAGTTAAATTGAATTGACTCAGTTTATAGGTGGAAACGTTTCCATTTTTGTCAAATATACAATTGAAAACAACACCGATAGTAATTATAATAATGTAAAACAATTGTGATTAAACTTCAAAATGTTTGACTATAAAAATATGTACATATTTTATGAAGTGTTAATCTGATATAGTTGTTAAGGATGCTATTTAAATCACGCATCATGATCACGCATCGGCTCGTCTTCGTTTTGATTTGATCGTCTGATTTTTCAAAATAAGGCAGGACAGAAAGACAGGTAAAGAATGTGGTTGTTGAGTTATGTACAGTATGAATGTGTGTAAGTAAGACGTCCACAAAGAGAGACACACTACGTCATAGAGGATGTAGTCTCCTTCAGCCAGCCCAGTTAACACTATTAATGGCTTCCCAGCATGTCCAAAAGCTGTCTTGCTCCCTCATTAGGAGAAAGTGTCACTGCCTGGACCTTTGCTAAAAGGGACCCTGGCTGTGAACTGAAACATAGCAGACCACGATCCCCTTCCCACCCCTGAGCGTTTCCCTCGACTCCCTTTCTTTCTTTGTCTTTAAACCCATCCATCATTGCTTTTCCTGTTTTATCCAGGACCGGAGGAGGACTTCTTAATTAGTGCAGTCATTAAAAGTAAAAAATCGGACAAAGACGCTGTGGAGGCATGCGCTAATTCACATTCAGACTCCATCAACCCTCCATCGAAGGGATGGATTGGATGGTCTGAAAATGCCACTTTATAATGAAAAGAGCTAAAAATAAATGGCCACTCAATTTTAACACAGTCATTCATTTATTTGAAAAACCATCAAGACTTCCTTAATTGTCTTCCACATGTCAATGCACTTGTACGGTATCCGTCTGTTTAATGTGGGGTCTGCGGACAAGTGGGACGAGATGAAATGGCGGTAAAATGGTGTCAGTATTACTGATGCAATCAAACAAACTTGCATATTCACAACTTTTACTTTAAATGAAATAAAAGCTAAAAATGCAACTTCCAAAAATACTCAGATTTCATACGTTTGATATGATCTATGATACGTCAATACTGGGAGGCGTCTTTACAGAAGCGGTCCATCTACTGTACATAACTCATTATAAGAATGATATATGAAGCATGATGAATTTCTTCTGCGGGTGCATGAATCCCCGACAGGTGAGTTAAGTGACAGTTTGACCCCCGTCAGGGGTTAAGGTTAGGGATAAGGGCTGGTTCAGGTTTATGTTGCATTCACATGAATCAGGCAGACAGCAGACGGACAACACCATCTGGACGGCACGGAAAAAAACAAAACAAACAGGAAGCACTGCAAAACAATACACACATGATGCTGTGGTAATGGAATAAAATATATTAAATGAAATTATTTTGTGGCCTCTATTTTACAAAATTCTGAATGCATATAGCTTATTAAAAAAAAGCAGCTTTTGCTCTTTCTTTTGCAAACTTAAACAACTTTCTCCCTGTGTGAGGGAGCCACGTAATATCTGATTGTAAATTCCGTGGGGACAGCATAAAGTTTAGACATTTTTAACTTTGGACTGCAACGCAGTCGACTGTTACCGTTGCCCCAATATTCTTTGCCAGCTCCACATAATTTGACCATCCTGCTCTCATCCACTAACATGATATCTGGATTGCCGACTACTGTTTGCCTGCGGCCATGTGAATTAAGCATTAGGTAGGGAGAAAAACACATTGGCTGGGAAACAGTATCCGACACAAACACCTGGACCGTTAAACAGACTATGGGGTCTGTTTCCAGACCTCATCATCCGCATGGCAACCTAGCTGTCAGAACAAGACTCCAAGAGGTCGCTGTGCCCAACTGTCATTTTGTCAGGACATTCAGTTACAGTACATAGTTCCTCCTAAATCCACAAATGATTTTTTTTTTTGTGTATGAGTAAAACAAACAACAAAAACGAACCTAATCGATAGATGTACAGAGACCAGAGGGACATGCAGAGAGTCTGGAGAGAAATAACAAAGAACTGGTGAGTACTGAGATCAGTCAGAGGCTGAGCTGCCACACAATGACTCTCAGACACACTCTGTTTCTAACATACTAATAACAGTCCAGTAGTCAAACTTGCATGACTAATGCAAAACAAACGGTTTATTTTTGCTGATAGGTGTATGTTTAACTTTGGAGAAAGCCAGGCTCAAACTCCGCTACAAAAAAGGGAAATCATCCGAGATAATACACATGAACATGTCATTTCTTTTTAATTTCATGTACAGTTTTACTCTAGATCAACAGAGATTTTGTGCGTGTGTGTAGTTCCTTATATCTAAATAGCTGATTTAATTCTGGCTTATTGACCCTCTTATGATCTAATAGCCATTGTCATTGACTTTTTGGCTACAGGGTGATAATGACCTTCACTGTTCAGTTGGCTTTCAAGCCCTGTACTGGCACTAGATCTGTATAATATTAATATTCTGAACAAATAATAGCCTTAAAAAAGGAATGCCCTATTTCAGTTACTGAACAAGCACAAATGAAACATGCAACATAAGACTGCTGTCTTTGTTGAAGCCGATACAGTGATATTGTTGCTTGCCTAAAAGGTCAACTCATAATAAGCAATCAATGGGTTATCTTTAGTTTATTATAGTTCTTGGGTAATAAGATTGTTTTATGCATACTATATAGAAACCTTTGTATAATATTGCAATTAATGTAGACATCTTAAGCAGTTAATTTTTTAACGTTGCTGGGTTTATGGTCCATGTTTCTCACCAAAATGCATTTTTTATTTATTTGTTTATTGATAGGAGATGGTACACATTCATTAATATTGATGTTTAACAGCAACAGTGTTCCCACCAGTTCCAGTCACCTGATTCTCTCACCTATCCTCGCCTATTCCCTTAATATGTCTCCTACTGCCCTGCAAAGGCCGAGTGCAGTAACTTGTGAAGTTGAGAAAAAAAAAGAAAAGAAAAATAAAGGTTTTCTAGCTTGATGGAAAACCATGAGACAGAAAGGCTTTCCTTTTATGTAATTTGAATCTGATTATTTTACACAAATAATTGCCATAGACTCATGATGTGAACCACGTGTGTTCACTGTGGTTTGTGTATCCTTTCATTTATCAGTAGTATTCACTGCGTGAGTGCTTTTTAGAAGTTTTATGGCCTTTATTTGAGACCCTCTCAGTTGATGATCACTGACCTCTTTAATAAGAGCAACTGTAGGCTACTATGTCATTCATTGACTTGCAGTGCGGTAAGACTGTGTCAGCTCCATCCAACCGTCACATAAACATACTCCTGGGTGCACCCAACAAACAAAACCTAGCCAGGCGGCAAGGCCTGCCTGCACTCAGCTGAACTTACACTTTAGGTACATTCAACAGTCAACAACAGAATACAAAGGCTTTGAAAGAAAACCTGCATTTGATTGTGTTTCTCATTTTAGCACATGATAGACATTTGGGACTGCAAAGGGTACCCAACTTGTGCAAAAAAAAAAGCATTTCTGCATTTTCTGGTTGCCTTTGGTGGAAATGGAGCTGAAATGGAACAGTCGCCGTCGACCCAATACGATGTATTCGGTCAAGAAATGGGGACTTGTGAGAATCTAGCCTGTGAATTTGGGAAACAGCCTGGGCACATATGGAATTTCAAAGGAACCTGCTAGTCTTGTAATTATTTAATGTATTATCCACGTAAACAGGAGAACTCCAAACATTAATTCATCTCAGCAAATTCATTTGACATTGAATTGAACTTCAGTGAGACAAAAAGATAATTTGTTTTTGCCTCATCACCAGGCTGTTATGTGAGTTTCAGTTTTCATGTTGTACCATCACGTTCTCTTAACCGTCTGGCATAAACATCTGATTGTAATTGCACACTGCTGAAACCATGGGTCTCTATTATCTTTTCTTTACCTCACGCAATTACACACACACACACACACACACACACACAAAGATGTACATGGAATTACATGTGACCTAGATAACTTTTCAAGCTTATACTTTTCTCAGGCTTTTAAAAATAGCTGCTAACATTAAATGAAATATGATTGCCCTTCGAAGTAAATAATGCAATGAGTGATTAAAGACATAGCCATCTAGACTACCACGCTGTTCGTACATTCACAGCTCTAAAAAATGATTAATTTCCATTTGCTCCACTGATGTTAGGTTTTTAATGCGCTGAATCTCCAAAAAATTGTTTTGATTGCTATCCAGAATATTTTCCATCCTGTTGAACTAGTTTAGCATAACAGTAAATGATTCACCCACTTTAAAAGTGAAACAAAACGACTTATTTTTAAGATTTTATGCATGATAGGAGAAGCTGCAGACATGAGGCCGCTCCCTTCGTTAAATATCAACGCAACACATAAGGTAAAAGTAATCACACACACCTGATGAGTATATATATTCAGCTCACAGTAAAATGTGCAATTTAACTCGTCTAGTCCACCCAAAACCACCAGGGCAGTCAGATTGAGAGGACGGGTCTCTGGACTATCGCAGGACTGACAGCTAGAGACAGACAACCATTCATGCTCACATTCACACCAATGGGCAATTTGGAGTCATCAATTAACTTAAGCTGCATGTCTTTGGACTGGGAGAGGAAGCCGGAGGGAACCCACGCTGACACATACAAACTCCACACAGGGCCCAGCAGCCCGGGAATTGAACCCTCTTGCTGTGAGGCACCACACCACCGTGAAGCCCCTTTACTGTTAATTAATAAGGGAATTTCTTTGCTGTATCCCACCTCAGTCTTCGTCTTTCTCTTTGGTTGTGTGGGTTGATTGGCACTGAAGATAGTCTGGTGTAGTGGTGAAGTACAGCGCCTCCAGAATCCTGTAGAATCAGAGTTCAGAGGAGTCTCAAACACACACACACACACACGCACACGCACACGCACACGCACAAAAACTTGCTCCTGCCTGATTTTGTTCACTTTCCAGGTGAGGCGCAGTTCAGAGACATTTCTTTATGTTATAACACCTATGCTTTCACATATGCTCTGACAAGTAAGTTGAGTTAAAAGGCTTTGATATACAGTATGTATCTGTGTGTGTGTGTGTGTGTGTGTGTGTGTGTGTGTGTGTGAGAGAGAGCTACACACCAGGTCAGTGTTTCATGGCAGATAATGATATCTTCTGCAAATCTGATTTTTAAATAAAATCTAATTATCTCACAAAGTAAAAGTAGTATCACACTAATTAGGACACATACATCTCACCTCAATCTATTATGATATCGGCCTCGCACTCCCCTGGCAAGTGTTCCTTGAGTGCACCAAAGGAGGCTGCGTGGCTCACCTCATCAGAGGCACATGCACTCATGACTGGAGCATCGAGTTCCTATCCAATGAAACCGTGTCCACAGGTACTGCACAGGATGTTTGAAATCTCAAAGTAATAAAGTATGAGGGCTAGAAAGAATGTCAGTGTTGTCTGAGAGCCAACTGAAACCCAGCTCCTCAAACATGAGTCATCTTCGTACCTCTCCTGGCAGTATCCTCGGTTGAAATAAGCCATGTCTCACGCACAGTATTGTACATAACATGATTAAAAAAGAGATGATGCTAGCTTAATGTCAACTGCTGCTCCGCTAATATAGCTCCAATTTGAAACCTATTCTCTCTCTCTCAAAGTAATTTTCCTACAGTACCTAATCTCCTCTGATATCCCTGCATAGGCGTAGTATATTTCTCATTCTGAACTCCCAAATGCCACTGTCGCTCTTGAGTCATAATGAAATCATAGGGAAATGTAAATGTGTCATCAAGAGGTGAAATTGTCTACCATTGGTCCGTAGATGACAAATGTCATGTTCCTTTCTACTCCTGATAAGAGAAAGATATCACTGCGTGAAACTGTTTCTTTATTAGGTCAGAGCAAGTGACGTAGTACAGCGAGCGACGTGCAGTTCTGTATATCGAGTGACCCTTATTGGAAGTTACGTAGTATGAACATTACAAAGCCTGTGGCTTTATTGGCATTTACTCTGTCTAAACTCTGACATCCACAGGCGGCAGTGTCTTGGGCTTTAATTGGATATTTTTCTCCTCACAAAAAGTTCCTGTTGGCATGAAAGTATCTTGTGAAAACAGAATTTGTTTCTCTTTATATGTAAAGATATAATCATTAAAATGAAAAAAAAAAAAAAAGCTTTTTCTTTTTTCACATGGTGGCATTAATAAATTGTCATGAATATGAGACTTCAATTTTCTATATTGTTTTGAATGAGAATCCATGATATCTTTCAATTTAAGCTTTTAATCAGATTTCATGGGCTGAACAGAGAGCTTGCTCTTCCAAACCACTTTAATCATTGATAAAACACAAGGCCATTGGAGACAGGAAAGAAAACTGAGCATCTTTATTATTGCCCTGTGTGTTAGTGGCCATTCTAAAAGCAAACAATACAGACTTTAACTTAATACAAGCTGCAACAGGGAACCATTAGAGAGTATACGGAGTGAGCTGTCTTTGCTAGTTGTTTTTTTTTTTGATGAGAAAGACGGTAGGGTCTTCCAGCGGGAAGGATGGATAGAACTGGATTTTATCCAGTGGTGGAAGTGAAAAACAAGTGCTTGTACTCCCCTTAATCACATGTTCACATCACATCACAGCAAAGCGTGGGTTCTCTCCTAGTTCTTCTGCTTCCTCCTGGACAATGGTTGTCTTCTCTGGCGACCTGTCCAGGGTGTACCCTGCCTTCGCCCAATGTCAGCTGGGATCCGCTCCAGCCCCGACCCTGACCAGGAAAAGTGGTTAAAGATGATGTATGAATAACGATAAGCCTGTGGGATTCAGGCGCCATGTTATGAAGAGGCAACATTCTCCTGCCACTTTACCTGCCACGTGTTATAGAGCAAGACTAAATAGGAATGATAACCCTAGACATTTGCTGATGATTATGAATGAAAGTAGTGAAGGAAAAGAGGATTGCACATGTATCTCCATTATGGAAAAAATACTAAAAAGGTGCGAAATGCTAGAATGTAGAAATAAACTGAATAGCTCTGGTCAACTGTATCGTATACATTCTGAAATCTTTATTATGATACAAAAAAAAGAGCATCTTCAGCGTGCAAGTAACTCTTTTTTTTTCTTTTCTGTCTGCATTTTTCTCTCAATGGGAAATAAGTAGGTAAAAGGTATGTGAAAACAACTTCTATTATTGGATAAAATCTGGAGAAAGTAAGAAAAAGTCTGCGAGAGAGAATAACTGAAGGAGGCAGCAAGCGAAGCTTCTGCTCTTGGCAGAATAATGAAATAAATATACTGTAGAGTAGCAGAAAGGAGTGGAAATGGGTTCCTATCATTTCTTAAAGAAGACACACTTCTGACAAGTGGCTCATTGACATGCTGCTGGATATCCTGAAAACATTGCATTCAATTTAGCACACAAGTAGAGGTTAGTGTGGAAGTGCAGGATTAAAATGCCCAGAAATGTTTTGTTGAACTGTTACTGCTGATGGTTACCTCTTCTTAACGCACATCTTTGACATATACCTCATATGTAACGCCACTGGTGGTGAGTTCTTTATGATCTCTCTGCTGTCTTTCTCTGAGTGTTTTCCTTTACCAGGCTGCAACAGCTCTGGGGACCTTTCATGGGGCCCAGGTGGCAGCACTGAATCCTCTGTGGATTATGTCTCTGTGAGGGGAAAATGGGAGGACAGACCGACATTATCCAGAATCTTCACAATTCATTTTACAGACATCTTTAATTGGGACTCAAAGCCGGCCAAAACAAACATCAAAGACACAGCCGCACCTTCCACATGTAAGGAGTGAATTAAATGTATACGGGTCTATTATGTGTTTGTTGGATTTTCTTCTTCTTCTTCTTCTTCTTCTTTTCTTTTTTGGTTAAAAAAGCTGCACCAATCAATATTTTTTACATTAATAATAGATCCAATCACTGTGTGTAATGTAAAAGTTGCTGCTTGCAGTGACCGCAGAATACTGCAGATTCTGATCAGAAAAATAAACCCATACTCAAATAAATAAATAGAGTACACCCTGAAAACAACCTTTTTTTTTACATCCTGTATCCATCAAGCTTTGTTCAAGTGCAGGGCGTTCAAAAGTTGAAAGTAAAAATAACAAAGGGTCAGTTCAAATAATGTTACAAATAAGGGGCTCAGGTTTGAAAATCAAGATTCATTGATTCACCGCTGTTCAGTAAAAAAAAAAGAGGCGACAATAAAAAAAGAGGCATAAAAAGTAATTTTTTATAACATCCAATGGCCTTCTTCATACGGGACTTGCTCAGATGTCATTAGGTGGCCTCAGTACATAACTTTAGACATGTGATAAGAGGTGAGACTGCACCAGGGGTGATCATCCCCTGTGGCCAGCAAGCAAAACTTGAGTTTAAAATATGTCGAGAGTGATTCAAGAAGCTGATACGAACACACTTTCCCACTCACTCTTGTGTATCGCAGTAATGAAGAGTGCATTTCCGTTTCTATTTCTAATTCTTGAGATATCTGCCGCTGAGACTTTTGCCACCTTCTAAAGACAATGAAGCGCAAATGAATTTTGCTCGTGGCACTCAAAGAAGTGAAAATTATGTGTGAAAAGTTCAACAGGAAACCTGCCACTTTGGAAACAATGCCATGGTTACTCAGACCTCGCATCAACTGTTTTGGTTGAGAGCTTAAATATGACAGCGAGAAAGACATGTAGAGCGGAGGGTTCTCAACCTTTAGTAACTTCAGGCTTACTTCTGATTGTTAAAACCAAATAAATTACAAAAAAAGAGAAAAAATGAACGTGGAATATATGTGTTATTCCACTGTCAGCTGTAATGACCAAAACAAATATTCTGCTTACCATCACCAATCAGTGCTGGCCATTATTAATGGAAACTGAAGGGTCATATTTCCTCACGCTTTTGGAGCTTTTACTTTACTTCCGAGAGAACGCCAGCTAGTTAGCTTCCAGTGTCAAAACGCGCATAGCACATCATTTAGGAACAGGGGAAAAATAAAACGCTCTGGCTTGTTTGTATTTCTTTAAACCACTAACAATTTGGTGGCGCTAAGCCCAGGATGCGGAAGGGGAGGAGAATGCCAGCTGAAATAAATACCCAGTCTACATCAGATGAGTCAGACTTACTAATGATGTGTCATGATTGGCTTAGTGATGTTCAAACGTAACTGGTCATTGAAATTCATCAATAATCTTTTGTTTATGTGAATTCTTGAGCACATTTAGATATATAAAATTACAAAAAAAATGAATTACAAAAACAAATATTTCTTTAATTTAAATCAAACCATTTGGCAGTACCTCCGCGGCCCACTAGATGAGGCTCACCAGTGGTTGAGGATAGCTGATAAAGAACATGTGTTTTGTGTTTTTGTGTGTGTGTGTGTGTGTGTGTGTGTGTGTGTGTGTTTAGTTTTTTATATAGATCAACAGTATAACTCCAGGAGAGACATTTACATGGCTGAGAGTCTAGTGAATAAATATTGTATTGACGTGTCCAGTGTCCAATGCAACTGCATTTTTCAAGAAATGGGGATCTTTCCAGTCAAAATTTCACAAATTGCAGAGCTTTGCGTGGGCTTTGTTGTGTTCAGCTTTTCGAAGGATATGCTCTCCTAGTACTTTGATCTATGTGTACGTTCTTTGCCATACTAAGGGACACATTCTATTGTTTTTTTTCTTGATATTGAATTGGTTATGGAAGATGGCCCTAAATTAGTGTGACTGGTCATGTAACACCTGACTTTTTTCTTCTTTATTGTTGTACATCCTGGGCTTTAAAAATCTTTGGGCCCAGATTACAGTATAACTCTGTTTCGGGGCAGTGTAAATCCCTGGGATTTTTACATTTGCTCATCCACAACCCATTCCGTCCTTTTCTACCACACACAGCTCTTGGGATTAAACAGAAGGGGGCAGGGAGTCTGCTGGGAGCTGGCTCTTTCAGCTTTTCGCTTTGAGGATGATGGTCAGCGGGCGTTATGTAAGCCAAGTGGATTTCAAATGCGTAGTTGAGCCGTTCTCCCCTGTGATGCCTGATGCCTTTGTCTGTGTGTTCCACGAACCGGGTTGCCCACACAATGCAACACACAACAACAATGATGTACAGTAGGCTATATAGACCCTGCCTCCTACGCACTGCAGAAGGACACTAGTGCCTTCCAACTTATATATATGTTCACTTTGAAATGTGTGTGTAGAGAGAACCTTATAGCTTCAGTGTTGAACTACAGCATGTGCATAGCATATGTATGTGACTGACAGTACAGGGGGGAAATGCCTGACATCATATTTAGAGATGTTCCGATGTCATTTTTTGCCTCCTGATTCCAATTCCAATTGCCAAAACTTGATACTAAGGTGTATCCTCAAAACAGGTTACAGTTTTGACAATACACCTCGCAACTCTCATCATATTCATAATTTTAAATCTGGAAGATCCGCCAAACAACATAATTTAAAGGCATTCATGTACTGAAACAAACAAGATAATTCTGTCAAAATCATCTTAAGAGTGTTTCTTGCCCCGTTGAACTTCTCTTTAGAGAGGCTGTGTACCGAGATCTCAGCAATTGCTTTGGAGAGTACATTGTTACGATAACAGTTGGGTGAGATAGTTAAAACTGTGAAAAATTATCAAAGTTATGCATTTACAGGGTTGCAATGCACTTGCATCTGGGAGAAAATTGGACACAGGACTAAAGCACATCGTCCATCAATATCAGATTTATTTTGCTTTAGAACGATTCCTGCATATCCATGCATACAGTATAATGAGCTCACAAGGTGGCAGAGAGAGAGCGAGAGAGAGAGAGAGAGAGAGACTCAAATATATATTCCACTTAATGTACTGCAGGGTATAATAAGACAGCAGCAACCCACATTGCTTGCACTCAATTAGTGTTACAGTGTCACAAATGAGGTTAAAATTGATTAAATTTATAAACTGCCGGTTGTATTTTCAACCAACGTTTGTAGATCTTTTCTTTTTTTTTTAGCCTGATAAAATGTTGTTTTCATTTAAATGGAACCTGATATATCTTACCATATATCTACATGACATTTCATACAAAATAAATACTTATATAATGCATGATACATTTATATCATCACTGTAAACATGAAAACAAAACGGACATCATATATTTACTGTACTACAGGTACTGCAGAGTCAAACAGGAGTGCTTGATAAAAGACAAAGATAATATGCACCCCTGTTTTTACTGATTGTTCAGAGGTCAGATAGCACCATATGACTAAGCTTAGATGATAGATGCTGTTTTATATTCATATTTGGTATTTTTCTCACCTTTTCTCTTTTTTGTTTTGTTTTTTACGCTCAGTCACAGCATATCTTTTCATGTTTGCTTAGTTTTTCTCGGCGTTCTGGATCAGACAGAGTCCACCTTGACCTGGTTATTGTTGGTCATGAGTGGTGACGGTTTGCTCTTGAGCCTCTCCCCTGCATCGTTGGAGCTGTCCTGGAAGAAGATGCGTGCCGTGCACACCGACACTACAATGCGCTTGTACTCACGCCGGAAGTTCTGGTTCAGCACACCATACACAATGGCATTAAGGCAGCTGTTGAAGTAGGCCATGAAGTAGCTGGCCACGAATAACCACTCGGGGATGAGGGGAACCACCACCTCTGGTTTGATCGCTACGGCCAGGCCGATGAAGTTGAGCGGAGCCCAGCAAACGGCGAAAAGCACAAACACCACGAACATGGTGACAAAGTTTCTAACGTCGTGTGGCGTTAGCTTGGGCCGGTTGTCTGGCTTGACCCGTCTTCGCACCTGTATGACCAGTATCCAAATGCGCAGGTAGCAGTATGTGACAATCATGATGGGCAAAATAAAGTGAAAGAAAACCACCGCGATGGTGTACGCTGAGCTGGCTGACTGCTCAAATGTGCAGGAGTAAACCCGTGGGTCATACTGGAGTGAACCCACAAACAGGTTGGGCACGATGGCCACCACAGTCAGCGCCCAGATTAACAGCACATAGCACACAGAGTTTTTGTCACTGTACAGTTTATCATACTTGAGGCTGTGGCAGATATAACAGTATCGGTTGATGGCAATGCCGGTGATGTTGAAGATGGAGCCGATGACGCTGACGCCCATGAGGAATCCGCTGATCTGGCAGTGGACGTAACCCAGGTTCCAGCCATTGTGAAAGATGGAGGTGAGGACCAGAGGGTACGGGTAGATGGCCACCACAAGATCCGCCACTGCCAGGCTCACCACAAAGATGTTCCCTACAGACAAAACCCACACCCACAGGAGAGACAAGGGAGGACACGTGAGTCATTGACAACAGAAGCAGAGCAGAGAGGTCATCCAAATAAACAAGACAAAGAGAGAGAGAGAGTGATTTAGTGAGAGAATGATAAACTATTTATTCAGAAACATTTTGGAATTATATGCCTGAATAAAAGAAAATGTGTAGTATTTTGCTTGTTATAGACTATAGTAGAAAAACATGAATATAAAAAAAACAGCTGTAATGTCACACAGGTGTTTTCTGATGGGGCAATTTCAAGCTTGGGTAAAGGTTCACTGCCATACAAGCCAGAAACTCCTAATTTGGGCAATGGAGTAGAGTGGTAATTGTATTATCACGGAGCGATAACTTTGAAAAATGTAAAACCATCACACTGACGATGTTCCATGTGATGATCAAAATGTAAGGTTCAAAGCTCCTCATTTAAGAAAAAAAAAAGCACTGGGATTTGTAAGCAAAGTAAAAGCTGTCGGGCAGGAAGGTCTGTCCTTTGGAAATCCAAAAATCTATGGTACGCTTTGGAAATGGCTGGCAGTAGTTTAAGTATACATGATTTGTAAACACGCAAAAAGAAATGCAAAAATACCAACACAAACTTTTAGAGACATCCCTTTGTTTTTGTTCCTACTTCGTTATACAAGCCACAAGGAAAGGGCCTCAAGGCTAGATATTGAGAGGGAATGCATCGGCTAAATCTGTATTGTTTATGTATACATGTGCCTGTGTGAATGCATAGACATATTTGGTAGTTTACCCCAATGATTTAGCATGTTTGAACATCAACATGCATTCAATTGTCACTCGTAGATGTTGGTGAATAATGAAAGGGGGAGGGGGGAAAGAATAAAAGGGAGGGGTCCCTGTCACTAAATATTGCATATCTCTGAATTGCCAGCAAGGACATGATATACAGGCCGACCACTAATCAAGGGCACACAAGCGTATTATTTGTTCCCAAACTGATGGGGAGATGAGACTTGGCTTGTTGGAGAACACACTGTTGCACACGGGGAGGTTACAGTCAGCGGATGTGATCCCCCAACCTCTTCCAAGTGAAATACACAACACGCACTTGAACGAGACTAAAGAGCAAACATCCTTTTACTCTCTGTGGAAACAGCCTCATCGTGTGTGTAAGCACTCACTGCTTTGTGTCTCCTGTTTTCCCTAATTACGCAAACCTCTGCATTTTATCATTATTTACCGTTGAGTGGCCTGTCATGAGGATGTTGGAGGATCCTAACATCTAGCCACACAACATTTCCACAGCTGTCACTTATGTATTAGTGGAATGTGTTCTATGTATAGTAGTGAGTACCATATTATGGGGCCTAATGACAAGTCCAGAGCCAGTCGCCTATGTTAAACACCCTGTCACAGATGACAAGATGCATTTACTGCATGTCAGATGGGAACTAAGCATCGTATATCTCTACAATCGCTGCAGAGCAATTTCATTTCTGCGCTGACATTTGGTCTGTCAGTATCAGACACACTCCCCCGACCCACAGGCAGACCTGTCAGTCTCACCTGAGCATCAGAAGCACACTAGTGATCAGCCCGGTGGCCGGTTATCTCCCGTAGAACATCACAACTATTCTACTGCCAGGGATCACATGTGACTGTTAATGAAGTTGTGTGCTGTTTTTATCTCTCATTCAGCTGCCCTCTATAGGGAATCAGGTGCACCTGCTGTTGACACAAGATCCCATGGCTGCTAGAGAGTTTTACTCTATGTATGTGTGTGACTGAGTGTGTTTACACAATTTCATATGTATCTATCTTTGTGAGGACCTTGAGAGCAAGGACACTTTTAGTGAGTCGCAACGGCTATTTAGAGGGTTAAACGTACCCTCGTGGAGATTTTTTTTATTTCCGAATGCTCGTGTGCGTACTTGTAGATCAATATGTGTGTGTGGTGGTAAAGCACACAATAAGAACAAAACATCATCAAAACACTGCTCCACAGTAGGGGGGGAGTCAACTAAAGAAAACTCTTCCAACCAATCTATTGGCCACAATGCACTGTGTACTCTACCTGGTAGCCTAAATGAATTATAAATAAACATAGCAAGCTATATACAGCATATAACATTAACAGTTGCCTGTTAACACATCCAGCAAACACAAAGCAATGATAAGATTAATTGTGGAGTCATTACTTCATCCCCGTGATGAATATCAGTATCAAAATAACATTTCTTTTTACAATCAACACTTGAAATGATGAAGGCACTTGCAAATGACAAGGTAGTACAAAATGTAAACCATACTTTGGTGTTTCATTTTTACCTCTTCAATCCCCATTTTAGCTCTGTTTTTGGTCTCCACCAACTTCAAAGAGAAATATCTGGCACTTAAGCAGCTGAATGTAACACTATGTTCACTAGCTAGTGGCTAAATTTAGGCATTTAGTGTTGGACAGGTAGCACACTGTGGGTTTAACAGGTCATTTTTGCTGAAAGCAGCTGCCTGCTGTGACTGGAAACAGGGTGCAATAAGTGGCAGGCCAGTCGTAATCTGTTGTGGGTTGTCTCTATGAGCGACCCCTTTCACATTACCTGTAGTCATTTGATTAATTGTTAACATAAAACAATATAATTTCAGTTTTCGGGTTAAGAGTAAATGTGGGTAAGTGTCTACTTGCATTAATGGTATTGAGGGGACACACAGCTGAACACCATAAGATAAACCATTACATTTCATGGTTAGGCTTGGTTATTGATAAAGCTTAGTGTTAGTTATGGATTATTGTCCTTCTACATGACAAAAACAAGAAAATAGGTATGTGTGCATAGATGAGGGCTGGCTGCTGTAAGGTAATCTCCATGCATTCTGCCAAATGAGAATATGTTTTCCTTGTTCAAAGATGTTGTTGACACAACATGCAAACAGTCATCTTTGCGAGCTCCCTCCCTTGGCTATTCTTTACTCTAACAACCCTGTTACAGGATTTTAAACTCAAGTCACTCAGTATTAACAGCCTTGACCTTGACAAGGTCATCTCGTAAAAAGCCTACAGGCAGCCGGCTCTTTTGGCTGTTGGACTCTCGCCCTCACTGTCTCTGTCACTGTGACTAGCTCTGTGTTTGACGCATCACTCTGATTTTTCATTTGGCTTGAGGAGAGATATGGCCTGGTGCTGTGTCCCTTTTCCATTTCTGCAATCCCACATTTTCAACCGTTTCAGGTACAAGTCTGAGTATTTTTCCCACTGTAGCTCGCAATGAATTTTGACACACTCACTGACAAGCTAAAATGATATACAGTGCATTTGGACAGTCTCAAGCCAGCTCAACATTTTTCACAATGTAGTATGATGTTGCAGCATAATCTCTAAAAATGGAATATGGTGATTCTTTTTTTGGGGCTACTATCACACAAGAAAAATGTGTGTCTTTGTATTTTTTGACATACTGACAATAAAAGGCATGGCATCCAAATGAGTTTTAACCACCTTAGTTAATACTTAATTAATGTTGGCAGTAATGACACCTCTGAGTCTTTATCAGCCTGGAGCATTTGAAGTAGGATTTTGTCCCATTTTTTCAGAGCACAATTTCTCCGATTCAGTCAAGCTGAAAGTGAAGTGTCTGTGAGCAGCTATACTGAGGTCTTTCCACAGATTTTCGAAAGGGATTTAAGACCTGGCTCTTTCTGGGTCATACCAGGACTGTCACTTTCTTGTCCTGAAGCCACTGCAGTGATATGGAAGGGCTTTGATTTGATATGCAGCTTAGCGTAAGTGCAGTCAGGGGTGACTATTTTATTCATAAATCTTCTGCTTTTACTTGTTCATTGACTACTTTCATCTAATCATTTGAGCTATTCCTCTTGGCAGTTCTCTATTCACAAATTTTGCCTTTGAAAAAAAATCGAATCAGGTAAAATTTCTAGAGGCCACCCCATCTACATTCACATCCTTCTATCAAATAAGCTTCACACTTCACTCCTTATATCAACTCACTAATCAGTGTACAGTTATTTCCCCCCCAAAAAAAGCTGCTCCTGCACTTCCATTTCACAACATAAACACTGGCCAAGCCACAGGGCTGACCGATTATACGGTAATTCCCCGTAATTGTACATTAACCCTGAATGCAGTCCAAGCCAAGAACTGATCTTTGTTTAATCAATAAAGACTTTGGGTTCATAAACATAGTCTCCATCAACTGAATTGACTGTATATCTCTCATGTGGGAACACAAACTGTCACCATAACATAGGGCTTCCCATTTGGCTGCTTTTCTTCCTCTGCGCTGAAAAGAGCACCCACAGTATGAGACTGCCAGCATCACGCTTTACAGCGGGGATGTTGTTAAGACTAGTTGTTAGCTGTCTGTTTCCTCCAGACTGCTTTGGATTACAACACTAGTTACATTTCTCATTGTGCCAGATAAATGTTTTGCTCTCGGAGTTATGCTGTTTTTCAAGCAGTGAGGTCTTTCAGTACTTTGACATGTCGCCAAGCAAGTTCTGCTCTGACTATTGTTATTCAAAATGTTCTATCTCAGCAAACTGTAGTTCTGTCAGTGGTCCTCGGACTCATTGTGACCTCTCTGATCGAGGCTCTCATTGCCCAGTTTTTCAATTTTGGGAGAAATATAAAATATATTCGTCTTGTGTCACTCGTATTAGATGTTTTTACACAGAAATGCTAATGTATTGTTGGACTAGTCCATTTTCCTAAAATCTCAATACATATATTGTTTTGTTTCCCACCGCATATATATTGTACACAAAAATGTGTATTCTAATTACTTCAACTGAATTCATATTTTAACGTCACCAATAACCCAACTACAATTTGTGTCTCATTAACTTATTTCCAGCAAAATATCCTTTGAAGACGTCCACCAACTGTCTACCAACTGTAGCAGGCTGTTACACCGATGAATGTTTAATGTGAATATGATGCCTCTCTTTAGAGTGGAAGAAACACATTCTGATCATAATTTAACAGTAAGGAGACTGCAGGTATTCAATTTAATTTAATTTTAATAGGTATACAGGCTCCATGTGAGCTATAATGTGCTGAAGGTTCGAAGCAGGTGGAGCAACCTATGGGACCCAATGTACCCTTATGTCCTGACTGCACCAATGAACTGGGCATGTAAATAAGCACGATCAAAAGTCATTTTAATGTATGTTAATGTCTCAAAAACCACCCCAGGAATATTAATACATTTCAATTTGTTAGGAATATGTACATTTTAATTATAATGACACAGCATGAAGAGTGAAATGCACATCTCATATCATGAATTTCAATTCTAAATGGCATGGTTTCATGTCAGTATATAGACTGGCGCAAACTGAGCTATAAGACATGTATTTCCCTGACCTTGAAATGTACGTTCTTGTTTGGTATATTCACACACAGTGTGCAAGATGGAAGATGGCAGTTCTAACTACATGAGGAAGCACAGGATATTCATATTTTGCTTTTATGCTGGAAAACTCTCCCTAAATCTCTACAACCATCAAAAGAAAGCAATTTGGAAAGTGCCACAACAAAGTGCAGTGCTTTTGCACATGGTAAAGTGTGGTTTTCCTGAATAAAGCAACTGCAACCTGACTGCTGCAAAATAACTCCAAAAACTGTGAGTTTCAGTTCTCATCAAAATGTATACCTGTTATTTTCCTGGTTAATACTTGACGTCCTGAGACACACCACACAGGTCACACAGTAAAAATTACTGTGTAAATATATCCAATATATATTAATATATATATATTAATATTATGCACCAAAAACTTGACACATAGATTAACAAACAAATCTGAAAATATATCTACAAAAATCAATCTTTAAATATAGAATAAAAACAATACTTGCTGAGAGGTTGCTCGTTTTAGCTCTGCTGTATCGTTGACCAAAATCCTTAATCTCCACTTTTACTCCTACTTAAACTGCCCGAAGTGGCACACATGCCAAGGAAGGGTTAGCGGAGAGCCAAGTCTGTTATGCCAGAACGAAGAAGTTACAAAATCCCCTCTGTTGATTCTTCCGAGCTAGCAACTGTGCTCACCGAAGAGCCTGATAAGGCTAATCAGCAATCTTAGCCACGGGAATGCCTAATTATGAAAGCTATTGTTTAAATGATGGATGGTGTGTTAACTTCTGTGCGAGCCATTGATAATTGAATAAAGGCATGAGAAGAAAGTCTTGACCGGGCGGAGAAAATAATTTATGGAACTGAAGATAACATCAACCCCCCCTAAACTGCAACAGCAAAAACTTGAAAGAGCCATCAAGGAATTAACTGAAAGAGCAAAGATGGCCAAGTCAAGGTCTCGCCTTTCTAATCTGATAATAACACATTTGCCAGAAAAGGCAGCGGGAGACGACACTTGTGCCTTTTTAGAAAGCTGTCTACCTGAGGCTTTAGGGCTGGTCTTTGAGCCTCACCGCTACCCGCTGATAATAAAGAGTTCACACCCCATCTCTGGCCCAACACGAACCGGCACCAATGCTCCACCAAGAGCCTTCTCAAATGTTTTAACTGCAGGGTCAAGATGCTGATTACGAAGGCAAAAAGTAAAGTTCTTCTTAAGAATCAACTCGTCAGAATTTACCTGAACCTTTCCGCTAGAGTGCACAACAAGCAACAGAAACGCTTTGATGGAGTGTGACAGCAGAGACGGAGACTTTACCTTTGACACTTTGGCTCGGTTTTGAGGAATTCAGCGGAGGAGTTAAAAAAGAAGACTGGCTAATAACACATTAAAGGTAGTGTTTACTTTTCCCAATTTTTGTTTTTGTTTGTTTGCTTCAAGCAGCCTATCAGACTGCAGTCAGAAACATTCACATCCTTGGTCGGTGTCCTACTTTGTTCTCTTGCTAGTAGAATTAACGTGGGAGCCCTAGATCAATGGATCCAACCACCAAACCAGCATATTTCTATTTTGGTGCCGGGCCAGGCTGCTTGGAGGAAACCTGACTGGTTAAGGGAAAAATGAACAGGTGCCATGCTAGGTGTGCCGATCATTCATGTTTCCTTTGTGCCTTATGCATGGACCATATTATAACATGTGATATTGCACGACAACTACAGTGGACAGATGTATGTAAATATATTGCTTTTCTGTTTAACATTATAGTTTACCTTTTAGAGATCAATAAACCTTTTAGAGATCAAATTGCTCTGATGGCCCTCTTAATTAGATATCTAAAAAACATCGGCAAACCCCTCTTTGAAATGCTTTTTTTGAAAATGGGATTCTCCCCTCATTTATGTGAGGGGCATTGCTTGTTTTACTTCCAAAGCCAGGGAAACAATGATGATGATAGATGGTTAAATTTGCGTCCCATAAGTCTCCTAATTTAAAACACCAATATATTTAGGAAAGTATTAGCTAGGAGCCTAAAATGGAGAGAGACCAAAATGGATTTATTACGGGCTGAATATGTAATACCACTAGAAGTGGGCACCTGACACAGCACTTCTTTCCTTGTAGCAGAAAAGGCCTGCGATAGGGTTGAGTGGCCCTATCTCTTTAAAGTCCTTAGCTGATGTGGGTGTGTAAGTATACCATATAAAGTATACTATATAGTAGTCCTACTACTGAGATATTTACCAAGAATAATATCTCAGTCCCTAACACAATATTTATGGGCTGCCACCAAGGCTGCCTTTTATTTGTTTTAGAAATTGAGCCTTTGCAACAGCTGTACACTTACATGCACATAGAGCATGGAATTGCTCTATATGCCAATGACGTAACCTTAAAACCTAATGCAAAATTCTGGGTTATAAACTCAACAATTCTAAACCTTCAATTATACTACTAAAAGGAGAGGAGAAAAGCAATCCCGGTCAGGAGGCCACACATTTTAAGGTCACAAACTGCTTTACATTTTTAGGAATACAAATAGCACCTAACTTAGAAGACGTAGTTAAATCAAGCAGGATTAATACTATCTAAATTAATTATCTTCCTAAATGTTTATATTTATTTCAGAATATTTTCCTACCACCACCTCCACATCTATTTCCAAAATTTAAAAAGCTATTCACCAACTTTATATGGAATAATAAAGGCCCCAGACTACATATATCCCTCATATGGAATAATAAAGGCCCCAGACTACATATATCCCTCTTGTATCTCCCATACCATAGACCATGTAATTTGAGGAACTAACAAGAAAGCACAAAAAACTTTTTTATTTCAACCAGCCAGAACAACTCTTTAGCAAGACCACCTCTTTCTGCTTTAGAGTAAGTGCAAAACTGCCTTGGAAAAGGTCAAGTTTCTGTAATAAATTACAAATTGGTCTCTAGCTGTACCGAATCCAAGGTTAAATGCCTGGAGGGAGGATTTAGGAGTGGAGATTACACTTGATGAATGGCAGGATGGTAAAGTTACCCCTTGACTGATAGGTTTTTATTTAGGTGTCCCAGATAAACCATTTATACAGAGTTGTAAACCAATTATCTTCGATATGTGCTTGCTACAAGCAAGACGTCTAATTTCCCTCTCATGGAAAAATGTTAACGGACCTCGAATAGTTCAATGGCTGAAGAAATGTCTGTTGTTGCTGTCTCTCAATGAAAATAATAACCTGAATCCTTAAAGATGGGTGGAATGTAACCTGCTAAGTGACATGGTGATAACAGGTAAGAATGGAACCTAATGGAATCTAATAAAGTAAACAGAAAAAAGCATGAAGTTTGTGATATTTTTTCCCTTTCTTTCTTTTTTCTTTTGTTTGCTTATTGTTGGTTTTCTTCTTCCATTTTTCTTCTTATATCTAATGCTACATATCTGCATCTTGCCAATGTGAACCGCAAAGAACAAAATAATTTTCCTACTTGGAGATTTATCTCCATTTGATGGGCCCCTTTATAAATGCGTCACTGTCATTGACACAGCGGTTTAAATGCTATGACACAAGGAATGTGACCAACTGCGAGGGTAAAACATAAATCACTACAGCCATCTAATTTTCAAACATGCAATAATAAAAGAGAAGCGATAAATACAGTGACGTGTAAAAAAAAGAATAAAATGGATAAATGAACCATAGCCGAGGCACTTTCTATCATGACCTAGTACTTTGTACTCTTTGTCATTATGTTGTTAAATACATAGCCCTCAGTGGTTTACTTTCTACATCTATATTATTGTGGATTTTCTTTCATCATTACTGAGCTACTGACTGCTCATACATGATTCAGTGATCGGTAACTGTGCCAACAAATTTGAAAGTCTTGAATAAAGATGAGTCCTTGATGAATGAGAGGATATAATCTATTTTGTCTGTGTGTGTGACTGAGTGTTGGGGGCATTTAGAGAGGTCTTGTGGAATCCACTCAAAATATCTCCCAGCAACCACTATGACATAAAAAAAAAAGAAAAAGAAAACAGATTATTGTGGCAGCTCCCGGGCATGCACAGAAATGTGACAAAATGCACACAAAACAACTGTGATGTTGGGTCTTTACTTGAACTGCATTAATAATAATCCAAAGAGAAAGAGGTGGAGAAAGGGAGAGTAGAGTAAAAACAGAGAGAGAAAGAGAGAGAAAGAGAGAGAAATAGAGAGATCGAGACAATGAGTGGTTACAGTCCTGGGTCACTGTTGGATTCGAGGATATTGCGTTTACACGTATGAATGAAGCCAGTGACAGGTGCGGATGATGAGTCACTCGGCAGGTTTAATCTGCTCACTTCTCTTACAGAAGCTATTTCAAGAGTCTAGAATAAGTGCAAAAACACACATTATATTATTAATAAAACATGTGCTGTCGATGGCATCTGGTACTGTAAAGATAATTTCTTTTCAGCAGCTGATAGAATATGGAAAAGGGACTTTCAGCATGGATTTAGGTAGAAGTAGTTTATTCCTGCCCTGGTGTGGCAAAGGGAAGGCGGGATTTACAAACTGGCCTCAAGTGCTCTCTTTCCTCGGGAAGCACCGATCACATACAGCAGAGTGGAAAGCAGCGCTGCCAGCATAATTCTAGATTGCATCAAGCACCACGGCTGTTTTCATAAAGAAGCCAGGCGCAAGTAGCTTGAAGATTATTTAAATGTCAGAATCAAGTTTTAATCACAATAACTGTGGCAGTTAGGAAAATGCTTAAGAATGACATCCAAGCATGTGCTCCTGTGTGTGTCCATTGGGTAGGAGATTCCTTCTAGATACTCTCAAGTTGCATTCAATGTCCTCTGTTGAAACAGTGGAGCATTTTCTGTCACCAGTAAGAAAGTAGTTTTTGGGGCTGTGCCGAACAAATTGAAGGAGCATTCATACCATTGATATTCAAAATCTAAAACGAAATTAAAATGCGGTGCTGTTTTATTAAAATGTTTTGCCCGTCCATGCATTCTGGGTAAACACTGTATTTCTGCACAGTTGCAGATTGAGATTTGTTTACACTAATATTATTAATATTATATGATTTAGGGATGTCCTGATCAAGGCATGTGAGGGAGTGGCACAGAGAGAATGTGCACTGTGCGCAGGGGGAGCTGTTCGATCCCGCTGCTCCCCCGTTAAAAGCTGCTCCACTCAGTATTGATCCGTGCTCAACTCAAAATTCATGTCACTCAACTCAAATTGCTCTCAACTCGCTCACAAACTGCGTTGTTTTTTATTTAAAAATGTAGGCTACTGAACATATTATTTTAACATTCAAAGCTTCTAGTGAGGTTTTCAGATGAAGCTTAGAATGTCTCATAAAAAAAAATGTTTTAATCAATTTTAATAAAGCGAATGATTGAGCTAGTCTTTTTGGAAACAAATATGGATTGAAGATTTTTCGTAATATAAAAACATGTTTTGTCTATCTTTTTAAAAAAAAAAATATTGACTTTTGGACTTTACAAAGCTCTGGAGTTTTTGTAAATGTTGGATCACACGAGTTGGAGACAATCCTGCGAAGCTCGCTTGGGTATGCATTGAACTCATTGTGTGAGCGGTACTGAAGCAAAATTGGAGCTGGTTGGAGCGGGAAATTGAGTGACCCTCTAACTTAAAAACTTAAAAAAACACCTGTGACAGCTGACATAAAACGGTAAAAAAATGCTTTTGTCGGCTCCAAAACCAATCTTTGAGATCGGATCGGGACTTCCCTCGTAATATTTGAAGAATTAGATTACAGTGGTGGCTGCGTAGGATTGCTTCTGATTCGTGTGATCTAAACATTTCCAATAACTGAAGTGCATTGGAAAGTTAATATTGTTATTTTTATGTTTACTGCGATCACATATATTTGCTCTCCCGCTCGTCGCACATAAACGGAAGCCCGCATCTGTATTATCGAAGCGGTATAGAGCAGCAATCTAACAGCAGCGTAAATTACTTTTATATAACCACAATAACAAAAAAATCTATTTTGTCTACTTATTTTAAGGGTGATCCCGGCATTTAATGTGGCGACAGACATTCGAAGCTTCATTCGCAGACATAAATAAAAATCTTTGATAGTAAATAAAATTATATTGGGTACAGCCCTTTTAACAGCTACATTTTACAGATTTCAAGTAAGAATTTTATCTTTGTTTTGTTTAAAGAAAGATTAATGATCTCCTCTTATAATTGGAAGTGTTATGTCCTGTGGGTGTTAGCACTGGAAAGTAACTTGAGTGAAATTTGAACAACATCTCAGATCCAGTGAGGTTCAGGCTGCCGCCTATCTGGCCAACCTGGTTGTCGTTCCTTAAAAAAGCCTAACTAAGCAGTCCCAATCTCAAATAGCTGGGCCCCTTTCTTGTAGCCACCGCTGTAATTTTGAGGATCATGTGTTGTGAAAATACCTGTCCGCCACACTTACTTTCTCTGGTCAGGGAGCAGAGATGACAAAACACCACGGGTGGTGTCACCCTGGATGTCAGCCAGGCCCCCACAGCTGGTGGCCTGACACAGGCTGACAGGTCCAGTCACGTCTTCCAGATAAAGCCCTCTAGACAAGTTGTCCAATGTCATGTTGTCAATCTGATTACACAGTCTTCATGTGTCATGAACTAGTGGCAAAACAAGATATCAAAACTTAACCTGTTTGTCAGACCAGGCAGGACAATTACCTAGATTTGCAACTCTGATATTTGTGTGAAACAATTGTTTTGTCATATATGTACACATGTTTATCTTTCCATCACACTGATCTTGATTAACATCAGGTTAATGCATGGGGCATACTGTACTTTAAACCCCCTGAGGAGCTGTGGGTAGGGTGAGCCATGTGGCCACAGCTCTTGTAGCTGCTGGTGCTGCTGAGATTTACAGTACTGCAGCTGCTCCCCAGTGAGCCAGACTCTGTGGTTCAGCTACAGCATCTGTTATGAAGTAGAGAGAAACTAAAAAAACACGTGTATGCAATGTAGCATATTGTGTCTTCTTTTTTACCATCCAAGATTACAAACAGAGGACATAATGTAGGACAATGCCAGCAGAGACCCCCATCTCAAAGCTAAGTGCCGTTTGAATAAAGGTTATTCTGCTGAGTTCAAGCCCCATCAAACTGTCAATGTGGCAGGTGCAGGTTATTTTGCTGACGCTAGTCTCCAAAGTGACTTTATCTCCTTTCATACCGAGGACATGTGAATGACGTGGGTCTTCTGATGTGCGTCATATTTTCCCCAATTTACAATAGACTGCTGTGACAGATTCATCTCTAATAGTCACTATTCAGAGACTGTGCTGTATTACTTTTGTTATTTTAATGTGTTATTCTCCTGCTTTAGTACATCTGTTTGGTGACGTAATCTAAACATATCAAATATAAGGAATTTTCGTTGCACTCTCTCATTGCACTTAACCGTACACTAAAATGATGGTTCCCCACCAACCACTTCAGGTTCTCTCTGGGTTCTCCGGCTTCCTCCCCCAGTCCAAAGACATGCAGCTTAGGTTAACTGATGATTCTAAATGGTCCGTCTCTGTGTGTCAGCAACCTGTCCAAGGTGTTCCCTGCCTTCCCAATGTCAGCTGGGATTGGCTCCAGCTCTCCGCCACCCCCCGTGACCCTGAACAGGCTAAGCGGTTAAAAATGATGGATGGATGTCTTTCTTTCAGGGGGGGAAGGCAATGGTGTTAAGCAGGTATAAGTGAGAAAAACAATAATAACTAAGCAATAAAAACCTTTTTTTCAATTATTTGTTCAAAAACCAAAGTGTTGGAAAAATTAGAATTAGATGTTTTAAGACTAGATGTTTTAAGACTAGATAAAAGGTCAGGGCATCACCGAACAATCATCCTGAGGGGACCATGAATGTCTGAACTAAATTTCAATCATCCAATAGTGGTAGAAACTGTTTACTCAACAACACAAATGTCAAACTAATTGTGGCATTAGAGTAAAAGTTGACCCCCAAAGCCAAAAGGATTCATCATCAGGGTACCATGAATGCCGAATGTTGTACCAATCCGTCCAATAGATGTTCATATATTTCCCCGGATAAGTGATAACTTTGACCTGCTGGCGGAGTTAAAGGGAAAGTCAGGGGATGACCAATTAATTAGTAATCATCCTCTGGAGACCATGAATGCCTCATGTCAATCCATCTGAGTTAATTCAGTCTGGACCAAAGTGATGGACCAATAATTTCCCAAAATCATGCTGCTAACATTGATCAATATCATCATTTTTTATTAAAAGGTAAATAAAGAAAAATAGAAATATTTTAGATTTTTCCTAAATAGAAATACTTTCTATCTTGCCATGTGAGTTGTATGTTTGCAGTTTGACACTTATTTTCAAATTAGTTTACATGGTGTTCAACATAAACCACGGATGATCGAACTTAATTGTTTTTTTTTATTACAATTTTACAATGTAGTTTAGGAGTAAGCTAAGTGGGTTGTGTTCAAATTTAATAAACTAAACGTAAGGTATAATTTGTTCAACCGGTTTAAAAACACAACAGCCCTACTAGTGTCAGCTGATTCCAGGGCATTTTGACTATGGCTAGGGAATTTAAAAAACACTGAATTCTTATTCTTACCATGCTGCAGTGAATCCTTCGTTATTTTTCATGACATTATTTCCAATCAAACCACATATTACAGTCTTTGTACTGTGTTTTGTGAAGCTCGGCTTAGCTTTGAAAGCACGTTTTAGTCACAAATCCCAATGGCTAAAAGCATCGTTGTTGCAAAACTGACCTTTACACATACTAACCCACAAGCATGCACACAACCAACAAAGTGAAGGCTAGCGGTTCTGGATGAATTTGTTTGTTTCCTGTGAAAATCCCATCAAACACACAGAGAACAAAATGGGAGCAAAGCCCGATAGAAACAAATTATCTGCTGAATAGAGTTTTTTTTTTTGTTTTTTTTTTGGCTGTTCTTACCCCACCTGTCCCACTCACTTTTTAACCCCCCTCTATTCTGCCTCTTTCCACAGGGTATTCAAGTCTGAGTAGTGCTGTCTGAAAGGCTGAGCAGTGCAGAGCGTGGTAGGGGGCTGATGGGTTGACCCAGATCGGGGGAGACAGACTTAAAGTTCAACCAGGACACAAGGGATAGGTTTGAGTATGGTGTTGTGGTGTTATGGTGACCACTGCTACATTCTCTCTCTCTCTGTATCGCTCCACACACAACTGCAAAACCATTGATTGTGACAATTTAATCTACAGTTCATACAGCAACACACCTCGCATTTGCAGCGTTGATTGCCACGGTAATTGTTTTCCTAATGTAAGCTTCAACATTCATTTACATTCAACTTAAATCGGGAACAGAGACAATATGCAAACATCGTTATTTGTCTTCATTTCAAGATACCGCTGTTATGGTAAAAATATGTATTGAGTATATAACTGTTTAAAGTGTCTGCAAAGCAAAATAGAAAAGTACAGAAACACAGAAACATCTAGGTTTCTCTTTATCAACTTCAACTTCTGACAGTTTCTTAGAAAACTGACCACAAAGGCTTAGTTTTTGGTGAGCCTACACAGGCCAGTTGAACCCAGATTGTATCACGTACAGACAGACCTCCGCTTTGTGTACGGCTCATCTTTGTTGTGACTTTCTGTATCTTTGGTGTGACTTTCGGCACGTATAAATGACATGTACGGCGATCACTCGTTGAAGCCTTTTCCACAGTGCACTGTGATACGTGACTGTCGAATGTCTCTTCCGCTTGCAGGCTCAATAAACGACGAGACAACTTTGATTCCAGTTAAGACTCCGTTTATTCAAAGATACGACGTGATTTAATTACAGTTCTTCTCCCGATCAACATAGGAATCTTCCATCACACTGCTCCATTTCCTCAGGACAGAGCGAATATTGGTGAGAAAGACCGCAAAAGTCAGGTTCAGTTACGCAAGAGTATACACATCCAACTCTGAAGACAGAGGGTGTACTGTGTGCATGAACAAAAGGTACTGTCTGCAGATGGAGGGTGTTGAAACATCCAATTATGTTCATAGTTGTGCTGAAACTCCAGCAGGTGGACGACAACAAAGAGCCTCAAGGCTTTAGAACCGAGTTATTCCATTACAGACTTTCAAACAACCTGGCCTCACAGAGCCACATGAAATGACCTGTAAACAGCGCTTTATGTTGGCGGTATCACGTAATCTAATAGTAGGAACACCTACTTTCTTTTGGATACACGCAAATATCTCAACGCGACACCGTCACTGAAGATGTCCCCTGTCTGTGCAATCAATGCAAGCCTTACTGTGTTTTGTCGTAAATGATTTTTCTTATATTTGTCAAACACTGAATACGTGTCTCCGCTTTCTACTCAGCGGAACACAACCTCTCAGCTAAGTGAGCGCGCGCGCGCGCGCACACACACACACACACACACACACACACACACACACACACACACACACACACACACACACACACACACACACACACACACTCATAAAGAGCATTTGGGGGCAGGACTGATACAGACAGAAAGGCAGTCCTCCATCATTATCATGCTTGCTTGGTCGTAGGATATACACACACAGCAAATCGGGACTCGTCAATCAAAACAATTTTATTAGAAAAAAAGTATAAAAAATGTACATCATAAAGTAGCTGGCTGGACTTAAATGAGTAGTTGGCTGTTTGGCCACCATTCAGTGCTTATGGAAAGCGCCGATACTCATGCATTTGTTATGATTACGCTGGGTGTGCCAGCTCGAGATCGAAAGGGACATCTGTGCACACCCATTGCCGCGTAGCTGATACACACACGGTGCCAGAGCTCTAGAAAAGATTCATTACAATTCCTCAGAAAGTCTAGAAAATAATGACTATAGGCCATAGGCTCCTGGGAGGGGATCATGACAGAGGAACTACGTAAGGAGATTCAACCATTCCTTGATAAAGTACCAATTTGATAACATCAAAGAATTGCAGTAGAAATGATGCCATCTCCACATTAGTGCACCATGTCTTGAAGCACTTATTAAAGTATGCCAGTCTGCTCTTGTATTGATTTTAGTTCTATTTTTAACACAATTTTTTTTTTTTTAATTAAGTGGTATTATTTTTGGTCAAACGGGCCACAACAAGTGAAACTCTCTGACTCAGAACCTTTTTAGTGTGCACTCGCAGTTTGGCCATGGAAGTACAGCACAGTGCTGAAACTTGTCAAGCTATGCAAGGGCATTAAACAGCAAAGATCGTGAATGCAACCAAAACAAATTAACTTTTAAGATCTGCGCGCTATTAGTGAGTGGGTAGAATACATTAGGAAGTGGCCTAATATTTATTGGCCAGATATATACATGTATTTTGTGGCAAAACCTAGCGTGCAACACTACACCAGAGAGAAATGACGGGCATACAAGCCTACTTATAGTTCCTGTGGTCATGTACAAAACGTCAAATACCATGACATAAACTCTGAGTTTTGAGTTTGAGTTTTAAAATGATGCTACAAACACAATCATTTTGTATTATTCCATTAGCACTCAACACGTTTAACAGCTTGCAGCCATGGACGTTGCCGGTGTTAACTGGTGACTCAGCCAAATGCGTTAGTGGTTGATGGCAGCTGTTAACAACACAAACAGAACATGTATCTGTCCTCGAAAAAGCCCTCAATCAATTTTAAATACATACTCACCTATGTTTCTTATCCACGACAGCCATTTACGTAAATTACTACGAGATTGATACTGATCCAATACTGACTCAAACCGCTGGTATCAGTCACAAAAGGCCAATCCGGTATTGGATACCATTATTTTACTAAATGACAATTCAGTACATTTACATCTATGTATTTTATTTTTTTGTTACATCTTGCAAAGTTAGGAAAGCAATGTTCAAGTCACACCTGATGTCTTCCGCACAGTGAGCCATACATCCTATTAATTAAACACTGGTATAGGATTGGTTTTCAGTATCGGACGATGCCCAGAGCCCAGCAATTGGTATCTTGACTAAAGAAAGTCGGATCAGTGCATCCACACTCTGTTTACAAATGACTGTGTCCCTACCTCATTAGCATCTAGTGAAGTTCTCAGATGACACTGCTGTCCTCGGTTTACTCATAAGCAACTCCAACAGCAGCATTAACATCCAATATCAGCTATAAAGCTGAAATAGACAGATCTGTTGACTGGTGTGATAAGCATCATTTGCTCAATAATGTGCGCGAAATTGAAGAAATTGTGTTAAACTGAACAAGTTAGGGGTCAGCTGTAGCTTAGTGAGTAGAGAAAGTCGTCCTTTAATCACAAGGTTAGCGATTCGATTCCCAGCTCTGCATGTCTCAAATGTCCTTGAGCAAGACATTGAAACCCACAGTTGCTTGTGTATATATTTTCAATAACACATGCACAAAACAAATATGTGATCCATCAGACATTTTGTGAATTGGGTCGCGATGGTCTGTCATTTTTAAAATAGCGTATCCCCAGAAAAGAAAGTTTGGGAAAACACTGTAGTAAAGTGTGTGTGTTTTGAGATGTATGCCTTAAATTTCTGTGGCCCTGAACAGAGTGAACGGTTTGTGATTAATTGGATTTTTGTTTTTATCTCAGCCTGATGTTTGCACATGTTCTTATTCAATGTGTTTTAATGTCATGGCTGGACTTGATACAACAATTTTCCTTTCGTCAAGACATTTTTCTCCAATGGGAGACAATAAAGTAACCTTAACCTTCACACACAGCCTTATTCAACCACATTTCACCAAGTCACACACACACACACACACACACACACACACACACACACACACACACACACACACACACACACACACACACACAAACCTCTAGCAGCCAATTACAGGGTGGCTTGGATTCCCGTTTCCAATTGCCAAGCAGCTTGATCCTGTCAGAAGATTGGATTGATCCCATTAATGTCATATAGGTCCCTGGAAACCAAGTATTTAATAAGGACTTACTGTCACTCATTATGAAATGAGCACACTCATCATGCTTCAAGGTTATTGAGGTTCTTGTACAAGGAAAACCCAAACTAAGCTACAGAAAAATCCTGAATCCTAAAAAACATTAATTATGCAGACATTAAACACAACATGTAGCGTCGATTTGAATGGTTTTATCTCATTTCTATTTAAATAAAGTACTTGTGTTTTACTCTATTGCTCCCAGAAACAATAAATATAAACCACTAGCTGTGAAATGATGATGATGATGATGATGATGATGATGATGATCAACATAATTTGGTGAATCTGAAATAAAATGAACATTCATCTATAAAAAACCATGGGAGGATTGCTGAAGTGCTTCCTGAATTTGGGGAAAAAACTGGTCACAATCAAACTACTGGTTCTTATTTTAAAGACCCACATTTTGCACAGCTTTCGACCGCCTCCACACCATTATTGTTCACTGTGGTGTCAGAACCTCGCATTACTTCCTGAACTGTGAACTGAAACATTAGGTTAGCTGCATATAGGGTTGGAAAGTGTGACTGAAATTGATATCACCATACATGTTGTGTATACACTATATCGCCATAAAATGTGATTTAAATACAGTTTAAGAATCTACGATAGTTAATATTTATGCCTGGAATTCAAGTTATTTGCAGAGGTTGTGGAGGCAGTCTCATACACGGCGGACGTTCAGAGCTTATCACACTGCACAGCTGATACAGAGTGTGTGTGTGTGTGTGTGTGTGTGTGTGTGTGTGTGTGTGTGTGTGTGTGTGTGTGTGTGTGTGTGTGTGTGCTGTTTGCTCCACTTTCTCATGACAGCTGCTGTACAATTTCAGAATCCTGTTTTGGGTGAAATACTTGCAACTTGATATTAGAAACCATAAATTCTGTGTTTTCACCAGCACCTCAAAGCCATCTGTCGCTGCAGCTTGGATGGCTTCCAGGTTTCTACATATGGTACGGTAGATGATGTGTGATGATGTTTTTCGTGTCAAAGCTGCTGCACGACTCAATATATTTTACAATATTGACAGACCCATGGAGAATTATCAACTCAACTCCCTCTATGGAGCGTTTTAGCGTCTTTCAGCCAATTGTTTTGGTTTCTCTCAAACTGTTATCATCAATCTTGTGTCCAGCAGCAGACATCTGTTTACTGTACGCCATTTACTCAGCACCAAATAGCAGACAGAGTTAGTGACTAGCTGGTGAACATATATTAGCAGCTATATAGCTAGATATTTCCTCAGGAGTTGGTGGGGACCAAAACAGAGTTTAAAAGAGAGAGAATATTAGATTTGCATCCACCATGTGGACACAAACACGACTCCAAATTCATATTAATGTTGCTTAAGTCTCCTGGATGTTGAAATCTGCAACAGAGACTAATGTCACAGCCACACACACACACACACACACACACACACACACACACACACACACACACACACACACTACGTGTGGTTCTTCAGCGTGAGTTAACAATTTGGAGTTGTGATTTGCAAATTCAGGGAATTATAACCTCATAACACATAATTAAAACTACGAACACAAAGGTGTTTTTTAATCGAGGCAAGTATTAAAATCAAAATACAATATTATATCTATAAATGAGGAGGAGGAGGAGGAGGAAGATGAGGAGGAGGAGGAGGTGACTGCAACAGTTGCCCTGCATAGTCTGCAGAAAACTTTTTATCATCTTTTGGACCTGTTTATATAACTGTGCATTTCTTCGCTGACATTTTGTCAGCATGTAATTAAGCATAGCAGGGAGGAGTACGCCGACAAGTTTCTGTTAACCTTGCAGTGACACTGCCGACGTTAACAGCTATACCAGTGACATGTAAGGAGCTGCACTGACATTCGCAGTACAATTTCAATGGCAAGTAATATCCATGATACATATTCCTTGTGCCGGTTGTCAAAATAATATGCAAGAGAAAGGATTGTATGAAGTTTTAGGTGATGAATATGTAATGTAATGAGTTACACAACTGTCCTAAAGCAAACAACCCTTTGTGTATTTTGATATATTGTTGCTGTTTCCATGGAAAATTTAGGTCATACCAGAGCTTTAGCATCTGTTGAGCTTTATTATATATGATTGGTTTGTGCAGCAGTTATTTCCATCATCCTATCCGACCCCAATTGACCTAAAAGAGCTCAATGTAATCTCCTAATACCATAGTTGGAATTCTTACTGCATTTTTTGAATGTCATCTTTTGAATGCGTTTTCAGACATACCATAAATTTGAAGGCTTTGAACAGATGAGCCATATTTTATTGCTGTGGTTAACGTCTTATCTGACCATTTTTTCCCCGAGTGTCACTCTGAGCATAAGCTTTGGACACAGTCTCTAATTTCCTATTTTCTGCATGTAACAGCTCTGCTTCAAAGTCACATACAGAGCAGCCAGAATGCCATATTCTCACTAATCCCCATATTAAGAACCCACTATCTTTTTCTTTTTCTTTTTTGCATCACTGGCATTTTTGACATTCATGTGTATCTCAACCTCGCATCACATCCTGTGCAGCGATTCCCATCATAATTATGATGACAAGATCAAAAGTTCATATAGCGCGTGCATGTGTGAACACACAATCATATCCATACAGGAACCGTATCATAAGCATCATGTGTAAACGCACAGACATCAGTCACCCACCCACGCTTGTCATACAACCATCTCTATATCCGTGACTACTCATAAATAGACGTCATAATCTGAAACAAGGAGCTGGTGGTAGAAAGGAAGACCCAAACAAAACCAGTAATATCAGGAGACATATATTGTGTTTTTATTAGAATCTTCAGGCATGGAACAAATGGACTCTGATGTACCCTGAGTTTTTCCATTCCATTTGTTGTTAAGGAGATAAAGCTGAAGGATTTGGGGGGGAAAATAAATATATAAATAAGGAACATGTAACTAGGGCTGAAACTAAACCATATTTTCATCATAAAATAATATATTTCTCAACAAAGCAATAAAATAGTGAAAAGAAACCTCATAAGAAAAGTTCCCTGAGCCAAACAGTCCGAAGTTATTAAAATTGTAACAATATAAAGAAAATACAAAAGCAACAAATTCTTACATGCGAGAAGCTGGAATTACAGAACGTTTTACCATTTCGTTTGATAAACGGCCAAAATCAATATTATTATATTAACAATGGATCAGCTGCTTTGGTTCAGTCTCACGTCGAGCCGCTGCTTAAACCGCTCTGGGAAAACTCCCTCGGTGCTTCCTTCCCAATAGCAAACAGCAGACAAACAAAGTTAAGGATGAATTGGTGAATATAGTTGAGCATTTAGCGGCCGGTTATTTTCCTCTGGGGCTGGTGAAGTCCAAAACAGAACTATGTGCACAGGGAATACTACTGAACCTTCTTTGCCAGGTGACCAGAAACATGACTCCAAACAAATGCTGCTGTTGCTCCGTGTAAATAGGAAAAGTGTTTTGCTAACAAGTTTGCCATATTAACTATATAAGTTGCGTTTATGGCTTGTAGTACCGCCCCCAAGTGGCCAGCAAAATCTGTTAATGCGGTAATTTTCTGTTGATTGTCTAATTATTACTACGCAATTTACTTATAACTACTACGTAACATAATTCGCATATTCAGCCTCCCAGAAATGAACACATACATTCACGACTAAGAGTGTAGAACAGGGCTATTCACTTATAACTTCAATTGGGCCAGATTTAAAAAAAAAAAAAAAAAAACAGGAATGTATAGATGGGTCAGATATTTCAGCAGCTTATTTCAAAGTTTTTTTAAGCTTTTGGTATTGCCACATAAAAATAAATTTAAAAAACCCCCCAGCAAATTAATATAGTAAAAAACAACAATCTTTATTGTTTCACTTTTGAAATAAATACATGTATATTTTGGGCACATCACAAACACACACACACACACACACACACATACACACACACACACACAAGCCCCTGGCAGTGTTCATTTTTTAGCCCGTAATCCTATCCTTCACCCTTCACCCTACATGTCTAACCTCAACCCTTCACCCAAAGTTGACCTGAATCCACTTCATATTCTGATTATATTAGTCTAACCTCAGCTGTGAAAGAAGTGAGACTCGGTCAAAACGACCTCACTTTGCAAAAATGTCCTCAATGAAATTGGTCCTTACAGGGACAGGATATGGACAGACACACACACACACACACACACACGCCGACCTGTCCTCCAATTACAGCGCGGGCAGTAATTTGGACTCTTGACAGGATGATTTAGCTCATGTGAGATTAATGGACACAGATGATGAATGAATGATCAATTACTCAATTTGGATCTGATACTGTATTTAAGCCTCTGCGCGGAGTAATTGACAGCATCTGCTGCAGCCCGTTCTGACACCTGATTGAATTACAAAAGAAGGGGAGGACAGATTCCCGTGTTCTGCTTTCGCCACAATTTGATGCCCAGCTCACAGTTTTTGCACCCTCAGCAGGGGAAAAGTTCACATCTTCTGGCAACATCATCGCCGTCCCCCTGAAGGCCTCCTGAAGGCCTCCTGAAGGCCTCCTGAAGGCCAACTATGCATCTCTCCACAACAGTGCATAAGGCCAAAATCCTTCTGATGTAACCATTTGATGTAACATAAGTCATCAAATCTAATCCAGGGAATTTTTTTGGCCCAAAAATCTGAGGTACTTTCATGTTGTGGTGAAAACCCCAATTTAACAACTATTCCAGTCGTAATATGATGATCTCATGGTTTGTTAGCTATGGTTACATTACATCATTAACCAGCATTGCTGGTTCCCACATGCTGTGGTCCTCATCACGAATGATGGATTTGTAGTTTTCTTTTTAAATAGGCAGTTTTATTTTTTATTTCTTTTGAAATAAAAAAAAAAAAAACTAGTAAAGTTTGGCCTCGGGAGGGTGTTCACAGTCACTCTTTATATTTCCACTATTCAACCTTTGTATTGCAATTGCTGCCAAACCATTTTCTGAATTAATCAAGATTTATCATCTTATCTTATGACTCCGTTTGATACACTTGAACCACTGTCATTTGTCTTCTACTCCCTACGGTGGTGTTACTTTGCACCACCCACGTGCTCCAACATCACTAATCTATTTTTAATGGAATGCATGTCATGTATTACAGTGGTGCTCTTGAGAAAAACTTAAACGCCTTTTTTTCATTCGTCAATTTGGTAAAATGTACCTGAAGGGCCTGTACTTCCTTTTCTGCCGTGGCTAAAGTCATCACAGCTACGTAAAGGAAGATTCCTGATGTGAACAATGAATCAAACTATGACTGTGTAATGTGAAACGGTTACTGTAACTGCCAATCAAAACAGCTTTACCGTATTTTAGCTGGGTGGGAAATAAAGTCAAGAATCTAGCAAGATACAGACCAAGAGGACCAAACAGAACTATAAAATAAGTAAATAAGACTTTGTAAATATGACACCAATTGGATGAAATTATAATGTTCCTCTGTGTAAAGATAAAATCCCCATATTACAACCTCAAGTCATTTTGATGATGAACACGCCTTGATAGAGGAGCTGATAGCATCAGAGCGTATTCATCCTCAGGAACCAGACAATTTGTGACCAGCTCTAAATGGAAATACATTTTCAAATCCCATCCTTAATGACCACATCCTTAATGACCTCATCCTTAATGACCTCATCCTTAATGACCTCAGCCTTAACTCGCTCTCATTGCGCACCACTATCAACACATCCTCCACATCCTCTCATTAGAGCTCAGACGTGGAGGACGATCCTGTGATGCATCTCCATCAGTGAAATAACCACAAAAAGTCATTCCTTATTTATTTATACGTACATAAAAAGAGGGGACAGAGTGTGTGTTGTGCTGTCATCTTACCTGTGATATGCTGCAACTGACTTTCTTGATGTGACCACTTAACTTCCCCACCACTTGCCTTATCTACTTCTGCTTAAGTCAGTGAACAGCAACTCAAAGAAAACTGAAACGTCGACTCTGGCGTTGAATCACACTCAGCGCTTCTCGTTGAAATTTGATTTTAATAAGATATTCGGCCGACTATTGTAGCAAAGTCAGCAACGATTGTGTTAATAAACGTCCCCAACCAGCAACGATATCATCCACATTTACTCACATATACAGTTTTACCACAGCGCAATGTTTCCCATAAAATGTATCAGATATTTTCTTAATTACACCCAAAGCCACGTGAGTTAATTCACATGTTATCACAGCGACTGGGGCTCAGACTAGGTCAATGAGCACTGAGCAGCAAAAACATCTTACTTCCCACTGCATAACTCCCTATTGCTTTTGGACGGCACCCAAGGAACGCTGGAATGAACCCAAGCGATGTCTGAAAGTGTGACAAAAGACACTCATTTAGACAATAATCACGAAGAGCATGTTTACGGGTCACTAAAGGAAAGCATACTGTGATGAGGAAATCTCACACACTAAGCTATTGCTCATTAGAGGGACCCGTCGGACTCGACTAATTACTTAAAAACATTTGACAGACCACGAAAGAATGTGCGCTAATCTGCCTCTTGAGAATTAGTGTTGCACTTCTGTTCTGCTAAGTGTGACTTGTATCACCACAAAGGCTTTTGAAAAGCTATTTAAAAACCACTGTTCTCTCATAGCCCTGCGACAGCCTGTCGACCTGTCCAGGGTGTACCCTGCCGTCGCCCTGTGTCAGCTGGGATCTGCTCCAGCCACCCCCACGACCCTGGATAGGATAAGTGGTTACAGCTGATGGATAGATGGATGGATTCTCTCTCATATCTCTGCAGGTAAAACTAAACGCAGTGACTGACACTCGTGCGTCCACAATAAGAGCCCTTAACGATGCAAGTCTTTACAATGGTCCTATGTACTATTTATATACACAATTATACCTCTTTATTGTTCAATTATAATGTCTGTTTTCATGCAGTCCTCTACACCTGTTCAGATTATATTCATTCAACACCATAACCCTTAGTTACTGTTGCTAAGTCGGACAAGCTTGACAAAGACAAAATTGCAACGCCACTCCAGTTAAGTCGGGTGCCACGGTGTGTATTAGATTCCGGGGGGTCAGGTAACATAGCTTCAAGAAGCAGACAGGAGGTTAATAGAGTACTATTCCACATTCAGCGGTGAAGGGTTGAATCCGAGCACTAACAACCAGCCATTATCACGAAAGATATGCACAAAATAAACACAGAAAAACTTTATTTATCTTGAGGGATTCTGGATTTCTCCTGCCTAGGACCGGGGACCGTGACCGCGCTCCGTCGACGGGTCAAGCGGCAAAGCCGATCCTCCATATGGCAGCGGGGTTCAGCTTCTTCGAACTTGTTGGGCGGAATTTCTCCTGCCTAGGACCAAACCAACCTGTGCCGTGTCGGCGGGTCGAACAGAAAGCTGATTCTCATCTGGTGGAGGAGAAAACAGCAAATGTCGACTTGAAGAATCCGATCTTCTTCGTCTGCAGATTAAAGTGGCGGAGCACGGGGCAAGTTATCCGTTTCTCCTTCAGGATCCAAGTCTGTTCTTGAACACAAAAATAGTGGGTTGTTCGACCGGTGAACTAGGACTATTAACTAGGGTTTTTCTTGAAGGCACCAGCGTTGTTTCACCCCCTTTTAGCAACGTGAGTCCCATGGACGCCGGTCTACATAGCCTTGGTGACGTCATGGCTGCGTCCCAGGGACTCCCTGGGGTTCCCGTGGCTCTTATCCAATGAGGCACTAGTTTTGTGGTTTGAACCGAATCTCACACTCAGGTGAGATTTTGACGCCTGATCCCCCATCAGGTTGGCGCGAGTTCACATTCTAGGCTTTGGACATTACATTCAGGCTTGTCTTTTGGTTTCAACCAAATGGTGAAGTCACGACAGTAGATATAATACAAACAAAAGGAACAATCTTTTCTGGGTAACGATAATTTAAAAAAAATGATATGTCTCCAGCCAACCACGGTTGTGCTTGCTCCATTGTTATCGGCGCACAGAGCAAAAGGGGGCGGAACTTGTAGGTAAGAGAGTGCATTATAAATATCTAGGGATCTTGGGTCGATGAAAAACACACTTTGAAAGTCCTTTGTGACGCGTTGACAAAGCTGAGCTTGACAATGAAATTGAGCTTTCTTTTCAGAAATAAATCTTGCCTTCCATTATTTACAAGAAAAATAAATTTAACTAGTTTCTTTTCTTTATTGTTCCACTCTCAAATCACTCAGCCTGAAGATGATTCATCACTGGAGATAGTTGTGGGACACACCTTTGCCTACTATACAAAAAAATCGGGCTTGCAGTGAGGAGGGATCAGCATTTGTTTTGATTTATTCATAAAGCTATTTTACAACCTCCCCCTCCCCCCCATCTCTCAATCCTACTATCTTGGAATGTAGTAGCCATTGTACCCGCTTACAGTGAGGAAGATCTGCTTCTTGTTACTGTGTCCCATATACTTGGAATATGCTTTAACAAAACATTAAGTTGAACTCATTTACACAGCTGAGACAATTCCAAAGTTGAATTACTAATCTTATTGATCGTATTGTCGTTGCTTTTAATTTGAATTTTTTTTTTAATTTTCTTAATTGATACAGACACGTATTCTTTTATTGACATTTAATTGCGTCTGTATTTATCGTATGTACCTTGGCACCTTTGAGAATGAGGGTTCTCCCTCAAAGGGATTTCCGAGGTTTTAAATAAAAGAAGAAGAAAAAAGAGGCGGTTACGTAAAATGGATATTGAGTTAAGTGATCTTAAATGATGCAAAACAGAGACAAAGAAAGACTAAATTGGACTCAGGCTGCATAATAGTGATCTAATAACGGTAAATATTCATTGGTGATTAGACTGAATTACATGGATGAGCGGCTGTCTTCTCAAACAAGCAGTCAATGATAGGATTGCCTGTTAGCACACAATTGCCTCTATCCACATCCAGATAAAACACATTAGCTTTCATTTGTGTCCACCTGATGAATTTTATCCAATATTCGCTCTTAGCTCCTGAGGGAAATATCAATCTGTCTCAGCAGCTGAACGCTGCACTGTGTTCACCGGGTAGTTGCTAACTGTGCCTGTCTCCACTCAGGTAGTGTGCAGGTGGTTTGTCAGTGAAACAGCTGCCTGCAGCTGGAAATGACGCTGACGAGGGCGGCAAGAGTGAAACCAAACGGTGAAGTTTGCAGGACGTAAAAGTTTAAAGTCGCTGTACAGCTACTGCGGAGCGGTAATAATTCAGCTATTTTAATCTAATTTAAAAGATCCTCATAAAAATAATTAAATGCCAGCAACCAGTCTTATCATTTATTTGTTAACTATCTCACTATTCAGTTTATTTCATATTGAAAGGCAAATAAAAACTGGGAAATAGAATGAAGAAAATGACGAAAAAAGAAAATTCAACATTTTTCCAGGGTGAACATTGTAGCTTTATCTTTCAAAGATAACAAAGCAGAGTGCAGATTATTTCTTCAGGATTGTACTGAAGATTGTTTTCGCTTCTACTGCCTCGAGTAACATTCTGTACTTTACTTTTTGTGGACCCATTATTAAAGTGTCCCTTTCTCATAAGCATCAGCAGTGATACTTTGCGTCGGCGAAGCTCACAGAAATCATTTCTCGCTGCTAGTTGTTGCGTAACGCAGAAGGTTTCGGCGGAAATTCAGGATGAATCTTGTCTTGTGCAGACTGAAGGAACAAATATGTGTCTCCGCGAGTGTTTTCGGAAGTACAGATTTAATGGTCGGACTCAGTTCTTTTTCTGTATCCCGAAACAACAAAACTGTCTCTTACCATTTATGCATCCTGTATTCATTTTCTGACAGAGCTTTTACTTGTTCCCCCGAATTCTGACATCTTTCCTGCAAAATTAGGAGATCATATCAAACAAAGGAGTATTATAGACTCGGCTTTGCTTGAACCTCGTTACTAATTTTATAATGACAACGTGCATCTCTCCACCCTCAGGATTATTGTAAGGATGTTATGCCCTCACTTCTTTGCTTTGCAGTCACTAAAATAGTTTTTTTTTTCCATATAACGGCGCAACCATCTGGATTGTGAATGCAGAGCAGCGCTGTGTGTGAGTGATAAACCACGTCGCCGAACCCAGAGATAGTGGTCTGATACGGCTGAATGGGGCAGTGTTCACACGGTTAAATCAAATGGCATTCATGTGTCTGCCGCAATAATCGTCATTACATGCCATTCAACTGAACAAGATCGAGTGACGTGGCTGTCTGATTGAGCTGTTTACTTGTTTGTCCAGTGGCTATTTTTAGACCCATTAAATGTAGGAGGAATCTGGAAAATGAGGTTTCACTGTTTTTTCCTTTTGTCAAATGTTTCTATCCGAGGAGGATCAACTGACCCTGCATATTTTCCTATTTTTTTTTTTCCCATCAGGGCCTTGTTTTTTAACAGTCATACAATCTGACGCATTCACAGCTGGAAGCTGCTGAGTCCGACTACAGTCTTCCACTGTTGGCCACTGAGTAGCAATGGTGGACTAAGTGCTTCATTCAAGGGCACCTTGCGCACAGAGGAGAATGTTTCTCTCTCCCCCGCTCACCCACCCACCCCCAGTTCCGTTTCACCCAACTGGAATTAAAACTGGCACCCTCTCCCAGCACCAGCCAGCATCTCTAACCTCTGAGCTCCTGCCGCCTCGCGTATGTGTGTCTAATCAAATAGCTGCCGCTCTACAGTAGGCGCTCTACAGTATGCATGTGTTATGCACAGTTCCCCTCGGATGAGCATTAGGTCTTACTTGATCTCACTGCCCGAAGCTTCCCATTGAGCAGAAAGAAGTTTTCACTGTACAATATTGTAAATTATTAGAAATAGCACAGGGAGGCATGGAAAGAGGAACGGGTGGGGTGGGGGGGGGTGTGTGTGTGTGTGTGTGTGTGGGGGGGTGGGGGGGGTGTCGGAGTGGTGTCAATAGAATCTTAAATGGCTGCAAATAGGCTCTCTTGTCTGTATAAGTATTTACAGGCTCATTATGTCTTTCTCTTTAAGTGAAAGTGTGCTGTCCTCCACGAGGGTGAGGGACAGACAGAGGCAGAAAGAGAGCAAGAGGAAGTAAACATGCACGGGGGGGGGGGTGTGTGGGGGTCGCGGCGGAGAATACCAGATGCCAGACGCCCGCTCTTGTTAAATTCGACCGTGTCAAGCTGGTCGTTGTTTGACTCTTATCCAAATAAAAAGCTTAATTCATTTTGCCCACTTGGCCATAATATAATCTGGAATCTGGTTTGTGTGATAACCGTCCTGTTGCCTGACTGGCTTGATGGAAAGGGCTATTGGCAGAATTCCTCTACAGGTATGCGGCCTGACAACATAGTGTCCTCAGAGAACGATGGGAGTGTCGGATCAGAGTGATGCAAACGGACAGAGTGTCATGGAATATGAAGCCTGGAAGGGAAAATTTAAGTGAAAAGAGAAGAAGAAGAAAAAAAAAAAAAAAAAAGTGCGTGCATGTTAGGGTGAGTAAGCTCGGAAGGAGGAGGAGGAGGAGGAGGAAGAGTAGAAAGAAGGTGGGAGATTGAGATGAGGCGCAAAACCTGGCGAGGGGGAATGCGAAACGCCGAATGTAAAGCAGAAAAAGGAGCGAAACGGAAAAGGTTTCTTCTGAGAGGAGAAATGTGGGAAAACACAGCCTACATTCTTATCATCCGCACCATATATATGAGAACGGATTACTGCAGGCGGGCTTTGTGTGTACAGATAATCCGGCAAATATTACAAAATCAAGAAATCGTTAAGAAGCGGAGGCACCTTGGCAACAGTAAGTCAAATGAGCGCTCGCTGCTGGCTCCAGTTTCCTCTCTCAGATGGGCCTGGAGAGAGGCCTAAACCCAGCAAGACAAGGGGGCGCCTGCTAAGACGGAAATAGTGCAGTCAGATATAAAAAAAAAAAAACACACACACACAAACAAAAAACAGAAGATTGCAAATGATTCTTGCTATTAATGTTAGAAACAAACAGAAGCCCAGTCTCCCAATGACACAAGCAACAAACTAACGGGACTAAAACAGCGATCCGTCTTTAGAATATAAACGTAAGCCTCCGTTTCTGCCACCGTATGTCTGCTGCCTCCTTCTCTTTTTTTCTTGTTTTTTTTTTTTCTTTATCTCCGCTATCTTGTACCGTCTTAGAGGGAAACGGCAACAAGCGGGATGGGGTCGGCAACAGAAAGCAACATTAACACCAGGCCACACAGTCCCAGCAGCGAGGCCACAGAACCCCCGCATACATCCGCTAGCTAATTAGATCCGCGTGTGGTCTAATGTTTGGGTTTTTAATCCTTGTGGAACTCCAAAATAAAAAGCCCTCTTGACGGGAGTAAATCGGTACAAAGGAGATCTGCAAGCCTGGGCATAATTAAAAGGTGTACTTTTCTTTTTTTTTCTCCATGTTTCAGGACACGCAGGGACTCTGAAAGAAGCAGCTAATGCTGAGTGCCAGTAGCAGCCTCGGGGCGCCATAGTAGCCTGTCCTCTTTTTTCCTTTTTGTGTCCTGGCTGACGGGGGGGGGGGGACATTAACTAATCTATAGCTGGGAGTTAAGTGCCTCATAAGTAAAAGATGGAAATCGTTATCTTCTCCCCACTCGATGTTCATTTATTCATCTTGGGAGAACTATAAATTAATTGCAAAGTCATGACCTGCTGGCTGTTGTGGGTCCCCAATTAGTGCGTGCTTTTCACCCACCGTGCCCTCCTCTTTCGGTCCCGATACCGTTAAGCTGCTCCGGCACAGTGTGCCGCTCTGATGATTATCACCAGCAATCCCCACAGAAACCGACAAACCCAGTGAGCAGCTGGAGGACTCCCGCGCCTTCGCATTGCCTGTTGGTGGGAATGACAGCGCGCCCGGCGCCAGCCCAGTGTGGGCTCTGATCAGATAAAGTTCTCTGTTACGTGACTGTTTTCATTACTTTGTGTTTTTCTTCAAATTCTAACGAGCTCCAAACATGCGATTGGGTTTATTTTATTGAACATACAGTGGATACAGAGTGCCTCTTCGGCATTACAGGCGGACTCTCTAACCTGTGGCCTTTTTCCGGTTACTGAGGGCCCCTTAATGACTTGTGCTTTGGAGGCCCTCTTGAACTCTCGCAAAATACTGTTCGTCTTTGCAGAAAAGCTGCCTCGCACGCAACAAGGAGGAAAACTAAACATCCCCTCCAAGTGTTTTAGCATACAAATAAAGATGCTCTTTATTTGTATCTTAATACAATGAGGAATTGTTTCCAATTCTCCCTCATTGAAAAAGCTAGAATGGGACTTTGATGAGGATGTGGTAAATGAGCCGCGACAGGCAACTTTAGTTGGCGCCTCCAAAATAAGAGCGGTCAGATTTCCAAGGGAGTGGGTGAAACTGCAGCGGTGTCAGCCAAAGAGGAGGGAGGGGGAGGGGGAGGGGGGGGGGGGGTTACAGCAGGGTCCACAAAGAGGCAGCATGTCATCAGAGGTGAGAACACATGACACAGCCACCCGATATTGATACCGCTGGCAGAGGATACACTACGCTGGGGAGCTCCACAACGCCTGCAGACTTAGGGACAAGTGTTCCAGAACACTTCGTCTAGACTTCACGATAAAAAGTTTTTTTTTGTTGTCGCAGGGAACAGATAGTATCAGGATTGATTAAACGCAGACGGTCCCCGAGCACAGCAAGACTTGAGAAACTTATAGCTGGAGAACTAAGTCGAACTAACATAGTTGGCAGAACAGGACAACACACAGATGGCAAGGTGCTTCAGATGCTATGAAACACGCCGCAAAGTGACCCGAAATTTAAATTTTTTTTTTTCTTTTTTTTTACGTAAGAGACACGAGTACATTCCTTCCTTGAGCTCTGTTCTGGCATAACAAATTCAACCCAAGAAACTTCCACGGTTTGATCGCGTCACTCATGCAATATATATACGGGTACGTGCAGCCCTGATGAAGCCTGGTCTAAAGGATTAGTTTATCACAAAACAAGTCTTTCAGATGGTTTCCCTCATGATGAAGACAAAACAAGAGGCTGCGGAAGCAACATCCACTACTACGTACGAAGTCGACAAAAGGGGATTTGTTTCTCTTTTTCACAGTTATCTCTTTATTGAGCTCCATGGCAATGAGCTAATGTCCTTTTTCGAAACTCCCGAAAAAAAAAAAAACGATGGACATTTCGAAACTTAATCGGAGACGCATGCAAATGCCACATAATTCCACATTGATGCCTCAAGATAATTGATAGTGTGATGAGGTCGCTCCAAAAATAAAAGACAAAACAGAACCCGAACCCGATTGCATCAGCACACTGCGGCTCTGTGAATGGTACAGGAGGTGAGTTTAAAACACAAAGTGAACGAAAACGGAGACGATGTGACGCAAATACGACTTTTCAGATTTTTTTTGTTCTCATTCACTCACGCAAGTTGACAACACTCTGCCGTAACATTACATTCCCACACAACTAAACTGTACTCTCTATTACGACTGGAATCCACGGATACGCATTTTCTCCCAGAAAACACGCGGTTAACGGTTTAATGTATATTGAAACAAAACTAAATAAAAAAAAAAAAAAAAAACACATCCACAATTTCTTTGTTAGGTTTGGTGTCGTGGTTTGGCTTAAAAAAAGAAGAAAAAAAAACACTTGTTTGTGTTTCGGCCACAGAAGAACTTCTCCGGGGTGAAGGCCCTGTGTTTTTTGAGCCATCCATCACCCCGACCTTCACCCCGACCTTCACCCCGACACAAACTCCTTTGAAACTTATTTGTGATACGTTCGGAAGGCAAACGTAATCCACGTGGAAATATGTTTTCCTCAAAACGTTACTCACGATGCGGTTTTGTTGCATGGGAATATCATTTCTAAGAGGAAAGGGCCGACTCGTGAGTGGAAAAGAGCACAATGGCATTGTGGTTCTGTGACGACTGCTGACGCCCAACCTTGCAGCGGCGCTACACTGGCCATCAAGGACGGCTGTATCACAGCTCAGAGTGTTGTCCGGAAAAAAAAATTATAATAATAATCGACAGAATCTTCAGGATGAAAAGACATCGCAAAGCATTGTGACAGCGTTCACACGGGCCACGATCAAACTCTTCTGTCACTATAAAGGTAATTTAATATCTCGATAAAGAAATAGAATCGGTTTTCTGGTAATTCCACAGAGGGGCTGTGTGGTAAAAAACCTATTTGTGTACACTCCTGTGGAAATGACATACTTGACAAATGCAAAATACAGATTGCTTTTTTATTAAATGAAGAAATTCAGTGGAAAGATGAACTGTTTCGAGGGGAAACGAAGAAAAAGAGAACAGAAAGGAGTGAACAAATATTCCCAGCTATACGCCGACTATGTTTAGATGCATGCGAGCAGATGAAGAGTAACATGATTAAGACTATAGTTTGACTTAACTACACTGGGGTATTCCTGTAAACAAGAACT